>BDMV01000010.1:5105790-5212714 GCA_008326285.1 Oryza officinalis
TGAAACTCTTGTCTGTCCATCCACTACTTGCCTTCAGTTTCATTAGGTCCAAGGTAGCTGATAATTTGGTCTGCTTTGCTTTGCATCCGCCGTACAGAGGCGTCTGCGAGTCACTGACCAACCTGCTGAACTTTACGGAATCTCTCTCGTTGTAAGCTGGATCCTCAACGTCACGTAACATGTCTTGCAGCAGATCATGATCAACATCAACCATTTCACCGCCTAGTGGAGAAGGTACAAACATGTCATGCTCATCTTCATCTTCATGATTTTGTGCACCAGTACTATTTGCAGCAGCATCACTTCCTGATTCCTGCTCTCCATGCTTAACCCAACATGTGTAGCCCTCCATGAATCCTCGTTGTATCAGATGAGCGTGTACGTCCATTCGGCTATCAAACATATTTTCATTCTTGCAATCTGCACATGGACAACACATGTAATCGCTGTTTCTTCTTTTCCTATCCTCCTCCGCGACGTTAATAAAATTTAATACCCCATTTCTATACTCTTGACTATGACGTTTCACAGATTTCGCATACATCCAACTTCGATCCATCTCTACAGAAATGAAAAAAGAATCAGAGAAACATCTTATAAGATAAATACTGCTAAATTCATAAGAATTGATGAATTTTCTAAATTAATGATTATTATTTGTTATTTACCTTATGACTGTTTTCTTTGGGAAAAAAAAAATTTCGCCCCCTTCAACCTCCCACCAGATTTGTGAATAGTGGGATACAGATACTCTGGCGGTTGCGGATATTTATAGTGTGCACTAACTATCGGGCATATCAGGTATCTTTATCGGGCCTAAAAAAAAGCCCGTCACAGAGGAGTGCCATCCGTGACGGGCTTTGTAGATATCTTAAACGGGCATCAAGATGGCGCCCGTCACAGATGATTGTCATCTGTGACGGGCTGCAATTACAGCCCGATGAGATATTTAAGGTTATCTCAATCGGGCCTTAATTCGGGGCCCGTCACAGATGATTGTCATCTGTGACGGGCTCCAACTACGGCCCGATTGAGATATTTAAGGCTATCTCAATCGGGCTCTAGTTTAGGCCCGTCACAGATAGGTGTCATCCGTGACGGGCTTCAGTTCTATGCACATTTAACATGTCTCTCCGACCATATCTCAATCGGCCTCTTTTTAGGCCCGTTTGAGATGTTTTCTTTGTGACGGACCGCAAAATCCAGTTATATTACAGTCCGTCACAGATGAGAGGATCTGCACTAGTGTCAGTTGATCTTCGAACATCAACAAATTGTACATTGTTATGCTCCCTGAGAAGCAAGGCGCCACCAGTCATAGAGATTTTCGGCCTGCCTCCCTTCAACATTGCTTCATGAAGCTTGGCACCAAGTGCCTCATTCCCCGACTCTAAGGAGTAATTCATTCAACTATTCACTAGGAGCAAACAGGATTCTTGAAGGGCCGATCTATCACTGAAAATTTTGTCTGCACGACCGAATTCGTCCAAACCTATTACAAAAGATTAGCACCCATCCTTGTTATCAAACTTAATTTTCAGAAATCTTTTGCTCCCAGCAATTGGGATGCTTTATACCATGTCCTAGAGCTAAAGGCATGTCCGATCAAAGGCGCCAATGGATTTGGGATGTCTCCCTAACTTGCCAAGCGGTTGCTGTGAAATCAAAGAATGTTTTGATTATTTATTTATGATGAACAATTGGTATTTGAGATTATTGGTTTTGATATTTGGAGATTATGGGCGAAGTGGTTTTGCAGCCGGTCAGACTAAGGATTGTATACTGGTCAAACCAGGATTACGGAGAATATGATTTTCAGATGGTGAATAGGTGTTTTCGAGCGTGTGGATCGGTCAGACCAGACTGTGGTTGCCGCTCAAACCGGCCAACTCGACGGTCTAACCGGCCAACTCTGTGTCGGTTTTGGTTTCGGGTTGTTTATTTGGATACTTGTGATTCATTTATGTTTATGACTTCTAGATGATTTCTATATATATGTAATACTGTTGTGTGCTAATGTTGAGTCAAGTTGGAGAAAACTTGTGCTCGGATATGGTGTCTTGTTTGATTCATGTGTAGGTGTGTCTTGATGTCTCGGTAGAGCATTGCCGGTGATGGATCGAGAGTCAACTTGGGCGAAGATGACGTCCGGATGATTAGAATATCATGCAGGATGCTTAGGCTAAAGAACAATGCACGTGGTTGGTGAAGATTCCATGCGGCTTACGATAGGAAGATTGTGTGCGTATGGAATAAGGAGTTAAATTTGGAAGGAGACCAAATTTGGTATGATTGGTTTTGTAAAGTTTGTTTCTTGTACGGGAAGGTTTCTTAGGGGATAAGGATTTCTTGTATAAGTTAGATTCGTAGCTTTAGGCTGCTTATCTATGGGTATAAATAGAGAGGGTGGTTAAGGCCTCTTGGTATCTATTTTGTTAGAGTTGAGTTGAGAGAAAAGTTAGTGTTTCGAGTTTAGTTGAGATTTGTGAGTTGAGTGTTGTTGTTTCACTTTGTAAACAAGAATAGAAACAATAAAGTTCAATCTATTTTGAGAGATCTTCGATTTGTGTTTTGCCTGGTGCGGCGGTCACACCGGTGAGATACCGGCAGTCACACTGGAGGCATCTACCCGGTCAGACCAGTGGCACCACGGCGGTTAGACCAGCGACATCGACAGGTGACATCGGTATGACGGGCGATCAGACCGAAGCGACTACACCGGTCAAACCGAAAGCTTCCAGGCAATTAGACCGGTGCATCTACTTCGGCCAAACTGATCTTCATCGGCAACGAGGGTAACTTTTATTCCGTAAAAGTTTTCGGTTTTCGATGGGCTGGATTTTCCTTCTTGGTGAAAAAAGATGAAAGCTTTTATGATGGTAGAAGATTATGATTTTTGGCTAAAGGTTGTTAATTCTTATAAAATTCCTGCTCAGATCAATACTGCTGCTATAAAAACTGAATTTAAATATAATTGTAAAGCTCGCAACTATTTACTTAATGATATTTCTCGTTCAGATCTGCAAATGAGATTTGGGATGCTTTAAACAATTTTCATCAAGGTACTTCTGATATCAAGGAACTTCACATAGATGTCTTTAAAAAGGATTACATGAAAATTAAGATAAAATTTGGAGAGGCTTTAGATGATTATCTTGCACGCTTTAACAAAGTTTTGAGCAATCTTAGTTTTGTTGATTCATCTTTTGATACCAACTATTCTCAATCTGAGGTGTCTCAGCACATCTTGAACGGACTTGATATGACGATTTGGGAGATAAAAGTTACTTGTATTCAAGAGTCTGTTAACATGTCTACCTTGACTTTAGATTCGCTTTAGACTAAATTCAAAACTCATGAGAGGAATATTCTTTCTCATAAAGTTGTTTCTAAATCAAGTGCTTTGGTTTCCTCTAGATCTTCTCTTGATGATGATTCTTCTACGTCGACTCATAATGCTTTGTCTACTATTAATCATGTCATGTCAGATGATCAACTCGAACAGTTCGAGAAGGAGGACTTGGCTTTAGCTATTAACAAGTTGTCTTGAGCTATGAACAATGTCAGGTTCAAGAAAAGAGGAGGTCGAATTCATTGCTTTGAGTGCAAAGAGCTACATCACATCCGTTCGCAATGCCCGAAGCTAGGAAGAGCCAAAAAGGATGACAATGGAGACATGCCCATGGAGGATAAGCCTAGAAGAACGTTCAGGGGAAGGAAGTCCAAGGAATCACTAAAGAAGATGTCGAATCAAGTGTATGCTTCTTTTGAGCCTTGAGAGTGATGTTGATCTTGAGAGTGATGGAGATGACGACAAGGGAAAGAATATCTCCGGTGTGTGCTTCATGGCTCTTGGTGAATCGGACTCAGAGAATGAAGACAATGAGGTAAATCCCTCTAGAGAGTTTCTTGAAGAATTATTTTAACTTTTAACTTCAAAAATAAAAGATGTGAAAAGATGATTAAGAAAAGGAGTTTACTATTGAATCTCTTAATTCTGAATTGCTAGATTAAAATCTTTTATTCTTGATGATGATGATTGCAAAAATTATGAGGTTTTATTATTTGTCACTTCAAAAATAAGAGATATCAATGCTTCACATGATTTGAGATTAAAATATTCTCTTGCTCTTAGAACTACCATGCATACACACACTTTGGATGAGTTGTTTTTAACTAAAAATTTGTTGAAAAAAATATCAAACTGCTTTTTATACAAGTTTGATGTTCAATCTTATTAGTGCCAAAAAGTTAAAACAATAACATTGTGTTTAGAATTGCTCAACATGCTCACTAAACAAGTTGAAACTAAAAGATGCCTTAGGTCGTGTTGAGTACATGAAAAACAATGTGAAATCTAATGAAGTGCTTTCTTGTTCTAGATGTCGCAAGAAAAAAGATGTTAAGATTGATTGTGAAAACTGTGCTAATTTGACTAGTGAAGTTTCTTACTTGAAAAGTTTTTTGGAAAGATTTTCTGATGGTAAAAAGAAACTTAACATGATTTTGTATCAATCTAAAGTGACTAGCTACAATAAGGGTATAGGTTTTGATGCTCATGTTTATTTTACTGAACATCAACCTGCTGTTTTGAGCATAACTAATCAAGGTGAAAATTTGACAAAACCTAAACCCAAGAAAACAGTTTTTAAATCTGCTAGAATTTTGTCCTCTCTTTCTTTGACACAAAAGGAAACAAAACTTGATATCTCCAAATCATCTACTTCTTGTGAAAAGTATACTTACTCTTTTTGTGGTAAAGATCGACATTTAGTTGGTTTTTGTTTCGCACTTGCACGTAAAAAGAAAAGGACAGAAAAGTTGCTTTTGCAAAATCAAAGTGGCAAAAATCTAGTTTTTACACAAGGAGACCGGTTAGACCGCTGCAGGTCCAGTCGTCAGACCGATGCCCAGTTAGATTGGCAGCACAACAGCGGTTAGACCGGCCCCTAGTCAGATCGGCTGCACCCCTTCAGTCAGACCGGCCTCAGCAAGATTTTTCTAAAAATTCACAAACTATTTTCTCATGTGGATATATGCTTATTGAATCTTTTGGTCGTGTGTCTCAGAATTAGATTCCTAAATTTCTTTTACCTAACCCCAGTATTGAGGCTTCGATATCTGCCTATGTGTAAGCTTTGGTGGCGAGGAAGCGGAATGTGTGGATCGTGGAATTTGGTTGTTCGCAGCACATGACCAGTGATAAAAGTTGGTTCTTCTCCCTCAAACAAGCATCTAGGACAGAATCGATTATCTTTAGAGATGCTTCTACTAGTGTCGTTCTCGCTACGAGATCTGCCAAGGTAAGTGACAAATTTGTTTTGAAGGATGTAGCTTTATTGGAGGACTTAAAGTATAATTTGCTTTCGTTTTCACAAATTGTTGACGAGAATTATGAGGTTCACTTTAAGAAAACTAGAAGTAAAATTTTTGATTCATCTGGAGATTATGTGTTGGGTATTTCTCACTATGGGAGAGTTTTTAGAGCTGATTTTGAAAGTCATGTTTCATCTGAGGTCATATGTTTGGTTGCAAAGTTTTAAAAGATTTGATGTTTTGACATCGTAGACTTGGACATATTGGTTTTGATCATCTCACAAGGATTAGTGGTTTGGATCTTGATCGTGGTTTGCCTAAACATAAGAAAGATCTTGATTTAGTTTGTTTGTCGTGTCGACATGCTAAGATGGTTGCTTCTTCACATGCTCCAATTATTTCTATGATGACGAATGCACCGAAACAGCTTATACATATGGACACTGTTGGTCCAGCTAGAGTGCAATCTATTGGAGGAGAGTGGTAAGAGTTGGTTATTATTGACAATTATTCTAGATATTATTGGGTTTTCTTCATGGCAACTAAGGATGAGGCTTTTGAACACTTTCGGAGTTTGTATCTTCGTTCAGCTCTTGAACTTCTTGGTTCTTTGAAAACAATTCGAAGCGATAATGGTGGTGAGTTTAAAACACTTTTTTTGAACAATTTTGCAATGAAAAATGTCTTGAACATCAATTTTTTCTCCTCTTGTTCGTCACCAAAACGGTGTTGTTGAAACAAAAAATCGTTCTTTGGTTGAGATGGCAAGTACAATGCTAGATGAATATCACACTCCTAGAAAATTTTGGGGTGAAGCTGTTAAAACTGTATGTTATATTTCCAATCGTGTTTTCTTGAGATCTAAACTTGAAAAAAATTCTTATGAACTTTGATTTGGACATCAACCCAAAATTTCACATTTGCGTGTTTTTGGTTGCAAGTGTTTTTTCTTGAAATTTAGAAATTTGGATAAATTTGAGACACGCTTTACCGATGGAATACTTCTTGGATATCCTGCACACTCTCGTGGCTATCATGTACTTGTTTTAGAAATTAACAAAATTTTTAAGACTTGTGAAGCCACTTTTGATAAGGCTAATCCTGGTACTAGACCTGAAATTATAGGTAAATTGTTATAGGTTTTGGGGGAGGATGGTTGAATTTTTGAGGACGAAAGCGACGATGAAGACGAAGCGGTGTCGGTCTGTCAGACTGAGCACCAGGCCGGTCAGACCGTCGGGACACTGCCAATCAGATTGGCACAGGAGGTGAAGTCAGACTAACGAGTTGATTCCACCTCAGGTTCTGTCGATGCTAATTTTGATGGACCTCGAGAGGCTACAACTTTGACAAGTGATGGTATAGAACAAGAAATAGTTTCTGAAGTCACTGCTCCTTCGCATATTCAACGACGACATCCATCGGAACAAATCATCGGTAATCTAGGTGAGCGTACTACAAGGTCTAAGGTAACGGCTCGTGATGTTCATGCAAATTATGTGTTCATTGCTTCTTTCTGAACCTCCTTCTGGTAATAACATTATTGGAAGTATATGGGTTTTCAAAAATAAACAAAATGAGGATGGTTTGATTGTGAGAAATAAAGCTAAATTTGTTGCTCAAGGGTTTACTCAGGTGGAAGGTTTGGATTTTCATGAAACTTTTGCTCCTGTTGCTAGAATTGAGGTAATTAGACTTTTTTTGGCTTTCGTTGCTTCAAAAGGTTTTAAATAGTATAAGATGGATGATAAAAGTGCTTTTCTAAATGGTTTTATACATGAGAAAGTTTATGTTAAACAACCATCGAGTTTTGAAAATTTTGAATTTCCCAACCAGGTTTTAAGTTGTCAAAAGCTTTGTATGGTTTGAAATATGCACCTAGAGTATGGTATGGTAGACTTAAAAACTTTTTGCTTGAAAAAGGTTTTCAAATGAAAAAAATAGATAAAACTCTTTTTGTTTTAAAGCATGGTGATAATTAACTTTTCATTCAGATTTATGTGGATGATATCATGTTTGATTGTTCATCTCACGCTTTGGTTGTAGAGTTTTCTAAGATAATGCGCAGGGAATTTAAGATGAGCATGACAGGTGAGTTATCGTATTTTTTGGGATTGCAAATCAAGCAAACACCTCAAGGTACGTTTGTGCATCAAACGAAGTACACAAAAGATCTTCTACGACGTTTCAATATGAATAAATGCAAGCCAATTTCTACACTAATTGGGTCTACTACTGTGTTGGATCGTAATGAAGATGATGAAGCTGTTGATCAAAATGAGTACAGAAGTATGATTGGATCTTTGTTCTATCTTACTGCTTCAAGGCCAGACATACAGTTTGCTGTGTGTTTGTGTGCTCGCTTTCAAGATTCTCCACGTGCTTCGCATTGTTAAGCGGTCAAGCGGACTATGATGTATTTGGTCATACTGTTGAATCTGGAATTTAGTATTCTACTTCATTATCTATATACTTGAGTGGATATTTTGATGTTGATTTTGCTGGTTGTAGAATTGATAGAAAGAGTACTAGTGGAACATGTGATTTTCTTGGTATTTCATTGATTGCATGGTCTTCTAGGAAACAATCTAGTATTGCTCAATCAATAGCTGAATCTGAATATGTTGTTGTTGCTAGTTGTTGTTCTCAGATTCTTTGGTTTATATCGACTTTAAAAGATTATGGTCTTGCTTTTGAGAAAGTTCCTCTCTTTTGCGATAACATAAGTGCTATTAATATTGCTAAGGATTATGTACAACACTCATGCACAAAGCACATTGATATTCGCTTTCACTTTTTGAGGGATCATGTTGAGAAAGGAGATGTTGAATTGAAATTTTTGGATACAAAGTTGCAACTCACTGATATTTTCACTAAACTAGTAGATGCTTTTTGCTTTGCTTTTCTTCGTGGATAATTGGGAGTTATTCACCCTCTTGGCATGTTTCCAGTGGGAGTTTGCGCTCTTGGTTTTATCAAGCAATTCTAGAAGTAAAATGAGAAAAAGAGAAAAAGATCACTTTGTTATATGCCTATTGTATATACATGTGCATGCTAGCAATGTGATTAAGATTTATTTTCGCTAGTATAGCTTGTATGCATTCTAATCTTTTCATGAGGCTTAGATATTGCTTTTAAGTGAGATGATGCATGACATCAATTCATTTACTTGAATTAAAGAAAATATGCAACGTTGAAGCTAGTACTTAGTTTGGATGATCAACGTTTATATCTATGCTTGTTGGATTGTTATTTCTCAAATTGTTGTTTGTTGTTCCAAATGCCGCAACTGCAAATATTGCTTGTATTTACTTTTAAGAGAGGTAAAAATGAATACCGAATCCTTGGAAATAGTCCTGATGACAAGTATGTATTCGTGGTGAGGAAAATAATGGGTGTCAAATCCTTGGAAATAGTCTTGATGACAAGGATGTGCCTGAAATAATTGTGAGATTTTAAAGCTCAATGTCAAAGTGAGCACAAAAAGCTTGAATAAATGCTGAAAATTCTCATGATTATTGTTTTTTGTGAAGGAGTTAATTTGAGAATGAATAATAATGCAATGCGTATATGTGTAGGGGCTTTTCTTTCAATCTACGTACTAGTGAATATGTTGCATTATAAATCGTTGGAAATTATAAATCTTGATTGGTGACTTGAGCTTAATTGTACTATTTTTGGCTGATGATTATGCTCTAGTGTATGCTTGTTATCTAGTTGATGACTATCTCTTCTTTTTATTGCAACACATGTATATGAATTGTTCTCGGTATATTTCTAAGCTCTTGATAATATGATAAATATAGTACAAATTCTTGATGAAATCATTGTCAAAAGGGAGGGAAAAGATACAAAATGTGCATGTTTTTTAATTCAGGGAAATTTCTTTCTTTTCAAAAGGAGGAGAAGAGATACAAAATGTGCAGTCCAGTGTTTCTTACCACTTCTTTGTTTTTATTTTTCCAAACACCAAAACAACATTTTTGATGGGTTCACCAATGTGTTCATCAAGGGGGAAGATTGTGAAATCAAACTGTGTTTTGATTATTTATTTGTGAAGAACAATTGGTATTTGAGATTATTGGTTTTGATATTTGGAGATTATAGGCGAAGTGGTTGTTTAGCCGGTCATACCGAGGGTTGTGTACTGGTCAAACTGGGGTTACGGTGAATAGGATTTTTAGATGGTGAACATGCCTTTTTAGTCGTGTGGACCAGTCAAACCGGGCTGTGGTTGTCGGTCAGATCGGCGTGTGCTACGTGGTCAGACTGGCCAGCCCGACAGTTTGACCAGTTGGCTCTGTGTCGGTTTCGGTTTCGATTTCGGGTTGTTTATTTGGATACTCATGATTACTTAATGTTTATGATTTCTGAATGATTTCTAATACGTATGTAATACTGTTATGTATTAATATTGAGTCAAGTTGGAGAGAACTTGTGTTCAAATATGGCTTCTTGTGTGATTCATGTGTAGGTGTGTCTTGATGTCTCGGGAGAACATTGCCGGTGATGGATCGGGAGTCAACTTTGCAAAAGATGATGTCCATACGATCAAAATATCATGCGGGATGCTTAGGCTGAAGAACAATACATGTGGTTGGTGAAGATTCCATGCGGCTTACGATAGGAAGATTGTGTGCGTATGGGATGAGGAGTCAAATTCAGAAGGAGTCTAAATTTGGTATGATTGATTTTGTAAAGTTTATTTCTTGTATGGGAAGGTTTCCTAGAGGATGACAACTTTCTTCACAAGTTGTTAGAGTTGAGTTGAGAGAAAAGTTAGGGTTTCGAGTTTAGTTGAGATTTGTGAGAGGAGTGTTGTTGCTGCAATTTGTAAATACGAATAGAAGCAATAAAGTTTAATCTACTTTGAGAGATCTTCGTTTTGTGTTTTGCTCAGGTGTGGCGGTCACATCGCGAGATACCGGCGGTCAAACTGGAGGCATCTATCGGTCAGACCGGTGGCACCACGGCGGTTAGACCAGCGACAGCTACAGGCGACATTGGTACGACTGGCGATTAGACCAGAGTGAGTACACCGGTCAGACCAAAGGCTTCCAGGCAGTCAGACCGATCTCCATCGACAACAAGTGTAACTTTTATTTCGCAAAATTTTTTGGATTTTGAGTACTCCAACCATTCACCCTAGCCATTAACGTCATATAAGTCATATGAGAAGGCACATGGGCTGCAGCCAATAGCTAGGTTCCGCAAGTCATCATCCACACTTGGGTCATTTCGGCTCTAAAATATAATGATATAATATGTTATTGTCTAAAAACTAACGTGAACTTATAATAAAAATAGGAGAATAGTGGGGCATTACAACATCTTTAAACCAATCGATGAATTCTTCTCGTGTCAATTCGTCTAGGGCCATAGCATCTAGCCCAGGATGCTCCTCCAATTTCTCTTTTTCGAAGGACCTAAAGGTAGGAATGGTTAGTGACTCTGATAATGGCAGATGTAACTATGTTGTATACTAGAATCACTTACTCTTGTAGACGATCAACTTGGATACAATTTGTCAATATATAAAGTTTCACAACATTAAGCTCTTCTTGTGTGAGGTCTCGTGGAATGTCCCTTCCATGAAGTGTGCTAGAGTGCTTAAACACATCTAAAGTGCAGTCATCATTTTGCACACATGTTCTACTAGTATGGTACTGATAGGAATTTGTCCATTTAGTCCATACATGGCATGCAAAATATAGAGAGACAAAATCAGTGACTTCTTGCACGGTGTGTGCTTCCACAATGGAGCCTTCCACCCTAGCTTTGTTACCCACTTTTAGCTGAAGTATGCCACTGGTCCACCTACTCTAGCCTCATAAGATGTGGGGACACCCCGGGTTAAATATTATGTAAGTTATTTAAAATGATAGCGCGAAATATTTAGTTGGATGGGGTCTAATAATAATCGAGTAAAACAGTAACCATCCAACCTGAAGCGCCGAGTAGAGAGCATAGGGGATATTGCGGAGACTTTAGCATGCCAGTCAACTTCAGCCTGAGACATGCCCGTCAAACCATTCGAAGATGGCGACCAGATGTGTTACACATCTCAGGAGACTTGACAAAATTCGCTAAAGCTCTACGACACCCCAAATGCTCAATACTCCTACAGGTGTAGAACTAGATCCCAGGAAAAGCTCTAGTTCCACACTTTCATCTAAGCGATGAAAATCAGAATAATAGGGAGTAAACACAAATAACTTTATTCTACATTTATATTTAAATAGATAGGCCAAACGGCCAGATATTTACTGATCCGCGAAAGTTTGGCTACCCGAAACCACAAGCAGCCGACTAGGAAGATATCCCTTTTAGATCCGGTCCTAGAAGAAACAACGATTTCTCGAATCACTCAGATTAAACTAGCATACAACCTGCAAAATGAATATTCCAGTATGACAAGAGTCAGTACATTAAACGAGTTAATGTACCGGCAAGTACAAGATGATCCTAATATACTGCATGCATGGCATATAATCAAGAAAAAGCTATTTGTAGCTCATTTTAGCGTAAAGCAAGTTTTAGTTCACAATCATTTGTAAAAGAGTTGATAATTCAATTAACAAAAGACTAACGTAGTTGAATTGTAATATTTATCATAATAACATCATAAATATAATCTTGTTACCCATACCGGCAACAAGTCATAATCTCATTATAATAATATACTTGATTGCCCACCCGGCATCAAGTCTCCTATTCATCATAACACGATTATCATAACTCAAACCAAATCACCATTTCCAAATCCATAGTTCACAAAGCATTATTTGAAAACATAAAACAAAAGTTAAAGTCTATACTCATGACACTTCACCAAGTCGCTCATGACCGTGAGCACGGCTAACCGATTAGTTTTAGAGAACTCTGTAGAGTTTGTACAGCTTTACCCACATGATATGAACACTCTAGTTTGTTCTGTGTTTGCAAGACACTACCACATTCTTCATGTTGAATGTGGTCTAGAGGTCATAACGTAGCCTTTACATTGCTTAACGCCTAACCTTGCATCAGCGATGGCAAGTGTGAATCCATCCTAGGCATGACCCAGAATCGTTAGGTGGCGGGCCCACGCCTTAAACCTAACGCCGTGGCAGCGAACACATCCGTTCCCCCACGAGGCACTATACCATTGAATTGGATAGACTTAGACGCCTAAACTACCCCCAATAATCAGTGGGGTAAATAGGTAGTTCCTATGAATCATCGCTCAGACTATTCATTCTACTCCGGCCTACCAATATGCAAGGCTAGACTTTAAGCAACTTAATTAGCTAAGGCTACCCCATAATAGCACATGTGGATGTACGGTATACTTAAGTTGGTGACACGAAGTTCAGTCCTTAATTAACTCAGGCGAACACTCCCCCTATCGGCGTGCAACTACCACCATATGCACACCACTTGTCGCCCAAGTCCAAAATCATTTTACTCACACTTTAGTTTGCAAATACTTAACATTTTCATTTTCAATCCAGCATTAACCAAATAGTCAAAATCCCATTTATCAAGTCATAAGATTATTCATTTGCATAGTTCTAGGCATGGCTAAGCAAATAGCATATATAAATACATATAAACACTTCATTGAGCATTTATAAAGTAATCAAATTCATCCTATGGTTACAAATGAAGGGGTAACAACATAACAAGGTAGATTATGCAGCAATAGGGTCATAGCTATCATTTATTAAGTTTCAAATATCGTTTTTAATCAAATACATATGCAGTTTCGCAAACAATGCTTTTCATCTCTCAAATCATGGGTTTCAATGTGATCAAAGGAGGGGAGAGGTATAACTTGCCTTGATCTTGAACAAAGTGAATATCACCTAATTCACTCCTTCACCGTTGATGCAAGTTATCTATACAAATGGCACGATATGCACATAAATATCAAATTATGCGAAAAATACAAAAATGCTATAAAATGCATGATTTGTGCATAGTGGATAGGTTCTGGCCTAAGATGAATTTGGATGAAAAAATTCCTATTTTATCTCTTTTCATTTATAAGTTATGAATTTTCTAATTTTGCATTGACCATATAGGATTATTTACTAATGTATAGTTGTGAATCATTTTTAATATAGGATTTTGATTAAATTGACCTTACTGGGATGAAAGGGATTGTTTTCTAAGATGAATACAATTGCTTTCATAATTTTTAGAGCTAGTATGAATATTCTATAAATTTTAGAAATTAACTTGCATATGTAGTGGTCAATTTATTATATACAATATTAGTGCTGTTTCAATTGCAGAAAGTATTGCATTTTATATTTTTAAATTAAATTTCATACTTTTGTGATTCTACAAAAATTTGGTTCACTCCATTTGAAGTAAAAATGAATTTTCTACAAATTTTATAAGTTGTATATTAGCTAACTATTATATGAAATTTTAGAAATAGATATTATACTGTAAGCATAGGATTTTATTCTACAACATTAAAATTCACAATTTTATGAACCTACTGAAGTTGGTTTCACCTCAAAATGAGCTATATTTGATTTTGTATGAATTTCACAAGTTTGAGATAATTTTCAGTTAGAAAGATAAAGATTTATCCATTTTCTTTTATATTTCCAAAATATAATTCCTTGGGTCCACAGGTCAGCCTCTGGTATTATGTAGAAAGGTCCCAAGGGTTCTCAGGAATCAACCCGAGCTGCTTAAGCACGTGCTAAAGCAAAATCTATTAAGAGTCCCTGAGGTTCTTAGTTATTACTAATAAGTCCTTGGTCCCATATGTCATGTTATAGAATCTTACAGATTAAACCTTACAATTTTTAAACTTTTGCTAAGCCGAGTCCTTAGCGCTTAATCAAGTGGGGCCCTCTTGTCAATGGCTCAGCGGCTGAGGAGGAAGGGCAGCAGCGCGTCGGCGAGATTCTCACCGGCAGCAACGGTGAACGGCGGCCAATCCCGATGGGCGACTAAAAAAAGAAAAGGTAGAGGGCATCAAGACGAAGCCGTCGGTGGTCTTCTCGCAAGCTGCAGTGGTCAGATTCAGTGGCGACGACGGCGCAGGCGGCGGTGGCTCTCGGCATGCATGTGCATGTCGAGCTACGGCTCGATTTCGTGCGAACTAGTGCATGCATGTGGTTCCGTAGGGTTCCTAGAGACTCACCGAAACGTTGGAAGTAGTCGGCGATGCTCGGATAGTGACAGCGATGGAGAAGGAGCTCCGGCGGCGGCAGTAAATGGCAGCTTCACGGCGTCAGCTCGCTTCGGTCGGTGAATACCTAAAAGAGAATGTCCGTGAGGCTTCTAGGGTCCCTGGGATGACTCATGCGCAAGGAATCGCAGCGGGGCTCACCGGAGAAAGAGGAGTTGACGATGGAGTCTGGCGGCCGGAGTTGAAGAGGAAACGGCCGATCTCCGAGTTCACAGCATCGTGGTTCGATTCTTTCGGTTAGCGGCTTCCTGGGATCGAGATGAAGACGGTGGCGCGACGGTTTGTCCTGATCTGGTCGGAGTTGGCCGGGAGACGTAGATGCCACGGCGACGGCGCTCTGGAGCTTATGTGACTGCGGCGGCGTTCCGGCGTCACAGCTGCACAACACGGAATGAGGTCAGAGGAGATGGATTCGTCATCTCGTGTAGATGATAGAACGCAGGAGGAGAAAGAGTGACCGCGGCTTGGTGGCGATGGCGACGGTTGTCGTCCCCACGGCGGCGGCGAAGGAATGGACGATGGAGAGGCTGGGCTCCCTTCCTCTCGGTTGGATTGGCACGGGGATGGAGAGAAAGACTGGGCGACGCGGCTAGAAGGTGATATGGACGAGCTCGGTGGTTGCCACGTCTCGGCCACGCGTCGAACACGCCGGCGCCGCTCTCTCTCGCCCTCTGTCTCTCTCTGCTGGCTTTGAGCGGTGGAGCAAGATGCACAGAGATGGAGCTAACTCATGTCACTGCCATGTGGGTCTAGGGTCGATGCAAACAGAGACAAAGTAAGAGGAATGGGTAGGTTTACTGGAGAACTACTGTTCAGACAATTTACAAAGGATTTTCATATATATTTCTTCCTCCCATCTTTATACTTCCACAATTTAATTTATGTGCATGATAATCTAATGTGGATTTTTCTGGAGGTAGATAAAAATATCTAAATTCCATTTTCTTTGGTTTCGCACAAAAATAATCTATATTTTATTCTCAGGAAAATAGAGAAATTCAGTCCAGCTGAAAATGATTTGAATTTTTAGGAGGTCAAAACCTATAAAATAAATTCTGGAAAAATTATATCAATTCATGATAATATATTAGTATTTGAATAAATTATATTCCCTATACATTTTTATGTGATAAAATACACATGTGAGATGTGTGTCCGTTTTGCCGATTAGGGTTTTGCAATAACCTATAGTTTGACTGTTTTGACTTAATTATTTAAGGTATCAAATGTACATATTAAATTGTACCAAAATTCCAGTGAGATATATTTTTTGAATAGTACCTACATGAATTTTCCTATGATTTTATATTGCACCAATTATTTTAAATATTCAATAAGTTTACCTTCCTTTAAATGTTCCTATTAGAAATATACATTTTAAATGATTATAAAATTATATGTTGATTTTTAATTGACCAGCGATGAAGGGGTAAGGCTTTACTTTCATTTCACCATGCTCAAACTCACAAGATACTTGAGCATGGGTGCACTTAAGGTGACCACTAGTGTAGTGCGTTTATTACCTAGGTATGAATTAACATGCATGTACACTCGTGTTCATGAGACCTAGTATGCAATGCAACCAAGATCCAAAAACATTTAAAAACTCAAATCACACACCATATCTTGTGTCTATGAAAATATGAGAATGTTTTACATAGCAAATTAATTTGAGAAGGAAGAGGGTTTAAGTCATTTACAACCCTACACATAACCACTAGCTAGTTTAACCTTACTTAGGTTGTATATTTGAAAAAATTTTGGTCATTAACTCGAAAACATATTTTATTTATTTAACTGAGGTCAAAATTCAAAATTTGAATTTTTGGTATGTTACATAAGGTAGATGTATGATTAGATGTTGCATCACATTGAAAAATCCTGGAGGAAACATTTTCTCAAGCTTGCAAGGTAAAACTGGAATTTGCTTCTCTAGTTGATGCATCAACTCAGGGTCGATTTCTTTTGCACAAAGTTGCCTATAAAAGAAACTCAATTCAGCCATGTTCCTCCATTCATTATCAGGTATGAACCCACGTAGCATGACCGGCAACAGTCGCTCCATGATGATATGGAAGTCATGACTTTTCAGTCCTATCATGGTGCGTTGAGATAAGTTTACAGCTCTCCTCAAATTAGCAGCAAACTGATCTGGGAACTTCAAATCCTTAATCTACTTAAGAATTCTTAACTTTTCATCCTTACTTACAGAAAATCTTGCTCTTGGCTTTTTCCATCCACCATTTGTTGTCCTTGTCAACTTCAATGCAGGACGGTTGCAGATTTCAGCGACGTGCCTTTCTGTTGTCCTTCGTCCTGAGTGAAATATCCAAACATTTATTCCATATTGCCTCAGCAACATTCTTCTCATTGTGCATCACATCTATGCTGTGTCGGATTAGCAATTTACGGAAATATGGCAGCCTCCATAATCCACTGACCGCGAGCCCATTATGTGAACCAAATCCCTCAAAGGTACTCTTTCCTGTTTTGTCTTGTTTAATTCCTTGAAGTTGTGCATATATTTCATCTCCTGTCAAGCGCCTTGGTGGTTCATCAGTCTACTTTTTATTTGCCCGAAAACATTTTACACTCTTGCGAAACGAATGTTTACGTGGAAGAAATCTTCTGTGACAATCAAACCAGCAAGGCTTTCGACCATGTTGTAGCTGAAATGACATGGTGTCTACACCACAATATGGGCATGCAAGCTTCCCATGGGTACTCCAACATGCTACCATTCCGTATGCAAGGTAATCATGTATAGTCCATAACAGAACTGCACGCATATTGATGTTTTGTTTCAAATGACTGTCATAAGTAGTTTCTCCGTGCTCAAACAAATGCAACAACTCATCCATTAAAGGCTCCATAAAAACATTTAAATTCTTCCCAGGATGGTCTGGCCCTGGTATGACAAGTGCAAGGATCAAGTTATTCTCCTTCATACACATAGTAGGTGGCAGATTATAGGGGATAATAAATACTGGCCAGCAAGAGTAAGATGTTGAGGTGTAGCTAAATGGGGTGAAACCATCTGTTGCCATTCCTAACCGAATATTCCTCTTCTCATTAGAAAAAGTGGGATATAGTTTATCAATCTTCTTCTATGCTTCACCATCTGAATGGTGCACCATCAAACTGCTACTTTCATGGTCTGCATGCGAAGTCATATGTTTGGATATCTCAAAAGACATGTGTCTTCTCTGTAGCCTTGGAGTAATTGGAAGGTATCTAAGAACTTCTCTTGGAACTTTACAGGACTTATTTGCAGTAGTTGTCTCCTCGTATCGGGACTCCCCACAAACAGTACACTTATCTTTATTTTCATTGTCTTTGTAAAAGAGCATGTAATTGTTTTTGCACACATCAATCTTCTTATAGGGCATTCCAAGGCTTTGCACAAGTTTCTTTGCCAAGTGAAAATTCCGAGGGATTTTTATTGCCACCACATCCCCAACAATGTCATGTATCAAGGCAGTGATTTCATTATAACAAGCTTCAGATAAGTTGTAGTGGCACTTTATGGTCATAAGTCGACCAACAATGGACAGCTTTGTTTGAGTTGTGCTCTCATGGACTGGTTGATCAGCATCCTCCAATAATTTGTAGAATTGTGCTACTGCTGGTGATGGTTCCTCCTCTAGAAACACTCCTTCTGCCGCAATTGCATCAACCAACATGTCATCCATTCTATCCACCTCCTCAACAGCCTCATCGTCTTCAACGTTATGTGGATGCAATTCTTCCCCATGAAAGATCCATCGCTCATATCCTCACCGGAAACCATTCTGCAGCAAGTGC
Source organism: Oryza officinalis (assembly GCA_008326285.1). Taxonomy (NCBI): domain Eukaryota; kingdom Viridiplantae; phylum Streptophyta; class Magnoliopsida; order Poales; family Poaceae; genus Oryza; species Oryza officinalis. The sequence continues at coordinate 5,124,107 of BDMV01000010.1, forward strand.
ATTGTTACCTCTTCTCTCTTTCTCTTGTGTAAGCACACACATTTCCTACATGGACACCTTGAGGTCCATCACTCAATGCCTCAGGTAATGAAAATGCATACTCTATAAACTGATCTACCCCAGTAGCCCAGACTTGGCTATACAACCTACCTTTCCGTTCTCTATACATCCAACTACGGTTTTCCTCCATATGAAACTGAATCTTCAATTCATAAGATAGTGTTCCCTATTAAAATTCATTCTTAGAATTAGTTCTAGTGCTCACTAAAATGTGTAGCATCAGATTAAAGACATCAAGGAAACTATATGGTACTATAAGATTTTGAAGCACAACTATATTGAATCACATGGAAATGTAATTAAATTTACTATATATTGTAATAAATTTTGATTTAGGCATTGAAAATTAGTTGGTTAGGTCTCTCAAGCAAACTTGACAAAAGGAAAACCAACTCTATTTTGGCATCTTTTCAGATCTAGCTAGTTATTCCCTGCTCATGCCAAATTACATTTAAATATAGGTTGCTCATGCAAAAGCACATTTAAATATAGGTTACAAATCACTACAAAACACAAAACCTATATGTAAATCTATGCCTTTTGACTTCATACCATAATTTTGAATTGCATAACGACATCCAAATTGCAAAGGAAAAGAATCACAGATATATAACTCTAGGTCATATTCCCTAAGTCACAAAAAAGTATTACATGGTACAATAAAATTCTGTAGTGCAAATACCTTAATTCATTTTGAAAGGCAGAGGTAGCGATCTTCTTTCAATACTAGGTTTGATAACAAACTTGGCCAGAATGTACCAGCTGCAAACCATGAAAAAATATGCATGAATAGTTGTAGTACACTAATACTATTGACATATCACATTGGTTGCTACAATATAAGAGGAATGTACAAGAGGCAGAAACAAATCCAAAGTAAAGTGATGATACTATGACCATTTGCTCACACATTTAGGCTTGCAGACACACATTAGATTCATGAGAACTTTGCAACTCAGATCTAGCTAGTTATTCCCTGCCCATGCCAAATTACATTTAAATATAGGTTGCTCAAGCTAAAGCAAATTTAAATATAGGATACAAATACTACAAAACACAAAACCCACATGTAAATCTATGCCTTTTGACTTCATACCCTAATTTTGAATTGCATAATGACATTGCAAAGGAATAAAATCGCAGAAATATAACTCTAGGTGATATTCCCTAAGTCTCACATCTGGAGCTCCAGAAAAATTCAAACCACAAAACTAGGTCACCTAGGAATAGAGTCACATAAATACATGTCTAGTTCATATTCCATAAACCCTAAATCTGGGGCTGTAGCAAACCTCAAACCAAAAAAACAAGGGGATCTAACTAGGAGACTAGGAGAAATTTGAGCTTGCGTTATTACACGATTTTTGCCCAGCGATTTGAGAAATTTCATCCAAAAAATCTGAATCGAAGAGTAGGGAGTGAAGACGGCCGTGCTAGGTTGTAGGTTACCTCTCGGCTGATAGTGCTTGGTGGAAGGAGGCCGGCGTCCAGGTGGAGGCGAGCGGAGGTGGTCGTAAGTGGGCGTTACTGGCGATGCCGGCGTGGAGGTGGTCACGCGCCGCCGCCGCCAGTGATGGCGAGTGGAGGGAGAGGCGGGTCCAGGGGGAGGCGACTGGACGGCGGGGCTTGTCGAGGCGAAGGCAAGGGCGACGTGGAGGCGGAGGCGGAGGTGGCCGCGTCACCACTGTTGGTGATGTCGAGTGGAGGCGAAGGTGTGGGGATCCAATCCAGATGAGCAGTGCTGCCGTGGCGTGTGGACTTAGAAAAAACAACGATGGCCTCGATCCTATCCTGTTATGGGCCAAAAGCCCATAAACGTTTCCTGAAGCCCATAAATGTGTAGATTTCTTAGAGTAATCAAAATAGAAGTCTACCGATACAAAATGTAATCAAAATGGCTTCCAGGAGTAACGTGTGGACTTCCCACTTTTTTTGGTAGTGTCTCTCTGATTGGCTGGCTTAGTTCTTGTTGTTCGATCCTACGGTTACCCTCCTACCTCCCCACCTTGGAGCATCTATGGATGACAGCCCTATCAACTCTCCTGACAGCCCACCGTCGATCCATCGAATGGTTGTGGCGTCGTGCTGTGCATCCTTTGGAGTATTTGGATGTGCCAGCTGCAACAACATGGTTTTCAACAACATTGACAATATTAGTGAACGAATAATAAAGGTTCAGGGTGGCGTAAGCCCGCCGTAGTTTCTGTCATTTTTTTTTACAACAAGTGGCATAGGTGCAGATTGGTTAGAAAAGTTCACAACTACTCGATCGCTAAGAACCAACCATATTACAGATCATTTTGCATTTGTGTCCTGTGCAGTACAAACTTGTCCCGGTCTTATTTCATTGCCCTTTCATAAACAGTAAAAGCATAATAACTACGCATTAGATTAATAGCACAAAATAATATAATGGGACTTTTCCTTAAAAAAACAATATATTCGGCCACCTTGACATATCCATATGTTCCTGAGATACACCAGATAAAAGGGTAAATTAAAATGCTCTATTTGGGACAACACAAATAGAAAACCCATATGCTTATTAGTTATTACCCTAACATGATTATGCACGTTGTTATTTCCAAACTGATTCCAAATATCTCAATTCAATTATTTTTTAGCTACGTACGCACTGAATGAGCATGAATAGCATATTTCCTACAACATAGCACATTGACAAAACAAGGGTTATCACTAGTGGTTACTTCAGGAGGCACAACTATTGATGTCGTAGGAATTCTATTGAGGTCAAGGTCACATATCACATCATCTCTCTCATCTTCAAAAATCATATTTTGGATAATCACACAAGCTAGCATGATTTGTCCAACACTCTTCTGTTTCCACTCATTTAATGGACGATGCACAATGTTGAAACAGGCTTGCAATACCGCAAAATCCTACTCCACATCTTACCTTGCCCCTTCTTAACGTTTAGCAAATAACTTGTGCCTCTAAGCAAGGTAGTACCCGTTCTGGGTATATACCATCAGCAAGGTAGTACCCGTTGTTGAACTCATTACCGTTGACGAAAAAATCAAGCCGAGAAGCCTCCCTTCTCACTTGTTCGAGGAATAAAGGAGACTCTTTCAGCACATTGATGTCATTGTTGGAACGAACGACACTAAACAATCCCCAGTTTATGCAATCCTTCGTTTAGATTTAAATTTCTTGAAACATAGATATTAGGCACAAGCCACACAACCAATTACGTGGAGAATTGAGCAGATGTATGGAAATTGATCATCTCAAATTTTAAAAACATGTAGAAGTGGCTAATTAAAACATAGATATGTGTGCACATTGTTCATTGCAGATCGGTTTATACAGCCATAGTTCATAGCTACAGGATAAGAGCATTAATGTGAAGCTGCCATCATCGCCGTTCAGCTGTGGCTATTTGGCAGAACATACGGCAGTAGCTATTGCTAGCTAACACATGGTACACATTTTTTCTTTCTTTTTGGAAAGCACACTGTACAATTTCTGGACACACACAATACAATTAAGAGGTACATAAGCAGTAAAGATAAGACACACATTGACCACACTAATCTTCTCTAGTGACAGGAACATCACATTCGAGTTACCCGAGACGGGGACGGTTCTGATGCACTGCATGTGTTTGCTGTTGATGATATGGGTGGTCTTGGCCATGGGATTTCTTTGCCATTAAGCTCGAGCACCTTGAGCCCTGGATGATTGCTGATCCCAGAAATTTTGTCCGGCGTGATCTCCACCCCATCGTGCCCCTTCCATGAAATTCTCTCCAACTTTGGAGCTGCACCTTCTTGGAAGACAATGTGAGTAACATTGCCAACCTGATCAACGGTAAGAAGCCTAAGGTCTTGGAACTCATCCTTCTTCATGGTGATGTCAGCCTCGATGTACGAATCACGATCGAGCTCGAGGCAGCGCAAGCTCTTGAGCCTGCCTAGGGTTCGCAGCCCATCGTGTGTCAGTAGGGTGTCACGTAGGGTGACCTCGGAGAGCTGGTTGAGCCCTTGTATCCACCATGGGAGCCTGGCGCTGTTACCCGACTTTCCCTTGAAGTACTTGATGTTGATGCTCTCAAGTTGCTTGGGAGGCGAGAAATGTATCGCGGTAGTGGCAATGCTATCCAAGTCGAGAGTCACCCCGCCATCACTGAGCGCTTGTGGCGACGACGGCTCCGTGATCCAGACTGAGAGAGAGCGGAGGGACTCATTTAGCTTGCTGATTGTCCTCAGCAGATTCTTGATGTTGTCATCACGACCACCGTCGTCATCAAGCACAACGCCCAGCTTCCTCATCTGCTTCAGAGGCCCAACTCGTGCCAGCAAATCCTCGCCGCGTGACACTCGGACATGGCGGAGTATCTCCATGCTCCTCGCAATTTTGCGAGGCATGTGCACGGTGCACAGTTCTTCCGACGACTCGCGGCCAGCGAGGAGATGCTTCAGCTTAGGGAGGTCGATGCGCTCCGTGTCGGTGGGCCGCAGGTTGGTTTCCCGGATGTCGAGGGTCTCCAGCAGCCGGAGGTTGTTGATCTTCCTCGGCAGCCGGCGAACGTCGGTTTTCCGGAGGCTCAGATACTTGAGAGTGATCACCTTGCATATGATGTTGAGGTGGCGCTTCTTCACATCTTTGCAGCCTCCTAGGTCCAGCACATTGAGCCGGTACTCCTCACGTAGGGTTTTCAGGAGCTTTACCACCTGATCCATGGGATTCTTCATCTTGTCGTCGTCGTCAGCTGCCATCGGGTCGTCGTTGTCACCGGGGCCGGGCTCGTCGACGACATTTGCCAGCTGAAATCTTCTTCTTCGAGCATCATCACTTTGCGATGGTTGAACGATCCTTCGGATGTCAAGCTGATAACGGAGGTGAGTCGGCAGGCCAGTCACGAAGTTCTCGCTGCTGGCCATGTCGACGATGAATTTCTTCACAGATTCGTTCAAGCGGCAGCTCTTGATTTTGAGGCCCGTGACAACGACGCGGTCTGCAGTTTGAAGAAAGCCTCGGAAGATAAGATCGTCGAAGCATCGTTCACCGGCTTCCTCCATGGACCGGAGGCCATCGCCTCTGGCCACGAGACCTTCGGCGAGCCATCGCCGCACCAAGCTTGTCCTGCTGATGCTTGTTTCTTGCAGGAAAGCCGTCAGGTACTGCAGGCAGCTCTTGTAGTGGGTCGACAGCTTGCTGTAGCAGAAGATCATCACCTCCTTGGGAAAATCTGATGCATCCAGCTTGTTCTTCAGTTTCTCCACCTCATGCTTGGTGCCGTAGGGATACGCGTAGAGAGCACGGAGCAGCATCTTCATGCTGTCGACGTGATCCGGCACGCATTTCTCCCTGATGGCGTCGATCTCTGCCTTAGCTTCAGTTCCAAGCTTGCAAGGGAGCATCTGGATCGCTTTCATGAAAGATGGAGATGATGATGATGAAGAAGAAGAAGAAGACTCGTCGTCTTCTGCTTCTAGGGCACGGAGGAATTCGTCCCGCTTGTCGTTGACGCTGCCGTCCTCGGCGGTGGGGCCGGGCATGGGCTTGACGCCCTCGGGGATGTTGACGCCGTAGCGGAGGCGTCGCTCGCCGACGTCGCGGACGCGGACCTTGAGCTCGCGGATCTTGTTGGCGAGGCGGTGGCGCGCCGGGACGGTCCAGAGGTAGACGGGGAGGTGGCGGAGGGAGGCCCAGAGGCCGCTCTCCGGCGGCCGGAGGTCGCGCATGTAGAGCTCGATGCAGTCCTCGGCGATGTAGGCGATGTCGCGGACCTGCTTCATCCAGGCGCGGAGCTGGTCGTCGTGCTCCGTCTCAGTCTTGGTCAGGTGGAGGAGGAACCCGTTCATGCTGTCCATCTCGTCCTTGATGAACTGGATGTCGCCCTGCACGCCGCCCAGCAGCCGCGCCTCGTCGGTGATCGCCGACGACAGCAGGCCCAGCAGCGAGTCCACGGCGCCGTGCGTCTGGTCAGCCATCTTGTCAGACTAATGATCTTTAGCTTCACCCCTCTCTCTCTCTAGGTTAGGGAGTGGAATTCATCGGGGAGCTTGATGAAGGAGAGGAAGATGATCATGATCACCTGCGTCAGGTGTAGCAACATCTACGTTTGTAGGAGTAGACGATATGTACGTGTATATGGAGGCAGTTCAGAATTCAGATGGACGACGGGGATAGGGTGCATAGCATGCAAGAACTAGCATCTACTCCTTTCATTTTATATTATAAATTGTTTAATTTTGTTATTAGTCAAAATTATTTAGATTTAATCAAATTTATAAAAAAAATTAGCAACATTTACAACACCAAATTAATTTCGTTAAATTTAACATTGAATTTTTGATAATATGTTTGTTTTTTGTTAAAAAACATTATTATATTATTTGATCAAACTTTAAAAAGTTTGACTAGAAAAGAAATAAAATGACTTATAATATAAAAAGGAGACAACAATTCTCTATATCTAATATCTACTTCATTCTAAGATACAACAATCTAAAATTGGATTTGGCATATTCTACTGCTATAAATCTATAGCAGTCTTTAGTTCACATTCATTCTAATTCAGTTGTGACTTGTTATATTTTGAGATGAAGAGAGTACTACTATCTAAGTTTTTAAATATGTGATGTTCATTTTTGGACATAGGTTTAATTATCTGTCTTATTTAATTTTTTTACAAATATAAAAAATATAAGTTATACTTAAAAATATGTTTATTGACAAGACACATCAAAATAAAATAAATGATAAATGATCAACATATGTCAAAAAAGTAATTACGTTATATGTTTAAAAAAGAAGCTAGTATCACGCTAGGAATATGAGGAACAGGAATATATGCTTTGTTTATTGTCACAAGGAATTACCAGTTAATCAAATCCAACGGTGGTCCAACGTTCGGTGCAAATGAGAAGCAACTTCTTTGTCATGGCGATCTTTAATTTGTTCCTTCCATGTCTGTTGGGCATAAATCCTTGGCAGCTTTACTTTCTTTTTCTTTATCTTTTTTAAAGGATCTTTGCCACTTTATTATCTTTTATTCTTTCCTTTCAAGGTGACATTTCATTTAGATGTGCCACGCGTTTGCTACCCTTCGCAACCTTACTCATATATTGCTTTCATTTTTATAACCCTATGTTTGACTTCTAATAAAAGTCATCGATCCGCATTAAACTTTGATCACGTTATCAACTAAAAAATTATTAACCAATTGTAACACTAATATTTCATCCATTAGTCAAGACAACTAGCCTATCATCTCACGCATTGGCGAGACTTTAACCATTGTGTTATATGTGTATATTAGCATGTAATATAAAAGGGCATCAGTAAACAATATTTCATGTGGTTAAGTATGAGCTTGAGAGAACTGTAGATGGTCTTAAATTTTAAAATTTGAATACAGGAATAATATTAGGGCTTTTCTGTCAGACTCTCTTTTCTTGATTGCAAAGAAGACATGTACAAATATACCTTAATTATTCTTACAAATAAAATATCAAAAAGTCAAATTTAAAAATCAAAATCATAGCAAATTCCATTATTATGCCAATGTGATAGCAAATTTTAGTATGCCTACGTATATCATAGCAAATTCTAATACTTAGGTTGTGAGAATTATCTATAGACAAAATATAAGCCTATAAGCTGGGAGTTCATTCATAAATAATTTTCAAATATCATCTGTAAACAAAGAATGGGGTTTTATTTGTAAAATAATTTTTACTTAGTGTGCATAATGCAAAGTTGCATCACATCTATCCGATTCACCTTTCTTTCTTTGCCCTCTATCATTTCTGAATTGCTGGAAGGCTCCAGAAGTTTACATGATGAGGACATCACTCATTTAAATACACAATACTTCTTAAGTTGCAATGCAAAGTCCAATCACTAGAGCCCACGTTCGATAATTGAATTTACATGTGAGCTCGTTCCTAAGTACTTTTTTATGTGATTTTGAGGATAGATTGCTATCTAATGATTTAATTATAATTAGCAACTATGGAGAATACCATAGAGCACTTCAAGAGAGGAGGAGATGAACAAGATCATCATGGGCTTTCAAGTCGAGATGGATGCCAAACTCATATCAAGTTCGAGTCCACCTCAAACTCTAGGAGTAGTCCGCACTAAAATTGTCACCCAGATTACATTCGGATTCCGATTTCGACGTTCTATATATGTATGGAAAGTTAACGAGACCATTTTTCCAATGGATCTAGTCCCATGTCAAAATTCCTTCAGAATCAATGGGAATCGTCGAAACAAGTATGCATTCAGATTTTGTCCGGGTGTTGCGTCACCTTCTTGGGCCCGTTAGGTCGTGTATCGTGTCATAGTCTAATAGGGACGCGTCTAGGGGTCTAAGGTCAATCCTAGAACCTATATATTTAATAGTCGTCATTGAGTTAGGGTTGGGTTTTGTTTAGATTATTTCTGCCATTGCAGTTTCGCTGCTAGTTCGGTTCGTGGAATCCCAACTTTGATTTCTTGATTAATATTTCATCTGCAATTCAGTTGCTGTCTTTTTTGTCCTTGCTTATGTTCTTCGACTCACACGTTAGGGTTAGCCTTCTCAGCAAGGTCAATCGGGTTTCAGAACGATTGATAATCAGAGGAGACATGGTGCTGTCATTGCAGGGCTCGGATCATATTTGTCGGTGACATGGGACCGGGGGTGTCATGACTAGAGGCTTGGGTAGCCGCGGTCCTCCACGTGTCCCGACCCCCTCGGGGGGGGTCGGGCCCGGGGGTGACGTGGCCGCCCCTTCCTCTGTCTCCCCGAGGGGTCGGGCCGCTCCCGTTTCGGCCCCGAGGGCTGGGGCGCCCCGACCCCCCGTGATCTTGGCGCCACGTGTGCGGGTTAGGTGAGCACAACAGGGCTCACCTAACCGCATTTATAGCGGATCAGGCGAGCGCACTACGCCGCATTTAATGCGGTGCAGCGCGCGCTTATCCGGTCCGTGACCGGTCGCGGTGTGTGACCGGTCACGGACCGGTCAGATCGTGGGTTAGGTGGCGACAGGCGGCCGATGGCACGCCTCGCCCCGTCCCGTCGGAATGATGAGAGCCTCCTGGCTCTCGTCCCTAGCCGGAGCCGACGTGCTGACTCCTGGAGTTGGTATGTCAGCCCCGGTCAAATCCAATCCAGATTTCAGCGCAGGCGTAGCAAGAAAGTCGCCGGCCATTGAATGAAGGTTGAAACGGGTGTCCACCGGGAGAGCTGGCGAGCGGGGCAGAAGGCATGCACCAAGCTTGTCAGAGGTCACTTCCGACTGTAGACTAGCCCTGATTGTAAAAAGAATGTTTCTTTTCTTAGGCAACTGGAGGCCCATGTGGTGACCCCTGATCAGATAAAAGGAGGCCCAGGCCTAGGAAAAGGGGGGGGGACTCCGGCGAATGCGTTGGAGATAGAATTCCCTTTGTATTGTTGGAGATCCTCAGATCCACCAGAACACAGGAGTAGGGTGTTACGCTTCTCAGCGGCCCGAACCTGTCTACGTCACCCGCGTCTTGCGTGTTTTCACTCTCGCTGACGTCCTCTAGATCGAGGGCGAAGAAACTCACTTAGCACCCCCGGCCGAACCGGCAAAGGGGGGCCCGCGCGGTCTCCCGGTGAGGAGTTTCACGCTCCGTCAATATTGATCGGAAGCTAGATCGTGTCTGTCAAGTTTTTGCCAAATTGATAGTTATCTTTACCTGACGGAAGATCGGACCCGTTGCCAACATTACCATCACTGTCTTTTTCCCTCTATAATCCAACGGCTCAACTCTCTTCTCTCTATTTTGTCTTTTTCTTGATCCAATGGTTATTGTTCATCAAATGATGTGGCTCATCGTGATTGCACTTTGGGATTCACTTTTTACTAGATAAGATATGGTCTATGGTGCGGTACTGTTGGTGGGATTATCCCAACATAAAAAGTTGAAATAAGAAGGGCCAGCATATAGGCAAGTACAACAATTCTATTTATATTATCTCTAAATTAACCCTTTCGTAAGTGGTGAAGACGAAATTATAAGTGAGGTGCTAAATATACATAGACATCATTTTGTTGATGAGAAAACACGGTGACCTAAGAGTTCTGCTTATCTCTAGTGCAGGTCCAAATCTTGCTTTCGGGTTCAGGGCTTGCAAATTGGTTTGATCCTGCAACCAACAAGATATACAAGAAAACAATGTTAGTAAACGATAGTCGATCGACTGGTGGGCCCGATGACATATCGTAGAAACCTAACCGATGCACACAAGTTGAATCGGCTGTAAGGTAAAGGATGCTACTCATAAGCTAAATTTAGGGTAAACATAATCATAAACAATTTTTCCTTAATAGAATCAATCCTATAGGTCAAACCCAATTGATGTAGCATGAGATTGATATCTTTGAAGTCAATTGCCATATGATTATATAACCTAAATAACTAGTTGGTGGGTAGATGTTGTAGACTAGACCAAAACAATCATGGTCGGCTGTAGAGACAAATAACAAGTAATTACTCATTTGATCTTTCTCTTAAATACAAGCAATTATAATAGATCAGGCCCAACCGAGACAGTATTAGCTGCTTATAACCAAGATCAGATAAATCAATAATTACATGAACCTATATCATAGCCGATGAGATATTTTAGGGTATCTCAGATAGCGTATCAGCTAGAACTCCGATACGGTCTTATAGAAGAATATCAATTTTGATCAAATACTAAACAGGTTTCAATCTCAATGGATCAGACCAAACTGATGGCAGCGTGAGTTTTGAAACAAGCTTAATATATTTAAAGGATTGATATACTTGTATAAGGTGATAGATATAACACATTAAGCAATTTAAAGCATGTAAACTTAAATGCAAAATAGTTATACCAGATAAGATCAGTTGAAACCCTGATTCTATCCTTATTGGCAATCAATGAGCAGGTTAGTTTTTATGATTCTAAACACGACTTAGTAGGTCAAATCCAATTGATGCAGCACTAAGTATGAAAATAAGCATAAAGTCTAACAATCAAACCTTTGATTGATTTTCAGGATGATAGATACCTTAGCCAATTTAAACCAATGAAACGATTTAGCCGATACCGGCAACACTCCAGAAAGAGTTTAGCCGATACAAGTAAATTGAGCCAGTGAGTTAGATTAGCTAAGATATATGATAGCCAGCAGTTGCATAAGATAAATTAGAATATCTAAGACGATGCGCTAATCTGCTGATACAAACCGCTGTAACAAACCATACCTCTTGCTGGAGATCGAAGCCGATGCAGCCCAACTCAAAACAAGAACTCATCAAAAAGTAAGAGTAAAAGGGTGGCGATGCAGCGAGAGTATATATTAAACTATTGTTGTTTTCTTACAAGACCTTGGGCATATATTTATACCTGAACATACAAACCTTGTCCATATCGGACACGACTCAAACTTGCCTGATTACAAAATAAACAAACAAGTCCCTAGGCGGACTCTTATCACGAATTCCTTTAAAGGACGCACCTAACTTTTACACCTACTTAATAGATACAATTTCCACTCCTAGACTCAATCCTTGTTTGGCAATATCTTCAGATCTTCTCCCGAGTCCGATATGAACTTGCATTACCTGTATCGGCTAACTGAGTCCAATTCTGTATCGGCCGATACGGCTTCCAGCCGATGTGCTGCTCTGTCTTTGGAAACAATCCTATCTCCTCCAAATCCGCTTCGAATCTACCTTTACTCTTTTGCTTTCTTGCCAAATTTTGCTGGTAACACATGCCCCTCAATTCCGGAGTATAGATAAATATGTTGAGGAATTATCTCTTAGATCCACAAAAATTTAGGGTTTCCATATTTCAACCGTTAAAAGCACAAGCTATAAATAACAACGGCCCCTACATCAAACTTTACGCCGTTAACTTTTACAACCGCTTAAACCACCGCCTAAACCGCAAACTGTTTCTCTCTCATCTCCGGCGACTGCATCTATGATGCAAGCCCCTCCAGCAGTAGCTTCAGTGATTCAATGGCAATTTTCCTGCTTCAAGCTCAATGGCAATCGTCATCGACGTCCCCGAGTTAAGTTCCCTTCAAGCCATACTTCGTCGCCTCAGTTCATGTTTTACTGAATACTGCCTTAGATTGAATCTTTTATTCTTCCTTCTTTGTTATTAATGAATGTAGAACCTGATAAACTAGATTGCGATCCCTGTTCTCAAGGAACCCACCCATTATTTCCTCGAGTCGATGGGAGATATAGACCCCACTTATTTTATCAATGTCGAAACCAACAGGATTCCCTTTAGACAATCAAAACCCAATTTAGTCAATTGGCAAACAGTCTTTAGATCCTACCCTTCAAATTTAAATAGATAGAAGAATTGGTATAAGAGAATATCAGCTACCAAGCAATCTTTTTGGGAAGCAGCAAGAATAGCTCAATGTTTAGCTTTGTCTTTAGCAGATATGAAAAAAGACAAACCTATGATGTCATCGGCCTCTTACACCTTTGGTTATGGTGGCCCTTGGTAGTTAATACAACTTTGGTTCACTATACACCATTAATGTTGCTGAAAGAGCTCCTCTTTACTCATCCAGTTTTCCCTCTGATCACTCTGATGATGAAGAAGCAACCACTCACCGATGCATGTCTTTTGAAGAGGAAGCATCAGTTTACCCAAGATCGGGACCATCAGCTGAAGCATTCCAAACTTGGTTTTATCACTTCTATGATGGATTTTCTAATAATGCCAGAATCCGGGTCCCCTATGACAGGTTTACTAATTATGAGCTCCCAACCGATATGAGGCTAAATGATCTTAATGATGAAAAGGACCCATCATCCAAAGAGAATTTTGTTTCGGCCATATCACCCTGTATACTGCCTACTGGAGTATCTCAAGGCCGAAACGTTCAAGTTTCTTATGAATTTTATCATCCAATGATAGCAGCAAGGCAACTAGGTTTGGGTCAACTTCCAATTGGCTTGTACTTTGCAAGGAAGTTCCAAACCAGAGGTACTGTAACATCGGCTCTCTTGATGGACAAAGTGCTGAAATCTTGAAAATCCGATCTTTGGCTCCCTAGAACACATCAATATCCATCTTTTGCGAAGCCATCTGTTTGATCAATGGTGGAGTGAATAGAAGAAGCACATTTTTCATCTATCGGCCAGCTTTTATTTGACCACCATCATCCCTTCTATCAGTCCTCAGGTAAATTGTCCCCTTTTCCTTTCTGAACAACTTCAAACTCTTTGTTTTTTTAAATACTAATGTGTCTATTTTGCAGGCTGCCAGTACTTCTCCTCCTAACAGAAGCATAAGTAACCAGCCAATTATATATGCACCAGCTTTACTGCCTTCAGGAGACCTGGCCCCATCTATCATCGGCTTTCCTGCTCCTCTAGTAGGCTCCTTGCTCCATGGCCAAGTCAGAGAGCTGATCTCCAAGGTCACAAGCAAACACAAGCAAGCAAATGTCAAAAAGACCACCAAAAACCCAAAATTGTTGCTTCCAAGAAGGGTGCCGATGATCTCCCTCCTACTGATTTAGATATTGATCAATATTTAAAGGATGCAGTCATAGAAGAAATTGATGAAGCTGCTGCTGGGATGAGTGATGATGACCCAACTGCTGAAGAACAAAATACAGTCGATCAAGGCCTAGTCGATATTGAAACAGCCGGTCCTAAGGAACAAAGCAATGAGGCTGACGATCAACCCTTATCTCCACCATGTCGTCGCAGAATAATCCACGAAGTTAAGGTAAGAGTTACATTGCCTCATATCTGAACTCCTTTAACATTTTGTTAACACTTGTCTTCTTGTAGCCTAAGACTGTATCGACTCTTGCTAAGGACAACAATTTTCCTATGCCACCCTATCTCCAAGTCCTCAAACTTCTCCAGTTGCATCGGTAAATTTAATTTTCTCACTCTTTCTTTCTATGATTGGCCGATGCAATATCATCGACCAGCATCTAGCGCACACACCCTCCACCGTCGGCAGCTATCATGGAGAAGAAGAACAAACCACTACTGCTATGCCGATAGCCCAAGTAATTATAAATACACCCTCCATCGGCTTAATCCTATTTATTTTTTTCTAACATCAACTTTAACCTACAGAACCTAGCCGATATGTTTTGTTTTGACATAACGCAATTTTTGGATGAGGACGATGAAGAAACCACCAGCAAGGCAAAATCCCCTATCTCTAAAGACTTGAAAGCTCAGCTGTAGGATATAGCTAATCAGCTCAACGCTTCAATAGTTGCCTTAGTAGCAAATAGTGGGCCGATCAGAAGCAGAATTCAAGAAATTCAAGACCAGCTGCCTGATGAGGCAAGATGTCATCTCCCCAAAAGCCTTCCTTGAATCTCACCAATTCAAAGTCCAAAGAGCTAGGCAAAGACTTGTAGACCGCCTTGAACTCAAGGCATTAGAATTGGCTCTTCAAACCAGCCGGCAGCAAGTAAATGAGAACAAGGCCAAACTTGATGAGCTAACTGCTGACCCTGAAACAACCCAGAAACATATCTCCGAACTAAAACAACAAGGAGCTGATCTCCTGGCCAAGTTAGAACAAACGTGCAAAGAAATTGCTCAAGAAAAACAAAAGCTAGTCAATCTCCCAAAGCCCATTGAAGAACAAAGAGCGAAGTTGAAAGTATTAGTCAAGCACTTGGCTGCTCAATATAAGGCCTTAAAGCCAGTTCCAGGAACGGAAGCCGATGACGTGCGCGTTATTGATGAAATCGACCAAATTCGCCTACGTGCAATATCGGCAATCCAAAACTTTTTGAGTTGATGTAATAGCCTATATTTTTTATACCTTCACTTGAAACATTATTGTGTAATACAACCATCGGCCTTCGAGTTGATTTTATCTCTGTTCTTTTCTTACTTGTATATTCTAGAAATTTTGGTCTAAGGGCGATAGTATATATATCAGCCATCTTGAGGCAATGTAGTTTATACATCGGCTATATCATACATCGGCTAAACAACCGACTATGAGTTAATCCAAACACTTGGGTAGTATTTCTTCAAGTATTTTCCATTTAATGCTTTTTCAAAAACTTCTCCATCAAGTCTCTCAAGCATATATGCATTCTTAGACACACAACGAGAAATCTGATAGTGATAGGGTCCTTTCCAATTAGGTGAACATTTTCCAAGCTTGTTATCTCTTGTCCCTATCGGCAAAATCAACTTCCAAACAAGTTCTCTTTCCTTAAAAGTTTTTGGCACAACCTTTTTGTTATAATGACTTGAAACTCTTTCTTTATCCCTTTTGATGTTCTCCAAAGCACACAATCGAAGCTATGCCAAATCTTCTAAGTTGTCAATCATCAAACTGTGATAATCATTTGTCGATAGCTCATTTTGTAAAGAAATTCTTCTTGAGCCGATATTATTTTCCCAAGACAAAATAGCCTCGTGTCCTTATACAAGTTGATAAGGTGGTACTTGTGTAGCTCCACGACAAGCCATCCGATATGCCCATAACGAATCGACAAAAGTACTATGCCACTTCTTAGGCTATTCTGCAATCTTTCTCTTAATCAATTTGATTAAACGTTTGTTAAAAGCCTCAGCCTGCCCATTGGCCTGTGCATAATAAGCAGAAGAATTTAACAATTTGATATCCACACTATCGGCAAACTGAACAAACTCATCAGACACAAAAATAGATCCTTGATCTGTTGTTATCGTCTACCGAATTTCAAACCGATAGATAATGTGTTTTTAACAAATTTAATGGCATCCTTGGAGCCAACTTTCTTCAAAGGATTTGCTTCCACCCACTTTGTAAAATAATCTGTTTCCACCAAAATATATTTATGCCATTTACTTGATGGTGGATTAATTTGGTCGATTATATCAATTCTCCCACCTCAGAATGACCATGACTTGATAATTGGGTTCATAGCTGATGCTGGTGCTCTTTGAACTGCTCCAAATTTCTGACAATCTTGACACCCTTTGTAATATCTAAAGCAATCTTCTAACATTGTCGGCTAAAAATAAACAACTCTTCGAAGGAACCATTTCATTTTATGAGCCGATTGATATGTACCACAAATACATTCATGCATTTCACACATAAAAACTTTGGCTTCTTCCAGATTCAAACACTTTAGCCAGACACCGTCAATCGTCCGATTGAGAAGGATTTTTCAAATACTTAACAATTTCATACCTCCAATCATCGGCATCAACTTCTGCAACTTCGTCTTCTACATCTTTCTACATCGGTTTATAACCCGATGCACCTTGGGCAAAATCATTGGCTTCAACATTTTGTTTCTCTGGAAATATGCTTCATAGTAATAATCCTAAAATTCTTCATCAACTCTTGACATTTTTCATTATAAACTCTCAGGATTTCATTTTTACATTCATACTCGCCTGACAACTAATTGATTACTAACAATGAATCACCAATAATTTCAATTGCATTGGCTTCAACCTCTTTCAAAAGTTGCAATCCCTTAAGCACTGCTTCATACTCTGCCTGATTGTTTGTATAATAAGGTTTAATAATAAAAGCAAACTCAAAATTTAACTCCTGAGGTGATATAATTATCAAGCCAATGCCACAACCATGTGTACAAACGGATCCATCAAAAAATAATGTTTAAGGCATCATCTTAACATATCCAACTAAATTACTTCGATGCTAAACGATAAAATCGGCTATCACCTGTCTTTTTACTGCTTTAGCCGATTCATACTGAAATTCTGTCAAAGCAAAAATCCACTTCCTAACTCTACCTTTCAATACTGAAGCCGATAGCATATATTTTACTACATCGGCTTAGCAAACTACCGTGCATTTATTCGAAATTAGATAATACCTTAACTTTGTACACGAAAAGTATAAACACAAACGCAATTTCTCTATAGTGGTATACCTCGTTTCTGCATCCAAAAGTCTCCTGCTAAGATAAAATATTGCTCTTTCTTTTTTTTCAACCTCTTGAACTAGAACTGAGCCGATAGACTTCTTATCAGCTGGCAGGTACAGTTTAAATGGAACCCCTTTTTGAGATGACATCAATAGTGGAGGTGAACTCAGATATTCTTTGATGTTATTCAAAGTTTTTGTTGTTTCTCCCCCCATATAAACTGTTGATCGGCTTTCAACCTTAATAATGGAGTGAAAGGTTCAATTCTACCCGATAAGTTGAAAATAAATCTTCTCACAAAATTAATCTTGACGATAAGATTGTAGCTTATTTTTATTTTGTGGAGGCTTAATATATTTGATAGCATTTTATACTCCTTTGTATTATTTCAATCCTCCTTTCATGAACTAGAAAACCGAGGAATTGTTCAGCTGATACACCAAAAGCACATTTGTTGGGATTCATCTTTAAGCCATACGTCATTGTCCTTTCTAACACTTTTCGTAAATCGGCTATATGTCCAACAACCTCTTTAGATTTCACAACCACATCGTCAATATAGATTTCAACCAACAAGCTGACGAGATCATGAAATATATAATTCATAGCTTTCTGATACGTAGCACCAACACTCTTTAATCCAACAGTCATAACAACCCACTCATACAAGATGATTGCATAAGGACATCTAAATGCAGTCTTATGAACATCTTCTTCAGCCATGAAAATTTGATTATATCTTGCATTATCATCCATAAAACTTAAAATCTTATGTCCAGATGTTGCATCAACTAACAAATCAGCAATCGGCATTGGGTATTCATCCTTGGGTGTAGCTTTGTTGAAATCTATGAAGCCGATACAAACCCTAAGCTTTCCATTTTTCTTGACTACTGGTACTATATTCGAAACCCATTAAACGTATCGGCAAGGCCTTATAAAATTAGCATTATAAAGTCTTGTAATCTCAACCTTAATAGCATCATATATCTCTGACTTGAATCGTCTTGGAGGTTGTTTATATGGCCGATACCTTGGTTTGATAGGGAGCAGATGTTCTATAATAGATCGGCTAAATCCTAGCATTTCACAATATTTCCAAGCAAAACAATCTTTGTATTCTTTTAACAACTCTATTAATTCCTTCTTAAATTCATTTGATAATTTAGCACTTACAAATGTCGGCCTTAGCATATCACCAGTTCCAATATCTTATTCTTCTAAATCATCGGCCGACATAAACCATTGTCCCAATTTACCTTCTAGATCATCTACAGTATCTTTAGCATAAAAAATTGGGTCATCTCCTATGTCTTCACAGCAAAAGTTGGGGTTCTCCATCACCGATTGGCTGTATATTACAATCGGACACTTTTAATCAATCTCCTTCCCAAACTTGTCCTAACAAACAATCAACTCCTTCCATCTCCCAAATAGATAAATCAGCAATAGTAACATTTACTAACCTGTCAGCTTGCACAATTTCTACCTAGTCTCCTTGCCACTGAATCAATCGTTGGTGCATCGTGGAAGGAATGCAACAATTAACATATATCCAATCCCTTCCCAATAGCAAACTATACGATCATTTTTCATCAATGACAAAAAATGTGGTTGGAATTGTCTTGCTGCCAAAGTTCAAAACTATTAATTCAACATTCAAAACTCCTTTTGTCTTCGATGAATTGCCTCCAAAGTTCTTTAACACCATGTTGGTCTTGATCAAATCTTTTAGAGTTTTACCAAGCTTCCTGAATGTAGTATAAGGCATCAAGTTTACAGCTACTCCCCCATCGACCAACATTTTAGACATCGGCTTCCAATTGACAAACCCTTTAATGTATAAAGGTCTAAGATGCCGATGTTCATTGTCTTCGGGTTTCTCAAAAATAGCTTGTTCTAGTGACAATGTTAACTTTCCAATGATTTCTCAATCTCTTCATCGGTTGAAGGTATGCTATACTCTACTGGTAACATAAATACGATATTGATTCAAGATGAAGCTATAGCTTTACCCTTGGCAGATGCTAAAATTTTGGTTTTATCCGTCTTAACCTCATCGGCTGACACAACTTTAGATTTGACACACCCTTTCTTTCTTGTGCATTTTAGCCGATGGTTGATTTCTTCTTCAACTTCCTACATCTGCACCCTGTTTCTCAACCTTTGTACTTTTCTTTTCTGATTTTTTGAGAAAATTCCAGTTAGGCACTATTGAGAATTCTGAACTTGTTCTTCTTGCTCTCCCTCAACTTCATCTTTGAAATAATCTTCATGAATCGGCCCTAGACGTTGATGTACGAACAGTCTCTTCTGTATCGGCCGATTCTCATATATTTAACTACTTGATTGATGAGAACTACCATAGTATCTTGCATCCGCATTGCTACATCCTAGGCAATCCACAATTGATGGCAATCTCATCACTTCATTTCAGCAAAACTTAAAGAACTCACAATTCCAATGAGAATAAAAACAAACTCTATCATCTTGATAATACTTCTAAACTTGTTTGTCTTGTTTCTTCTGGTACTTGCTGATTAATTCGGTAGATTTGAATTTATTTTGCTGATAAATCCAATAATTCCTTTTATCGGCTTTGCCTATTGTTGTATGGACCATATTTACAGGAAAAGGGTGGCCATCAATCTTCATCGACTTCTTGCCATCATCAAACTTGATTCTGCCTTACTCAATAGCCGATTGAATATGTTGTCTGAACACCTTGCACTCATTGGTATCATAAGATCCTGCATTATGCCACTTGCAATATTTTTCTCTCAATTTTTCAGCCGATGGAATTACATGACCTACTGAAAGTTGAATCCATTTCTCCTATAGTAGCAAATCAAATATTCTATTGGCCTTGTTAATATCAAAATCATACTTCTCTTCTTTCCTAGTAACCTTAACCCATTGACTAATGACAATCATTTCATTTCTTGACCATTCTACCAAACCAATATCTAGGTCTTCGTCTTTTGAATCAGAATCATAATTGTAAATATTGTTGACATTATTAGCCTTTTTGATGAACCTTTTTGTTTCCTGGAATTGTTGTTCATGCACCGATACCTTCTAAGCTAAATGAGCTAGGCTTTCAAAGTCCTGTGAAGAAAATCTCTCCCTTATCGGCCTAAGCAATCCCTAGAAAGTTAAGTCGGCAATCTATGAATCGGTTAGATTAAGACTGTAGCATCTATTTCTTGTATCTCTGAACCTCTGAATATAATCTGGAACTGATTCATCAGATTTTTGCCTTATAGATGTCAAGTCCGACAGCTTCATCCCTTGAGCCCTATTGAAAATATATGTGAAATTGTTTCTCTAGATCGGCCCATCCTCTGACAGAATTATCAGGCAAAGAAGAAAATCAAGTAAATACCGATCCAGATAAGGACAAAGAAAAAAGTCCAACCCTCAAAGCTTGAACAGCCGATGCCTCCCCACATTGTGCTAAGAATCGGTCGATATGTTCATATGTTGAAATATTATACTGTTCTGAAAACTTTGAGAAAGCTGGAATCTTATATCGATTTGGTAAAGGAACCCTATCAAAAAAATGTTCTGGGTATGGATACCGATACAAGATCCCATTATCCTTGGGTTTGAGTCCAAATTGTTCTCTCATTACTTCTGCAATCATATTAGCCCATTGCTGCTATTGTCCATTACCTCCATACCGTGGTGCTTGTTCATAATTATTGTACTGAGGTTGATATTGAAACTATGGGACAGGTCCTGACCGATACTGATGTGGTGAGATTGGTTGGTACTGAGAACTCATATTTTAACCCAAATATGCCCGATGTGGTTGATATTGGAAATTCTGTGGTACCTCATGTATGTGTTGTGGTCCAATCGGTGGTTGTGACAAAATCAGCTACTAGACGGGCTGCTGAACTGTTTGTTCCCCTACCGGCTGCAAATTTTGAAATATTTCAGCCGATGGTGGTTGTGTGCCCCTTGTTAACTGTGAAGCCTGATTCTGTATCATTTGCTGAGATACTTGCCCCCTTGTTATTACATTTCCCATGAAGAAGTTGGAATCTTAGTCTTAATCGTTCTATAAAGTTGGAATACATTATTTGGTAAATATATCGGTCCTTTGGCTTTCTCTTCGGCTATAGTCCCATCTATCACCTTCTTGACCATATTAGTTAATATATTAACTAACACATTTGACTGATTAATCAAAGCATGGTGTACTGTATAGTCAATTCTATCTTGCAAGAATATCTTGTCATCAATTGTTTGATCTTCAACCTTTGCTTTGACTTCTCCTTGTGCACTGGTTTCTGCTTCAGGCTTCGGGAAGATCACTTTTTCTTTTTGCATCACTTTCCCTTGCCGAGTAACAGTGAAGGATTCCAAGTACATCTTTTGAAAATCTTGAATTAGTTGTTCCATCACTGTCTTCTGTTCCTCTGATAGTTGTTCGACAGTAACTGAAATAATATTTTCTTCTATAAGTTCAGCAGGTATGATGAAAGTCTTGAAATGCATCCTACCGGACGTGCCAAAAGCGTGTTGATGAGAAAATACGGCGGCCTAGGAGTTCTGCTTATCTCCAGTGCAGGTCCAAATCTTGCTTTCAGGTTCAAGGTGTCCAAGTTGGTTTGATCCTATAACCAACAAGATATATAAGAAAACAATGTTAGTAAACGATAGTCGATCGGCTAGTGGACCGATGACGTATCATAGAAACCTAGCCAATGCACACAAGTTGAATCAGCAGTAAGGTAGAGGATGCTACTCATAAGCTAAATTTAGGGTAAACATAATCCTAAACAACTTTTCCTTAACATAATTAATCCTATAGGTTGAACCCAATCGATGCAGTATTAGATTGACATCTTTTAAAGTCAATTGTCATACGATTGTATAACCTAAATAACTAGCCGATGAATAGATGTTGTAGACTAGACCTAAAACAATCATGATCGGTTATAGAGACAAATAATAAGTAATTCATTTGATCTTTCTCTTAGATACAAGCAATTACGATAGATCGGACCTAACCAGGGCAGTATTAATTGCTTATAACCAAGATCAGATAAACTAATAATTATATGAACCTATATCATAGCCGATGAGATATTTTAAGGTATTTCAGATAACGTATCGGCTAGAACTTCGATACAACCTTATAGAAGAATATCAATTTTCATCAAATATACTAAACAGGTTTCAATCTCGACGGATCAGAGCTAATCGATAGCAACATGAGTTTTGAAACAAGCTTAATATATTTAAAGAATTGATATACTTGTATAAGGTGATAGATATAACACATTAAGCAATTTAAAGCATGTAATCTTAAATGTGACACAGTTATACCAGGTAAGATCAGCTGAAACCTCAATTCTATCCTTATTGACAATCAATGAGCAGGTTAATTTTTATGGTTCTAAACACGACTTAGTAGGTCAAACCCAATTGATGCAACACTAAGTATGAAAAGAAACATAAAGTCTAAACAACCAAGCCTTCAATTTATTTTCAGGGTGGTAGATACCTTAGCTAATCTAAACCGATGAAACAATTTAGCCGATAACGACAACACTCTAGAAAGAGTTTAGCCGATACAAGTAAATTGAGTCATTGAGTTAGATTAGCTAAGATATATGATAGCCAACAGTTGCATAAGATAGATTAGAACATCTAAAATGATGCGCTAATCCATCGATACAAACCGCTGTGACAAGCCATACCTCTTACTGGAAATCGAAGCCAATGCAGCCCAACTCGAAACAAGAACTCATCAAAAAGTCAAAGTAAAATGGTGGCGATGCGTCGAAAGTGTATATTAAACTGTTGTTATTTTTTTATAAAACCTTGGGCATATATTTATACCCGACCATAGAAACCTTGTTCATATCGGACATGACTCAAATTTGCCTAATTACAAAATAAATAAATTAGTCTCTAGACGGACTCTTACCACGAATTCCTTTAAAGAAAGCACCTAATTTTTACTTCTAATTAATAGATACAATTGTCTATCTTAAACTCAATCCTTGTTTGACAATATCTTTAAATCTTCTCCCGAGTTCAATATGAACTCGTATTATATGTATCAGCTAACTAAGTCCGATTTTGTATCGACCGATACGACCTACAGCCGATGCGCTATTCTGTCTTTGAAAACAATCCTATCTTCTTTAAATTCGCTTCGAATCTATCTTTACCTTTTTGTTTTTTTGCTAAATTTTGTTGTTAACAACTTTTCAGAAGATGAAATCTAAACAGCGGGCGCACTATTTGGACTTGTTCATCAACGAACTTTGAGCCATCCGATCGTCACATGACGACACAGATGCGACGGTCGCGTTGTTGTCTAACAGAGAGAAGCAAACAGTTCCAATGTTAGCCAAAAAGAGGGCCCACATCGTCTTCCATAGTCATGTGCAAATTAATTCTGTGCATGGAACAAGCACAACTATTAATGTGCAGTACCAACCATCAAAATCGATTGTTTACGCTAGTTGATATTTTTTCTTTATGGAACTTTTCACGACTTATATCTTTCAAACTATTTTTTGTTTTAAGATCGGTATGAATCATTATACTCCTCTCAAAAAATTTGACAAAAAATTTAATATTAAATATATTCAATTATTGAAAAGTAATTTATAGCAATACCTACAGAGTGAACAAGTTAAAATAAGAAACTAAATTCATAAGTACATTTACTACATCCATCAAATTATTTTAGAAAAAGTAAAGTACATGAAAGGTCACTTCACTTAATAGTTACTTCTATTACTTTTTTTCCTTTCATCTCAGCCAATTAAATGAAAAGATAACCACACCCAAATTCATAAAACCAACTAAACAAAATCTCTTTCAAACCGTATTTCTAGTGCATGCAACCAAACAAAATCTCATTCTAGGTTGAATCAATACAAACAACCAAACAACTACATGTGTATCTCTTTAGCTAGGCTAAACTCAGGTCGTATAGAAGAGATATGTCAGGCTAGAAAAATGCGAGCAATTAACCAAACACACCCTAGTGATTTTCTTCTTTGGTGACAACAGTTGCTTTGCCTTTTTTAACCTTTTTCAAGGATCATATCCCCCTTTCCCTTTTAACACTTTTACCTTTTATATTCACAACCAAGGATTTTAATTATAGGTAATCATCATGAAATGCATCTAATTGTATATAAACAAAATCATCCAAGATTATTGTGGAGGAACGCGCGGTAGCATAATTATCAGGATATTTCCCATTTTCCTGTTCACCCTCTCTATTTTTCTTTCTTTTTGCTGTATTTTTCGTTCTGTTTATTATCACTCTCTTTCTTCCCTGGATCACACCAGCTAGTAACGAGGGGTGGCTGATTCCCAGAATCTCCAGCTTCACAAACAGAGCATTCTCTCCTCTCGACCCGAACCTACATGAAGTGGGTACATAACTTGTCAGTTGAAGAAGCGCAATGTTTATGTTGTTTGTTTCGGTTGTATGTGTGTAGAGTTGGTAGATGTACGTAAACGTAACTAACTTGTATCCATCTCATATCGCGTATTTTGATTAACCATACACGGATAGCTGATGTCATGTTTGTTGACATGCGGAATACTTGAAATCAACCTTAATAAATGGCGAGAAGGATCAGAGAGGGGCTGGGGTTCAGGACGGTCGACAACTCGACATGTCGGATGATAAGATTGTGGGAGCACAAATGGTGTGGTGGTGGAATCGTGGATGCATGACATCACTCACGAACGTTTAAATTCTGGTGCTAACGAATATTATACATATACATGTAATTTTTCAATTTTTAGTGAGATCAGAAATGTGTGACTTGTGATTAAGTTAAAATTAAAGCTGTTTTGCATGTTTCTGTAGAAAGTCCCGAGTTGAGGAAACTTGCGGCCATGTAAGATCATGGTGGACCCCACGAGTCAAATGCATGCACAGAAAGAATTGGACTAAACGGAGATTAGAATAAGTGCTGGTGGCCCAAAAGAAAAGAAAATAGTACAGAAATAAGTTCACAGTATTTCATGATTGAGATTTAATCGTATATCTTAACCGTAAAATCAGGTTCATGTTGCAGGGCAGTATGCTTATAAACAAGGTCTATTGAACCCAGGTTTTGCTGATATGACATATACGTGACACTCCAATTAAAAAACAACAATAATTATGGTGGGCCCTACATGTCAGTCAAACATGTCACCCTTCTTTCTTCTCTTCTTTTCCTATTTTTCCCGACAAGGAGTCATCGGCGGTGGCGGTCAACAAGCTCGAGCCAACACAGTGACCTGAGGATGGGCTGCAACGACTTGAGTTTAGGATTAGGAGGAGACAGCGGAGACAGAGGAGGAGGAGATGCATCTAGCATTTACTTGCACCGCCAACACACTATACTAGGTGTACGCGGTGGCCTTGGCTACAGAAGAGACGGTGTTCCTCGCCGGCAAGCGCCACGCCATGGTATGCCCTTCCACCTGTCCGTTTCCCCAATCGATGGTTGTGTCGCCAAGAGAACTGTGTTATTGGCCTCAGTCTTGGGTCCAGTTAGTTTTGGGATTATGCGGAGATGCAAGAGAGAGAGAGTTCCTTTACGGTATACTAGTGGATCAATACTACTGATCCAACGGGTCAGATTAGTTCTATACTAGCGAAAGTCACATGTGTAGTGTTGGTAGTATACATAGGGAGTACGTTATACTATAAGGGTATTATGGGAAAAAATAATGACACTATTGTAATTTGTTAGATACACATCTATAAGATTAATGCAAATTTACTACTCGTACATCTATCGATCAATTGTTAAAGAAAAAGACATTGTATCGATCCCTAATCATGGATCCAGTAGGTAGATTGATTTTTTTTTCAAAAAGAATCAAACAGATCACGTCACCGCCATTCCCCTCGCCATCCTCTTAGCGGCACACTGCACACACAGGATGCCTCGCCAGTGCTAGCGATTCACAATGGCTTCCTCCTACTCATGTTGAGTTATTAGCTAGTCATGGGCTCAACCGCCCCAACCCTCCCCATCCCCAAGCCCTAGAGCGATATGAGCAGGTGGCAGCGGCTGTTGCAGCACGTGGTTGGGTAAGACGAGCAAGCGACGGTGGCTGCAGCGAGTGGTGGTGGTGAGCCAAGCAGGTAATGGCAGCTGCAGGGAGCTGAGGCTGTGAATCGAGCTTGCGGCTGCAGTGACGGGATGTCATTGGAGGAGGACAAGATGAGGCAGGCGCTAGGTGGCGAGCAAACCTTGCCCGATACAACGACATCAACCCTAGTGAATATGGATCTCGAACCACCCCCATTTTGTCACAGTCAGATTCGGCGCGAGAGGCAACGAGCGTGGTGGCGCAGCGAACAGCAGGCCACAAGGACAAAGTGATCAATGTCCCCTCCACCGAGATGTCAAGCCTGATATTGTAACCCAGAAGAGCATCATTACAACGAGCAGGTTATAATTCATGGACAAAAGAGAAGGGTATTACAGGCGGCGGCGAGCTCACGCGGCAAATAGGAAAAAAAGAAGATTCCATGATATGGACTAAATTGCCCTCGGTGGCATGGTGGTAATTTTCTAAAGTATCAAAACATTTACAAAAATACCCATATAAATAAACGGTTAGATTACATCCATAATACTACCTACCCCTATTACTAGCAAGTGCACGCGTAGGCTGTGGCTACACAGGAGGCGTTGTTTCTCGTCGGCAAGCGCCGCGCCTTGGTACGCCCTTTCACCTGTCCGTTTCCCCAATCGGTGGCCGTGTTGCCTGAAGAACTGCGTTCTTCACTCCGAGTCTTGGGTCTGGTTAATTTTGGGATTACGCGGAGATACGAGAGAGAATGAGAGATGTGATCCTGCTTGACAAATTTTAAGGTGGAGAGTTTCTCGGTGAAATCCGTCGTCTGATCATGAAATTAGCTTCTGCAGTTGTAAATTGTGGGAGCTCTTGGATGTGCTTGCATATTGTGAACTTATGATTTTATTGAATCGATTCAATCCTGTTCCTGAATTTTTGGCAGGAGAATGTCGATCAATCAATGAATTTGCAGCAAGCATCAAGAAGGTTTGGATCTCGTTGCTTTCCGTCTTTGCACGCGCCGCTCCGTTCCCTCGGGCTTCGCGTGGCTCCGCCCCTGTCACTCGTATCTTTTTCTTCCTCTCCTTTCCTCCACTCCCGTGCTCGCTTCTTTGCTCTGCTCAGCTTCACTGCTTCAGCTTCGTTTCGTTTTCTAGTGTTGTACTGACATGTGATGCAACGATCGAATTGAAGTCGAAGAGCATCGCATGTGAGTACAACACTAGCTTGTGGGACGTCAACGTGATGGCTTCGGTGAAGGGGCAGCGGTGGACGGGCTGAAGATACAGGTGCGGGGGCTGATGCAGCAGTCGGAGTATAGATGGCCAAATAGGTCGTCGGGTCCGGCCCGGCCTGAGATCACTCGGGCCGACATGGCCCGACCAACATGCCAGATCATGCCGTGCTCGTCCACGGGCTGCACCAACGGTCCAGGCATGGCCCAACAGGACTCGGGCCATGCCGGGCTGGCCCGAAGGCACGACAAACCCATCATGATCCTTATTGGAATAAGTCTATTTTACCTCTCTTATTTTTTTGGGCAATGTCTTATATAGCTTGAATAAATCTATTTTGCATCCCTCATCTCTTTGGGCCGTGTCTTATATGGATGGAGTAAGTCTATTTTGCACATCTCATCTCTTTTGGATCGTGTCGAGCCAGCACGTCGTGTCGAGGTAGAGGCCCAGGCATGGCCCAGCTATCAGGCCGGGCCGGCATGGCTCCGTGCCATGCCTGGGGCAGGCCATCGGCCCTCGGGCCTTTTAGCCAACTATAGGTCGGAGGTGATCTTGCCCAGGGTCAACCTGGACGTGACGCTCGGTGTGGTCGTCAGCCCTAGTCCCAGTGGCATGTCCACACTTCTCATCGGCAAGCGGAGCCACCGCCATGGCAGGCCCACCGTAGCACCAGACCTCCTCCCTCTCCACTGTACCCTTGTCGACGTGGCCACTGACGGAGAGAGGAGATGGGAAAGGGGTAGAGGAGATGGGAAAGGGGTAGAGGAGAAAGAATTATAATTGTAATAACAAAATAAGTGCCACGTAGGACGACGTTCGGATCAATATGTCATGTAAGCGCCACGTCAGTCAAAACCGTCATCCAAAACTATCGAGCGACTCAATTTGTACTGATTTTAAAGTTGAAGGTATGCAATATATCTGATTTTACGGTTGGAGGATATGATTTAAACCGCACCCTTATTTAAGGGACTTAAAGTGGACTGCTTCCAATAGTCTTAGATCAGAAAAGGAAGAAGGCCCAGTCCTAGGAGGCCCAAGCTGCAGCTGACACAGTGTGGCGCTAGCGGACTAAACTGGCCCACGGGCACAGACGCGCGCACTTTGTAATGAATATTAATACTACATTCTAATGAATAATTGTCTTTTCTTTAACGAAGTTCAACCCATTTTTATGTACAAAACATACATGAATATGAAAATTATACATCTAAAAACCGCAAAAACATTTATGCTTCATTTATTTTGTACTCAAATTTAAAATCCACGTTTCATCAGACATGGAGCAGACATCTGAGTGACTTCCCCTCTTCCAGCAACTGGAAAGCTTTGTTGATGTCGGCGAAGGGCATCTCGTGTGTAATGAACCCATCAAAATTTATGTTGATCTCCTGTTGCAGAAACAAATTACCATCCATTAAACATTTGCATTAATCTGTCTCAATGAAATTGGTTAAAAAAATTCAGTACTTACACCCTGCATGCACTTCTCCACGAGTTGAGGCAGCTGGGATTTTCCCTTGAAGTCACCAAAAACGCAGCCGGTGATCCGACGGCCGTGAAATAGCTCCATTGGGTGCAGCGGCAGCATCCTGGGCGTTGCATGGATCCCCAACACAACGGTCAGGCCCCATCCCTGAATTCCATTTCATTCAGAACACAGGTTAGTTTTACAGAAACAACGCAAAATTTTTCATAATTATTTGTATATGGCTTTCTGAAAAGCGGTAAAAACATCGGATATTTTCACCGCTTACATCATGTGTGGAAACGAAGGCCTCCCGTAGAACATCGGTGATGCCAGTGCACTCGAAGCTGTAGTCGACACCGCCATCTGTCATCTCCATGATAACCTAGATATAAAACATCAGGACAATGTTTTGAAAAATGTTTAAAATGCCGACATAGGAAAACGAAGTTCAGTGTGATTTTGTCAGCTGCCAAATTATTTGTACCTCGTGGACTGGCTTGCCACATGCCTTGGAGTTGACGAAGTCAGTGATGCCCATTTCTTTGCCTGAACAAACATTTCAGGCCCATGCTTAGATGCAACCTAAGAAATTCACCATTTCTTTTGACAGCAAAATGGGACTTCTAACTCCTCTTGTCGCATCTAGTGCAACTTTTTTAAAACAGAGATTGCTATTTTGTTGATAAATTTAAACAGAGAATTTTATAATGAAGATTTGTAAAGACCATTTAAACAGAGAAATTCCCAGCTGGAGCAACTTCTTTTCTGCCTTTCGGTTGATACAGAAATGAACTTGAATTTTGTCAAAGATACATAATGCCTCCATGGGACATATTTGACTAAAAAACTACTGGAAAACGAACACGCCAAATTTCGCAGAAATGAACGAGACATGGTACGTCCTTTGTCCTATTTTCAACAAGAAAAATGGACATATCTTGTATGAACTTCTTTGTCACTTGTTGCTTGTGACAGTGAACATAGGGAAGGCGTGCACGCCTAAAATAATTTTTCAACTCGTGGCGTTTTCATGAAAAGTTGGATTATTTGGAATCTTCTGGAGCATGCGAAACATCAGACTTACAAGAATTTTTCTCATTCACGATGGCATCCTTGTTATGATTATCAAGCGTTGACTTTAGAAATTCAGAGTTATTTATTATGCAACGTCAGCAATAACTATGAGATCTAAGAAAGAAAAGAGCTCGGTTCATTCTGTCATTTGTAATTGCTGAGGTTTATGTGGATTTTTTTAATGGTAAATTAAAATTCCTGTGCTTTAATTTGTTCAGTTACTTGTGTAGCTCAATAGTTAAGCTTAACCAATGTTGTTAGGTCTTCCTCATTTGTTTAGGAATGATCAGCCCCCCAGTAAAAGAAATTGAACTAATATCACACTATTTTGAAGGAATTCATTTAAAAACATATAAAAAAAGAATTCAGTATAAGCAGTCTCTATGGACGGAGCTTTTTTTTAGAACTCATGCACTTCTATAAAAAATAAAAAAAAACGTCTAAAAGCACAGGGCATGAGTTATGTTTACATCTCCTTTAGGGACGGAGCTAGTATGTAAGCATTGAGGTCATATGACCCCAATGACTTCTCCCTAATGTCACCACTAATACACATCAGGAATAGAAAAATGCTCATGTTTTGATACCATAAAGGTTGGTCTCATACATTGCATAGGAACTTAAGATCGTCCTCAAGATAGAAGCTGTTCATAGGCTTGTGGTCCGGTCAAAGAAAATAACACAATAACACAATGAATCTACACGTCTGATTACGATGTTTTTGTACTTTTAGGGACAACTCAGTTGCAAGAACAGGTCATAGATGATCTGTCTAGCACTCTCATGTTTTTTACGGAAGTGGCATTGTGTTAGTTGCCTCAGTTTACTCGGGTTAGTCTACCACTAACTTGAAATTGACTAGCGAAATTCTCACTAGGATATTGGATAGCAAATGTATCTTTGAGCAATTAACAACTCATATCACATATTGAAACCATCCATTTAGTTAGTTAGCAGGTGGAAAGTTCAAGAGTTGTCTTGCTCTGGAGGCATATATCACTTGGAAAGTGACATGATGGTCATCAGTTATCAAATTTACTACTGCATTTATAATTTCGAGATTATGCAATTGTTTCTATCTCAATCAACTGATCACAGATCGGGAAAATGGGGCCGGAAAATAGTTCGGTCACATCATATTCTACTGAGACCAAAGTATTAATTAAATTCACGCTGACACAAATTAAACGACAATTTTTTTCTGCGGTGCATGACAAGGACGTAAAAATTGGCCAACTAAAGAAAAAAATTAAGTAAAAAAAAGAAAAGTGGAAATACGTGACTAAAATACGCACCTTTGGAGAATTTTTCAGGGTTTATGTCAACTCCGATGATTCGAGATGCTCCTCTCAATCTGGCACCTTCGGCAACCTAAAAACAAAATTTTAAATAATCAAATTTTATTTCCTTTTGTTTGCCTTTTCGCATCCTAATTGTCACAAAGATATATTTTATTGCCAAATGAAATGTACGTTATAAAAACGCTAGAAAAAAACATATTTGTAGAAAAATATTTTATTGCGTGAGTATTTCTCAATAATTGATTTACTTACCGCAAGACCAATGGCACCAAGCCCGAATATTGCCACTGTGGATCCCTTGGACACGTTTGCAGTGTTCCATGCAGCTCCCACTCCTGATTAACAGCAAAATCATAAACAATTTTAATTCATTATCTAATGAACGGTTGCTAATTAAATTCAAAACATTAAACTCTCAAACTTTCAAGAAATCTACACTTCCATATAGCTAACTTCTAATATATGCAGTATCAATCAAACTTAATTTAAGGCATTCATTTTCACACATCGATATCATAATATCAGCTATATTATTTCCAATTAATGGACCCTACAATGATATAAGCCAATGCCCTTCATTATCATCTAAATTAATAAACAGGGATAAGTCCCAAAAAATCAAATGGAGGGCCATGCTACAGAGACCAATCTCTCTGTAGCATGTGGACTGGACTGGAACTTGGTTTTGTTCAGTTTCAGAGTTGGCCAGAGTGACCAATCTACTGTCATCCGTATCCAAGGTGTCCCATGCTGGGCTGTTGGATTTCAAATCAAATCAAAGGAAACATCGATATCTAGTCGGCACTTGACAAGTCCATGTGTGCCCAGATGCATGCTATCCAGTTTGTTCATGTGTCATGTTAATCCAGCTAGCTGAATTTCCATGTATTGACAGACAGCATCTCAACAAATTTTCTGTTCCAGATCATGGGTGCCCCTGTCTGTTTCTCCTTATTGGTTCATACTTTTATGTTGGCTTGTTAACTAGTGTAGTTTATAAACCGGTGGTTTTAACTTTTGAGTTATAAGTTAAAGGAGATACAGTCGTAGCTCCTGTCTTAAAAAATTAACTTGGCTCATCAGTATAAGAGCGATTCATGCATGTCTTTTTTTAAAAAAAATCCCAATACAAAACTACGATGCCTATTATTGAGTATATACGATATTTTCTTAACTATAGGTTGGCCAACAATACAATTTAATACTGAACAAATAGGACCAAGTCACGGTTGCTTACCTGTGGAGACTCCACAGCTGAGGAGACTCATCTTCTCCAGCGGAGCCTTGGGGTTGATCTTGACGGCGCAAGCGGAGTCAAGCACGGTGTACTCAGCAAAGGTGGAAGTGTTGAGAAAGTGGTAGACCGGGTTGCGTACGCCGGAGGAGCGGTCGACCATGGTGAACCTCGTGCCGCCATCGGCGACCATGGTGCTCCTGAATGGGTTGACACGGTAGGTTTTGCATAGGTTGCTCTTGCTGGACTCGCAGTAGGCGCATGCGCCGCACTCGCCGGTGAAGATGGGGACGACGTGATCGCCGGCAGCAAGATCCTCCACACCCTCTCCCACGCTCTCCACCACCCTGCATTTTACGTTGCTATCAGGTGTTGTATAAAAATGGTAATGCCTTTCATGTGCAAAAAATATGAGTGCTTTTACTATGACAAGAATTTATTCGGTTTTGTGAAAACATGCAAATCTTCATTCCATTACAAATGAAATGGAAGGTTTCATTTAAAATGATGTCTCTCAACTAGCGCGACCATAAAAAAAACATCGTTAAAATTAATGAGCTCATTTGCGCTAAATAAAAAAGGGTAAAGGTTTTACTTTTCCCATAAACATCACATGCATATCTAGGTTTATATCCCAAAGTGATCCGATTTTTTTTAATTAAAATGAAATGGGACAATGAAAATATTTGAGGCTGGTGCAATTAATGAATAATCAAGCATATGAGGTATCGTCGAATCCCATGTGAGCTAAGCTGGATTGTTGGACATATGCTTTTGGGGAGGCGGCGTTGTAGATCAGGTCATCGTCTTCATCTGCCAACTAACAATAATTAATTGTATTTGTATTTATTAACAACTGGTTATCTGTATCACATGATCAATCTAATCGCCATGCATCGATCCTACTTTATGTCAGACAAAGATAACTCTTGTTGGCTTGCACCAATTGTAATTAAGATCAAAAGCATGACCAGTTTCTGTATCAAGCAACTCTAATAAATCCACTTATTAGCACGTGTCTGGTGCAACCCTGGTTATCTAGACTTGGGACATTTTTTATTTGCTTAATAATTCTTGGTTTCTTAAAAACCATCGTTTGGAGTATCTTGACGGTGGTCTCTAATGTACGTAGTACCATTAGAACGTCGAAGAAGACTTTTTTTTAAGATGAAGCTGACGATCATTTCACCGTCAGCTTTTCTCAAGCAAAGTCAAAAATGCAACAGCACTTTTATACAAAAGAAACAAAAATCAATTGCAACAGAAATTCTAGACTAGCCTTTTGGTCTTACCTATATTAATTCTCTACTGAATTAAAGCTAAAAATCCTATCTCAACGACTTTTGTCTTTCAGCCAATGTAATTGATTGTTACATGTAGTACCTAATTAATTTTCCTCAAGAACCTTTTTTTCATTTGCTTGTTCAAACGAACATGTAAAGAAACACATGAATTTTCAAGAGCTTAGTTATTAAAGAGGAGGGAAAACACAGAGAAAAACAATCTTTTAATTAGAAAAGAAGGAGGATAAAAAAGAGGGTGAAAGATCAAAGGTTGTAGTACTCACCCTGCTGCCTCATGACCCAAGATGCGAGGAAACTTTCGCTGAAGCTCGTTCTATCATCATCATCATCACGCCAGCGAAAACGGCAGCATCACATGAACAGACAGATTGAAGGACAAGGCAAGAATCAATTAACAATACTCGAGAAATAATTCAATTGTGTACATCTTTGATATATAAGACAGAAGTGTATGCTTCCTTCATCGGAAAAATACAAAAGAAATTAAATAACTTAGCCAAATTTTATCAATCTTTCTATACATATATATCTCTCTCTCTTTATATATACATATATAGAGAGAGAGAGAGAGATGCATTTATCTGTGTATATGTGTAGAAATATATATACCTCTCCTTTCCAGGCGCTGAGGTCGGTATGGCAGATAGAGGTGAAGAGCACCTTGACCCGGACCTCCATCCTCGCCGGCGGCGCCACCTCCACCTCCTCTATCACCAGCGCCTCGCCGGGGCCGTGCGCCACCGCCGCTGCAACCACCATGATCATCGTCGTCGTCATCTCACATCATCATCACACCGGCCGGCCGGCAAGAAAAGCTTAACGGCCGACGATGACGAGGTTAGATAGGCGGCGACGTGTACTCACCTTTGCATTTGATCGGCTTCCCTTGGGTGTCGGCGCCGGCGCCATTGGAGTGCAAGCCGTTGCCGTTGGCAGTGGCATCCATGGTGTTGCCTTTGACTTTCCGATGAGAAATATGGATTTCTTGGTTGTAGCTAATTGTGAGCTGGAAGACAAGTGAGACAAGTTGATGGGTTTATATGGAGATGGCCTGAGGAGAGACATTAGCTGGATATATATATCGCTTATAGATGGGGAGGAGACAACAAAGGGATTAAATATTTTATTTTTCTTGAAGCTATCGATTGAGATTTTAATTTGGTTTCTCTTTTTTTATTCTCTCAAAAAAGGGTGCATGAATGAATCCAACCAGCCACCGCTTTAAATCCTGCCGCACACAATTATGCATAGTTGAGAGTATATTTCGTACTGATCCCATCCCATTGTTTCAAATTACTTGTCGTTTTAGCAAATCTTATACAAATCAAAAAGATATGAAAGATCATGCATGGTTACCCTCAATAGATATGTCTTAATTATTTGGAATTTTCAAAGCATATAAGCCAATGAGAATTATGGCTATATTAATGTAGGACTACATTGATGAAGGGTGGATAGATAAGATCACCTTAAAAAGGCTTTGAAATGTGAGAGCGATAAGTAATTTGATATAAAATTGAAATGCTAAAATAATAGGTAATATGAAATGGAAGAAGTACTGATTTTGTTCAAAAAGTTAGGATTTGTACCTGGCTAGCGACTATTAAGCGTGTGTTAAACGCGGTGTACTCGAGAGTTTGTGACTAAGGTAATGTGTGCGTCGGTACATCTTGCTATGAAAAAACAAGGTGTGGTTCACCAAACACAATTTCACTTTAAAAATTAATTTCTCCTTTGTTATATCACCAGTAAGTGTAGAGCTATAGTTGTATAAAGGTAAAGCTCCGAGTAACTCCATTTTTCACTTGAACATTTAAACAACCCCGTCCCACAACTAAAGTCATCTTTTTTATATAATCATATCCAACAAGATAACCTATGTAAAAGAAAATTAATTTTTTTTTCATGGCAATTTGTATACGGTTTTAAATATCGGTGTTCTAAACCAATCTTACGTCCTATGCAAATAATGATTAAATTAAACCTCCTGATAAACTCAAGTATAATGTTCCTATCAATCACCCGACAAATTTCAACTTAAAATAAAACTTGTTTAAAGCGAAGAAGGAAATTTATTGAAAAAAATATTATTAGTTAGAAAAGCGAACAATTTCATGCATGGTGTTGATATAAGTACTGTGGCAAAATAGTTTAAACGAGTAAAGTGGTATTTTTCCAATAAATCCTACCATTGAACCTACATAAAATTGGATTAATTGACAGGGGTTAAGCATGCCAATATACCGATCGACACATACACGCGCCACCATTGTCTTTTTAAAGAAAAAAAAAGAAAAAATTAGGCCAAGACCACTAACACTAATTAGGTGTAAAGAAGAGGCAGGAACACCTGGGGCCGAAGCTCATGAGTGGAGGATGCTGTAAATTGTACGATATAGTCACAGAGTTGTAAATTTACTGGTTTGATCTTTTGATTATGACATGAACTGTAGTTTAATTGCAATTGATGGCATCGCATTAAAGAGACAGCAAACTCTTCTATTTTTAATGAATGTTTTAGCAAGAGACTAAATCGATCTAACTTATTCAGTCCATTTGTGAATAGCAAATAAGCATCTGAAAAAGCACTGCAATCAATGATCAATTTAACATGTGGCGTATGTAAGAAATAAATGTGAAAATAAATCGTGGCTAGACACATGTTGCCATTGAGGCTGGACTGATTTCTCTTTAAAAAAATAAGTGGGACATTAATTTTAGTATCTTTTAAATGGTTCATGTCTATATAGGTAAATTTTTCATGTAAAGTTTGATACCTCTCAGAATTATTTTATGCTGAAAAATATGCTACTTTTCCGATACATTTCAAACATTAGGACTGTAAAACTACTTAAAGAAATAAACGTGGAAGCACTTGACCGGGTCACTCGTTCTTCTTTTTAGCAGAATAATTGCGCCAGGATGCATTATGGACATTTCGATGTCCATACCGTTGGATGTTCTAGAGGACGACAAACATATATATATTTTTCACGGTACATTTGCACGGGAGCAGACACTGAGCAATTTGCGCTGGTTGCACGCAATCTTGGGGGGACAGATCAGTTAATTATGCCTCTTAAAAATGATTTAATCAAGACCATTTGCATTAAACATAAGAAAGAAAAGATGAATCGAACGGTCCAGTCGAGTTGTAACACGTCACACCCTGTTTGACCCGCTAAACTGCTCTTACGCATGCACACGTTTAATATGATTAGGTTTATAACCATGAACGATTGGTTATTGATGATTCACGTTGTAAGAACCGTTTACCGTATTGAATTGAACTGCTATTAATTGGACTTTGGGTAAAAACAGACCTGGTTCGGGACATCAGACGGCGACATTTAGATATTGTGACATGATGCATTGGAGGTTTTATGTTGGTGTGACGTCCTTATAATGGTGTCCTATCGGATCTGGTTCATTGCAGTATCAATGACATGATATCACCGAATGACTTATTACATGTCAGTTTCTTTTTGATGATACCTTCCGTTTTGGTTTGACGTTAGTTGCCAGATGTAATAGGAGCAAAATTTGATCTACACAAGAATTAGCCATTCATTTCGAAGATTTTTTTTTTGGTTTGAGAAAGATTAGAACTACATATAACTCTTAAAAACTGTTACAAGAAACAACGGTTATACTTACTCTAGCCAACCATAGATAGAAATATATATCTTTAAGTAATACTCTGAGTAGTTTTCTTGTTTTTAATTAATCTATAATGTGTAAGTCAAAGTTATTTACCCTGTAACTTTTAGCCTTTTCGAAGAAAATGCCAAAATAAATTTCATGATGTAAAGTAAAAGTTTGGAGTAAGAAAAGAAAAGGGAGTTACATTTGACCATTTATCTTATTAAAGTATACAATTATAATTATGACTTGTTTTGTTATTAAAAATACTTTAAAACATGATTGAAAAGAACCTATTTATTTAGGGAAGTAAGGATATTTATATAAATTATTAAAAAAATATTATGATGTGATCATACATCTAAAAATTAACTATGTCATATCTATACTGCTATAAAATACACTAATGATGGTGGTGGTTCTGTCATAACTACCACTTTTGTACTTTTTGCAAATTAATCCCTTATATTTTCTGATATTATACAATATTCTAATATTTGTTGAATCAAGTGATATCATGTATTCAAATAAACAAAGCATATGGGTATTTGAATCATGCTATATTATTATATATTTTCTTTAAGGAAATCAATCAATTAAAGGAAGTTTATCCAGAAGATGTTGAGTTCGAAGAGGATGCAGCGTAGCAATTTATGTATTAATTAGGCAGAGTCAGCTAGTTTTCTTTTATTTTTAGGAAAGTGTGTTTAGTGTCCGATCTTTAGGAATGTTTGTGTCGTGTCCAATTAGGACTCATATTGGTCTCAGGGTATAAATATGTACACCTGGGGTCTTTGTAATCTATCTCTCGATCAATACAACTACTCTCAACGCATTGTCACCCTTTTTTCCGAGGTTTTATTTATCACCGGCGAAACTTGGCACCTGATGCAGGGCTGCATCGGCTTCGATCTTTGGCGAAGGGGTAAGCCCTACGTTCCATCGGCCCCGATAAATATATCGACCACATTGGTGTTGTTTAAGGTTGCATCGCTTAAACCTCTTGGATTGCTTTGGTTCAGTTGATATATTTGTCTGCTTGATATTTCGATTCTATCTTTAATAGCGTTGTGTTTAGAGACGCATCGGTTTAGCTGGGACTGTATTGGTTAGATCCGATCTTCTGTCTTAGCCGATATATCTCTACAATCACAATGATGATTTAGATAGATTTGTAGACAGATTTATCAGCTCATTGAGTATTAGATTATTATACACAATCTCGTGTTGCATCGGTTAGGTTCGACCTACTAGATTGTTGTTGATAATCTATGTCTTGTTAAGCCGATAGGTTCATGCTAATGTTTCATCGGAGAGTTAACCGATTTTATCAGATGTGTTAAATTTCTCTTTGATGGTTTCACTGTCTTGGTTAAATTTAACACATGACCACCTTGAAAAACAATTAAAGGCTCGATTGTTTAGATCTTATACTTTCTTTCATACTTAGGGTCTGTTCGGCAGCGTGAGTTACAAACGCGTACAGTAAACACGGAAAACGGAGCGGTCATTAGCGCGTGATTAATTAAGTATTAGCTAAAATTTTTTTCAAAAATGGATTAATTTGATTTTTTTAAGCAACTTTTGTATAGAAACTTTTTGCAAAAAAAGTTCACCGTGTAGTAGTTTGAAAAGCGTGCGCGGGAGGAAAAACACTGTGCGGCACTGTGCGCGTTCCGAACGCATCGTGCCGAACAAAGCCTTAGTACTGCATCAATTAGGTTTGACCTACTAAGTCGTGCTTGGAATTGTAAGAACTAACTTACTCTTTGATTATCGATAAGGGTAGCATCGGTGTTTCAGCCGATGAATTATCTGGATAGTGTTGCATCGGCTTATAAGGATTACATACAAATTGGTTTTAGCTAATGATAGCAAATGCTTCATTGATTATTTAATCATTTGGATTTAACGACATCAGATCTGTAGCCAATGTATGTTTTAACCATCGAATCAGCATTTATTCTATCATATCATTATTGGTCGATTGGTTTCTATTGGATTATATTGTTGTATTATTACAAGTTCTTATTGCTTGTCCGATTGTTTTTATATCATTTTTCTAAGTGTCAGAATCTACATCAGACATATAGCCTATTGCTCAAATTACTATCGACATCGGCTAGTATCACTATATCGGCTTGTCAGTCGATCGGCTATTTGATCATCAATTTATATATCTTGTCAGTTGTAGGATCAAATTAACTGGCACGCCTACATTCCATCAATAATTTAGGACCTACACTGGAGCTAAGCAGATCTCTCAGGCCTTCGTGTGTTTCGACACGGTTGGCGTCAATGCAGATTTGCCACTATCGACTGGACGCGGATTTTCCTTTAACAAAAGAAAGCATCAAAATTTATTGACCAAGCTAAGGCACATGCTTTGAGAGAGAATAGGAGGGACATTTTTGGTTCGTGTTTTGATTGCAAGAATCAGAAAATGTTGAAAGATCCAAAGAAATTTTTGGGGCACATAGTGGAGCGTGGATTTAAGGATGATTACAAGGTATGGACCTATCACGGGGAAGTCGTTGTTCCTGAAGAGACTCCTGATATTTCCTTCAATCAGGCAGAAAATTTTATAATTGATGATATGTCCCGTGATACGATGGACGAATTTGGTGGCTCTAGTATTGAAGATTTGGAGGCTAATTTCGATCTGGACGATATGTTGCGCCATGCTGAACCAGAGGTGCTGACTGGTATAGCGTGAGGGTTAGACAATTGGGAGACATTACAGAAATCAGCTAAAGAACTTATTTATGATGAATCCAAGGAATATGACAAGGATTATACAGTATTGCGTTCTGTGCTAGAACTTCTCAGATTGAAGTCTAGGCATGGATGGTTCAATACTAGTTTAAATGGTTTGATGGGTCTCTTGAGAGTTATGATTCCTAAGCCTAACTTGTTGCCATCCAACACGTATCAAGCGAAAAAATTGATTTGTCCATTATCTCTAGGTGTTCAAGAGATCCATGCATGTGTAAATCACTGTATACTGTACCACAAGGAATACGCTGACTTAGACAGGTGCCCAACTTATGGGACAAGTCGGTATAAAACGAGTGACGGGGCCTTCATTAGTGAGGTTGTCGACTTAGATTCGGTAGATATAAAGAAAAAGATTCC
Organism: Oryza officinalis; assembly: GCA_008326285.1. Lineage (NCBI taxonomy): Eukaryota > Viridiplantae > Streptophyta > Magnoliopsida > Poales > Poaceae > Oryza > Oryza officinalis. Next base: position 5,164,512 of record BDMV01000010.1, read on the forward strand.
GACAAAGGTGATGTGGTACCTGCCTGTGAAAAATCACTTGAAGTGCCTATTCTCAAACCCTACTGACGTCGAGTTGATAAGATGGCATCAAGAGAACCGGAAGACAGATGATATGATTTGACACCCCACCGATGCTCAACAGTGGAAGACCTTTGATTCAAAATATCCAGAATTTGCTAAGCATCCGAGAAATGTAAGGTTTGCTTTGAGCACAGATGGAATGAACCCATTCGGTGACCTAAGCAGCTCATATAGCACCTAGCCAATTCTGCTCACCCTGTACAACCTTGCTATATGGATTTGTCAGAAATAAAAGTACATTCTGTTGAATATCCTTGTATAAGGGCCAAAAGAACCTGGCATTGACATAGATGTGTTTCTTGAACATGTGATAGAGGATATGGAAGTTATGTGAGAAGAAGGGTTACGAGCGTGGGATGAATATCACCAGGAGTACTTTACTCTACGTACTATCATATTCGTTACCATCAATAACCTACCGGCAAACTTTTTTCTCTCAGGGCAGATTAAAGCAAAATGTGTTCTGGAGGGCTGCAAGATTGATGATCTTTTTGTTTTTAAAAGGGACTCCCTGTACTGGCCTGAACGCCAGTGTAGATCTGAAACCATGAGACCCACGGCATGGAACCGATGATTCTAGTCTGGAAACGGATGGAAGAGCATGAGCATCACGTGTTCCTAGACATGGGGATTTCTTTTTTACCGTTTTCAGAAGAAGAGAATGTGTTGGTTTTGCTGACAACGATGATGACCACAGTAACATCGACGAGGATGGTAGGACGATTGGGCATGGAGCAGCGGCATTAGGCGGCTCCTCTCTTGCGCGCTGAATGCACCCGCAATCCCTGATGAAACAAATACAGAATAAAAACGATCTTATCTTCTATCATTCGCATTGATTGCGCCCAGGAAGCATGTGTGCGAACTGCGTGCGAGCAGGCACTCGGGCGACGAGCGAGGCACGGGCGTGGCGCGTGTGTGCAAACGATGGATCGAAAATGGATGACGAACGAAAGTCAATAGGTTGCGATCGAAAAGTTGCCACAACGGAGAGCGGGAGCCTGAAGATCAGTCTATACCATGGTGTTCGGATGTGATGCGTGCGCGTCGGTGTCCATAGACATCACGAGCGACAACGGAAACAACACGTGGGTGTTGGGATGGAGTCGGACCATATTTGAAAGCTCGTGCGTGAACTGCGGGATCGATGACAAACAAAAAATTTTCACGGAAATCTTATGTATTTTTTAATTAGCTATAGATAGGCCCATGCAAACGTGGACGAATTTTGCACGCCACTTTCTTTTCTTGCCACCAATCACACGTAGTACGCAGCATATGTACTGTTGATACAGTCATACAAAGTGATGCAATCATGCAAGCGACTTCTCCATGTGTCCGAACGTCACGGCAGATATTTCCCTGTCACACGTTACAGTGGCCCACCTGACAGTGACCAGACCATAGAGACATGAAGCAGGTAGTACAAGAGAGACTTTCTTTGATATGTTGAATATATTTTTTAAAAAATAACTCGTCAAAAATTATTTTTCAAAATAAACCTTCTGGTTACGCCACACTGCGGTAATATTTTTTCGACGAACAATGTTGCCTGGCTACAATAGTCTCGTGGCGGCCAAAAGATTCATTTTTGAACTCAACATACCATAGGGTACGTTTGTAAACTTTTCTTTAAAAAGTTTTAGAAAACAAAGAAATTAAACCTACAGGAGACAGATTGCAAGATGCATAGCGTAGCAGCCATCTGCATTTTTTTATCCCCTTTGATCTTGTCGAGGAACTACATGTTGACTTGAGCAAGTGAATTGGTTGGAGTTGGCGTCGGCTAATTTTGCTAACATAATGGGAAATGCTGTCGGCTAGTTAGTTTACTTTAGCTTAATTTAGCCCAATAATTTGGGGCTCATCCATGTGGGAGTTGCTCAGATGCGCGCTGGATTTCACTATATTTATAAGAAATTCATTCGATTGGACTCGATCCGGGTCAAGTCGGCATGTGACTACTTGTACATATACAAATGGCGCGTGCACGAAAGTACGAAACACCTTCGTTTAATGATATCATTAATTTCAGTTTGTTATTTGTCAGTGTTCTGATATTTTCCTTGCTAATTAATTTAGTAGGATCAATTACTGGACCTCAGCATGACTCAAATTTTAACTAATCACATCTGCTTTTTTTACGTATATTTAAAATATCGAGTCACTAGTACAGGAACCCACCTCCTCCTCGCGGCTGCTTGATCGAAGACCACGACGCGCACTACTACAGAAACAGCCTTTCCGTGCGGGCCGAAAGGCACCTTTCCGTGCGGAAGGCCTGCCCGCACGCGCGAAAAGGTCTGGGAAAAGACCATTTTCGCGTGCGGTCGGCCCAACCGCACGGGAAGATCCATTATCCCGTGCGGGCCGCTTAAGCAGACCGCACGGGATAAGCGATCTTCCCGTGCGGTCGCGTTAAGTGGACCGCACGACATTCTCTTATTCCGTGCGGTCCACTTAACGCGACCGCACGGGATAAGCGATCTGCCCATTATTTTATGTGCATATAAAATAGTATTTTATATGTTGGTTTATTATTTTATGTGAATATATTACCTTATCTCTCCCCTTTCTCTCTCCGTCTCTCTCACTCTCAGTAATAGTGTACATACACATGGCTCGTATTAAGAATATTGAACGTAATTAATTATTTTTTCATGGAATTAAGATATTAAATTTGTACGCATGCATCACATATGTATATAATATACGTATCATCGCGTCTCGCAATTTACAGAAGTTTAAAAAACCACATAAAATATATCCTTAATTAGAAATATTTGTACTAGCTAGCTACTATACATATGTTCTTTTTCCCACTCTCTAAGTCGTTTGAAGGTATCCTCCGTCGCAAGCTGGCTCTCCGGATCGTAGAAATCGCCCAAATGGTTGCAGACATCGCGGCGGATGAAGCGGCAAATATCTGCACACAAGTTTAGTATGGTTCGATCGTCGAACCGGTTCGCTACAACTGGAACGGACGGGATCTGTTTCAGAAGGAATACACATTGTTATAGTTAGGAAAGTTATAAAAGATCTTATAATGTGTGAAAAGATATTTTCTCTCGACTTACTTCTTCAAACTTTGTAGTGTATCTCCCGTTGAGTCTAAGCATCTCGCATACGTAGTATCCGCATAAATTAGTCTGTGGTGGTTGCTTAAAACACTATGTTGAAAAAAATTGTATACTTCAATATTTTGAGTGAAACAAGTATATGTAAGAAATGTCGGAACAAGAGACATGTAATTACCGGCCATCTTGTCTTCACGAGAAGCTTCTTCTTTTGTGGATTATTGATTGGTCCACCGTGGTCTACGTAATATCTGTGTGCTCTATAAAGACAAAACAATTATTTGAGTCAATTATGTGTATTCGAGAGTACAATAGCCAACATTTAGTAAATGGTGCATAACAGGACTTACAAATTTAATATAACGAGAAACTCTGTAAATGTTTCCTCGCCATAGTGCGCCGGATCCAGCACTACGGCCAGGTGGTCCCGTGGATATATCAGAAAAAGTATGTAATGATCGCTGCAAAGAAGATATGTTAGTTGTATGTGATATCGTACTAAAACATAAGTACTACAGAAGAATCATAACGTACCGCAGCGCGTAAGGGACGAAGAGGACAGTTTTGTCTTTGTGCGCAACCATCGCTCTGCCCAAGTACAGTGCTACGCCGACCATCTTTTTCTTGTGCATTTTTTCGACGACCTCTTTTTTCTCGGACGTCGTTTTACCTTTGAGCTCAGCGGAATCTGCACGAATATTCACCGTGTGTTCCGTCCAGCAAACCCTTGTTGGGTTTATGTATCCTACTGGATGGTTGGCCTTTTCAGCGGCGTGGAATTGCATCCTAAGTAATAAAGCGGGTAATTTATCAGAAGTTAGTTAGCAAATGAATTAATATATGACATTAATTACGAATGACTTACAGGCAAAATGCAGCAACGAGATTTATATCCATTTTGTCCAGCTTGAATAATGCGTGAAGGTCGTTGAAATCGATTACCAGCATCCCATTTGGGCCACTGGTGAAAGCGTTATCCGGGACCTTCACAGTAATCATGCCCAGGCCTTTTTTAGATGCCTTCAGATACCAGTCATGCATCAGCCTCATTTCCCAAGGCAGGCCTTCCATGAGCTTCGGGGGCAGGAACGGCTTCCCGTGCACGTACTTTGTTGGCACCTCGTCGGAAGTCCAGTTTTGCAGGTCCTCCATTTGATTTTTCACCGATTTTTGTGAATCCGACAAATGTGGAGTTTCATCCTGCTTCTTGTCAGTCGACGCTCTCCCCCTGAAAGCCTGGAATACTAACCTTTCCTCGTATACGGCCATTTTTTCCTTATCATAAGTTGACCTAATCATTGTCGGGATAAGCCGACGAGGTTCAAGCTTGGTCGGACTTGGAAGACTTGCGCTTCTCATAAGAGGCCTTTCAGGTAGCGCCAATGCAGACTGTGGTGTCAGAGGAGGTTGTTCTGCTTGGACTTCAGGGGCTGATAGATGTGGTGAACCTGGACCTAAAGGATTAGGGGAGGACGGATGTGGGGAGGCAGGCCTATTAGTTGGCGAATCTTGCCCTGGTGGAGAAGGTGGTGCAGGCGCAGCAGCTATCTTTGGAGCCGGCGGGCGTGGGGTTGAAGGCGATGGACCGACCAGCAGTATATCTCGTCGATGCCATAGTATCAACTGATTCACCGCATCCCCAAGCAATTGTATCCCGTCCGGTGTTGGAATATCTATCTCTAAACTGGTATGCTCTGCATGCACCTTGGCCACTTGGACCCTTGCATATTCTTCAGGGATTAGCGTGTTCTGAATTTGGCGCCCTGGTATCGCAAGCCCTGTACCCACCTCCTTTGTCTTCCCGGCCCTTCCTATCGGCACGAGCAGGCTGCACGGCGTCGGGCCAGTTATGTTGTCTACTGGATAAGGTGCGGTGTCCACTGACCCGACACTGCTTGGCACCTGTACTGTGGGTTCTTCGGATTGCTGGAACAAGTGCGGGAAGGCTTGACGATTTTGAGCAACAAGAGAGTAGAAATGTTGTTCAACTTGTTTTGCTATCCTCTCTTCCAATTTCTGTTTGTACCTGTCCCGTTTCTTATAACCCTTAGCTTCCTCCGGAAACCCTTCCTTCCAGCTCGTCCTTGACGATAGGCCCCTTACTCGTCCGGAATGTTCAGGGTTGCCTAATGCAGCTGTTAGTTGATCATGTTCTCTCTTGGCAATGAATTCCCCTGTTTTCTCTTTTTCCGCAATGTCCTTAAGACTACTGGTCACACGCTCGATATCCGGATCCTCGAACTGGATCTCTCCCGCATCGGTGACTTGCCCTGTGCTCCGTGCCCAAACCCAGTTTTTGCTTCTTTCCTTTAGGGCATCTACAAGCAGGGGCTTGCCTTGGGCGGCAAACTTCTCTTCAGTTGCTCGCCACTTCTCTACGTGGCCATCGTAGCCGCTCGAGCCCAACCGGTGCGGGTATTTGTTCCTTTTAGCTAGATCGGACATCTTTTTCCTCCGCGCTAAGGCTTCCGGGCTAGTCATCTTTGCCACAAAGGTGTCCCATTCGGCGGGCGTAATACCACCGTAGTCGGCGAATGGAGTCTTGTTCTGTTGCACGTAGTGAGTGTTCAAGTCCGATTTCCACTGCCTCCACCGATGCGCCATCGTTTTTAGGGCAAATTCTTTTCCCATAGCCTCTGAACCAGGCGGATAGACAAGCCACTTCTGTAACTCGTTCCACATGAAGTTCTTCATGTTGTCATCCACCTGCTCCCAGGAATCTACATTCAAAGGGCCGTGCGTTCTGGCCACCACACCGCAGGTGGTGCTGAATTTAGTCATTGCTACCTTGGGCTCTACTGGTTTCCCATCCTGGTTCAAAGAGGTGATGTAGTATGTCTCCTTGGGGGTTTGTGTCTTACTTCTCTTAGCACGTCTTCTCTTTTGACCGGACGTTTCTCCGGTGTCGGTTTCTACCGGACCGGACGTTGCCGTGTCCGTCTCGGCTTCGGCTATTACGGCAGACTTGGCAGCCTTTCTTTTTGTGTGGCGTCTTGTTTTCATCTGCTCGTACATCAGAAAAAGTTAAACGCGACCGAGAGTGAGACGGCTTAGTTTATAACACTACAACTCGACTTACTGCTTCCTCCATAGGGATGTAGTCAGGGTCTTCTTCAACCGGTGGTGCTGGCGTAACTTCGACATGGCACATCGGATCACTTGGTGTCTGCCATGTGCCTTCGCTCGAAACCTCTTGCGTTGGTTCGACGTTGGGTGCATCGGAGGGAGCTTTCTCGGTCGACATTTGATCTACGGTTGGTCGTAACACAATTAATTTTATTATCAACTTATTTTAACTAAAATACCAGGCGGAAGAAATATTATACATAATATTAACATTTTTAGAGTATTAAAATTTGGAGCAAAATTTAAACATCACATATATTATACATATATTTACAAACAATGCTAATATTATGTATAATACAAATATTATGTATATTAAAAAATGCTAAAATCATACATATATTAAAAAATGCTAAATATATATTAAAGTATATTATACATATATACATAAATAAACATCTAATTTACAAACATCACATATATTATACATATATTTACAAACAATGCTAATATTATGTATAATACAAATATTATGTATATTAAAAAATGCTAAAATCATACATATATTAAAAAATGCTAAATATATATTAAAGTATATTATACATATATACATAAATAAACATCTAATTTACAAACATCACATATATTATACATATATTTACAAACAATGCTAATATTATGTATAATACAAATATTATGTATATTAAAAAATGCTAAAATCATACATATATTAAAAAATGCTAAATATATATTAAAGTATATTATACATATATACATAAATAAACATCTAATTTACAAACATCACATATATTATACATATATTTACAAACAATGCTAATATTATGTATAATACAAATATTATGTCCATTAAAAAATGCTAAAATCATACATATATTAAAAAATGCTAAATATATATTAAAGTATATTATACATATATACATAAATAAACATCTAATTTACAAACATCACAAATATTATACATATATACATAAATAAACATCTAATTATGTATAATATATGAAATGGCTTAATTAATACATATATTATTTTATATGTATATGTATATTCAATATATATATGTATATGTATACATATGTATATTCAATATGTATACATATGTATATTCAATATATATATGTATTAATTTTTCATCACTTCACATATCACAAATTTTTCATATATCACAAATTTTTCACAGAACGCATTCACATATCACAAATTTTTCACATAACACATTCACACATTCACACATTCACATTTCATCACTGAATTCACATCACATAAACTAACCACAGACGGCGGCGGTCGGTTGATCAGTGGCGGCGTTGATCGAGGCCGGTGTCGGCGAGAGAGAGAGAGAGCGGCGGCTAGTGGGTCGAGGCTCGGCGGTCGGGGAGCGGCGGCGGTCGGCGCTCGGCGGTCGGGGAGCGGCGGCGGTCGGCGCTCGGCGGTCGGTGAGGACGGCGGCGACCGGGTCGAGGGCGGCGCGCGGGGCGGTGGGAGGAGGCGTCGGGGTCGAGGGCGGAGCGCGGGGCTGTGGGAGGCGGCGTCGGTGAGGCCGGCGGCGTCGGGGACCGGCGGCGGTCGGCGCTCGGCGGTCGGGGTCGGTCGAGGAGGGCGGCGCGCGGGGATGGGCGGCGCGGCGGGGGCCGGCGGCGATGGGGGGGCACAGATCTGGGTGGGGGGGCTTGAGGCCGGCGGGCGGGAGGACGCCGAGAGAGACAGAGATGGGCGGCGGCGCACGGCGGCTTATAGAAATTTTCGGCAGCCTGGCGGCAGAGAGATCTGGACTCGTCGGGGACTTAGAAAATTTTAGGGATCCCGCGCTACTATATATAGGTTCCATATATCCCGTGCGGGCGGCTTAAGAGCCCGCACGCAAAGATACCTTTCCGTGCGGGCCGATTAAACCGCCCGCACGGAAATAAGTCTTTCCGTGCGGGCCGCTTAAACCGCCCGCACGGAAATATGTCTTTCCGTGCGGGCCTCTTAAACCGCCCGCACGGGATAATTGACGCCCTTATTTTAAAACTGTAAAACTAAAAAAGATATGAATGCTAAAATATTTATTAACATATTAATTATTCCATTTATTAATTGTCCCATGTAAAATTTAACAAATATGAATGCACATGCTAACATATCAATGTAAAAAAATTCAATCAATATAAATTCGTCACATATTAATATATTAACATATAAAACCACACGTTCACTGGTAGCCGCCCGCACGGGATAATCGCCACCCTTGTATTTATAAAAAATATCAATGCACATATTAATTTTAGTAATATGTACATGTACATACTATTTTATTAACTAACATATTAATTGTTCCATTTATTAATTACTCCATGTAAAATTATAAAACTAAAAAAATATCAATGCACATATTAATTTTATTAATTAATGTAAATACTATTCCATTTATTAATTATTCCACGTGAAATTATAAACCTAAAAAAATATCAGTTCAAATATTAATATATCAATGTAAAAAAAACAAATCAATGTAAATTGATCACATATTAATATATCAATTGATCACATATTAATTAATTAACATATTGATCATCCACAGAAATACCATAAGTTCGATATACTTATATACATTCAGTCGTAATACCATAATTAAGTTTGATACATTCGCTAGCAAAAACATATTGTACACGAAAAACAAACTAACGTTTCATAATTTTTGGATTAACATCCTTCCGCACGGATGCAAACTTTGATTCGTCGAGGACACTCTCAATGTGTTTCATCCGCGTAGGAAGATCTGTGAATAACTCAATGGCATCGTATTGATTATAATCGCGTGCGTCTTGAATGTTGTCAATACCAATGATGTGTTGGTTGCCCGGTACAATAATGTCCATCTTTTCATCGGAAGGATCCTTCACGTAAAAAACCTGTGCAACACGCTCGGCAAGGACCCATGGATCATCCTTGTGTCCAATTTTACTCCGTTCAGCACACGTAAATCCAAATTTATCTACCATGCTGTCTTTCACCCATTGGCATCTGAGAACAGGGATCTGAATATTTAAACCGTAGTCAAGTTCCCATATTTCTTGTATGATCCCGTAGTAAGACTTGTTCTGCCCTGTTGCGTCCAACGCTACGACACGAACCCCACTGTTCTGCGCTGAGCTTTTCCTATCTTTGCTGTTTGTGTAAAAAGAATATCCTCCGATATCATACCCTTGCCATGAGGTCACAAGGCTTGTTGGGCCAGCTGCAAGTCTTTCTATCGTTTTTTCCTCGATTGAATCTCCACACGGTAGCTTTTGATCCTTCAGCCACTGGGGAAACGTGTTCTTCTGTTCTTTCGAAACCCAACCGTCGGATCGCCCAGGATTGCATGCTCTGATATCGGAAGTGTGTTGCTCAATGTAGGGCGCAACGATGGCGAGTTGTTGAAGAACACTGCTGTGTGCATCTGATACCGCTTTGTAATCGTTGTCGTAGAAGCATTTTCTTCCCACAGTACCCTTCCCAGATAACCTTCCATCATGTCGAGGCACCGGTATCCCAATGGGGTTGGCATCGCTCATATAATCTAGGCAACACTCGACAACCTCCTCAGTTGTGTAACCCTCTATCATCGAGCCCTCCGGATGAGCACGATTACGGACATACCCTTTCAGAACGGCCATGTATCGCTCGTACGCCCACATTTGATGTAGGTATAGAGGACCAAGTTCAATAATTTGAGGGACAATGTGAACAATGAGATGTTCCATCATGTCCCAGTACGATGGAGGAAAAAACATCTCTAGCTGGCAAGCGGTCTCGACTGCGAATTTCTGAAGGGGTCCTAATTCTTCTGGATCAAAAACTTTCTGTGAAACTCGATTAAAAAAATAGCACAGCTTTGTTATCACTACCTTGGTGTGCACTGGTTTCACCGCCCTTATAGCGATAGGGAGGAATACCGTAAGCATCTTATGACAGTCGTGAGCGTTGTATCCAGAAATCGACAAATCTTTCATTGATACTAGTTTCCGGATATTCGATGAGAATCCAGTCGGCACTTTCAATCCACGAAGACATTGACAGAAAGCTTTTTTCTCTTCTGGTGACATTGAGTAGCATGCCGGTGGAATCTCAATCTTACCATTCGTTAGCTCTATCGGGTGGAGATCTTTCCTTATGCCCAAATTGACCAGGTCGTTACGTGACTTCAACCCATCCTTTGTTTTACTTGGGATGTCAAGTAAAGTCCCGATGGTGCTGTCGAACACGTTCTTCTCGAGGTGCATGACATCGATGGCATGGCGAATCTCCAGGTCTTTCCAGTACGTCAGGTACTTGAAAAAGATTGAATGTTTCTTGAAGGGCAGCGTGTTTTCTACCACTTCTTTCTTCCTCTTGCCTAAAGCTGTCTTTCCCTTGCCGAACACGACCTTTATGTTTTTTGTCAGCTTAAACACCGTGGAACCATCCTTTGCTTCGGGGGCAGTACCTTCCTCAACAGTTTTGTCAAAAAAGGTAGCCATCGCACGATACCTATGCTTTTGTGGTAAGAAACGACGATGACGCATGTAAACTAACTTTTTTGACGAGGTCAGGTATATGTACGATGTGTTGTCCAGGCATATAAGACATCCGGTCTTTCCTTTAATCTGTCCTGAGAGAGAAAAATTTGCTGGTAGATCGTTTATAGTAACGAATATGATAGCACGCAGAGTAAAATGCTCCTGTCGGTACGCATCAAACAATCGTACACCCTCTTCCCACATTTCTTGCATATCCTCCATCAAAGGTTCAAGAAACACGTCTAGATCGATGCCAGGCTGTTTTGGCCCTTGTATAAGGATAGTCAACAAAATATACTTTCGCTTCTGACATAACCATGTCGGAAGGTTATACATGGTGAGCAGAACAGGCCAAGTGCTGTGCGAGCTGCTTAGATCACCAAACGGATTCATTCCATCCGTGCTCAACGCAAACCTTACATTTCTCGGATCATTTGCAAATTCTGGATGCTTCGAATCAAAGTTTCTCCATTGTCGAGCATCGGCGGGGTGTCGAATCATACCATCTGTTTTCCGACCCTCTTGATGCCATCTCATCAACTCGGCGTCGGCGGGGTTCGAGAACAATCGCTTCATGCGATCTTTCACTGGCAAGTACCACATCACCATGGCCGGAATCTTTTTTCCTGGCTCAACCAATGTATTTGGTTCGGCAACAGCACTATCGGTGGCACTGTTATCCTTTTTGTACCTACTCGCCCCACAAGTTGGACACTTCTCCAAGTCAGCGTATTCATTGCGATAAAGTACACAGTGATTAATACATGCATGGATCTTTTCCACACCAAGTGATAATGGACATATCAGTTTCTTGGCTTGGTAGGTGTTAGCTGGCAACAAGTTAGGCTTAGGAAGTATAGCTCTAAGGAGACCCATCAATTCATTAAAACTAGTATCAGACCAGCCGTGCCTGGCCTTCAATCTAAGAAGTTCTAGCACCGAACGCAACACTGTATACTGCATGTCACATCCCTTTGATTGATCGTACAAAAGATCTTTCGTTGATTTCTGCAACGCCTCCCAATTATTTAAATCTTTTGCTTTCTCTGTTAGGACCTCTGGTTCAGCGTGCCGCAACATATCCTCAAGATCAAGATCAATATCAACCTCTGCGGCGTCAAAACCAGTGCCGCCAAAATCACCAGTCATTTGACGAGACATGTCATCAATTATAAAATCCTCTGCCTGATCGAACCAAATATCACCAATCTCTACAGGAGGGGCGACTTCCCCGTGATAACTCCAAACTGTATATTTCTCCACAAATCCACGCTGAATTATGTGTCCCAGGATTACATCCGGATCTTTCCACATCTTCTGATTCTTGCAATCCACGCATGGACAAAAAATATCCTTCCTACTCTCTCTCAAAGCGTGTGTCTTAGCCTTGTCAATAAATGTTGATGCTTCTCTCATGAACACCGGATGAGTTCTCCGTGTCTCATACATCCATGTCCGATCCATCTAAAAAATTCACAGCATTAATTAATATTATATTGCCGGTGTTTTCTAAATAAACAAATTAAACTTAATTCATACTTTTTAACTAAAACCTCATTCACAACAAATAATAATACGGAGACAATATTAGCTACCAAAAAATGGTTCAATCAAAAAAATAAAATATTTGACCTACAAATTACATACATATATAGCACAAAATACCAATTCGCACAAATTTACATATCTTCGCATTCAACCAATGAAATTTTACAAAAACGGAAGCAAATGAAGGAGATGATCGAACACATTACCTTTTATATTGATTTCAATCGAAGATTTTAACTCTACCAAAAGAAAATGCCTATTTTTGGAGAGAGAAACCGAGTTAAAATAAATTCAAATATCTTCACATTAAACCAATAAAAACCTTTAAAAGTGGAAGCAAATGGAAGAGAAGATCAAACATGGTACCTTTTGTATTGATTCCAATTGAAGAATACAAGTTGAAAACCTTCCCCCCTATAATTGCATTTTTTTGGAGAGAGAAACACTAAGTTCAAATGGCACTGTCGGGGGGTGGGAGCTGTTTTATAGTGCATAATCGCGTGCGGTTCACCTAACGAACCGCATGGGATAATCATTATCCCGTGCGGGTTCTTAAGAGGACCGCACGGGATAAGCATTATCCCGTGCGGGTTCTTAAGCGGACCGCACGGGATAATATTATCTCGTGCGGTCGGCTTAAGGAAGCCGCACGCGATAGTGAGTTATCCCGTGCGGTCGGCTTAAGCCGACCGCACGGGATAACTTATTATCGCGTGCGGTTCAACAGCCGGCCTCCTCGGGACCGGTTTTTCCAGGCGCGGCCACTTATGGCCCGCCTGAAAACGGTTGGGGGCCTCGTCCAGAAAGCCCCTTTTTGTAGTAGTGGCGGAGGGGATCCTGCCCTGGAGGCCCAACCTGGAGAGGGAGAGGGGACCCACCCTGGATCTCGTCCTAGATCCCGTCGGTGCCACAACCGTGATGGTGACGACGAGGAGGAGGTGGGGAAGGGGGAGGCGGTGAGGAAGGCATAGGTGGGGCAGAAAGGGGCCAGCCTCCTGGCTAGGTTGGGGAACAAGGGTGGAGGTAGAGAGGGACAAAGGGAGAGGAGGAGACGGGGTGGCGGATGGAGGAGGAGGGGCGGCGGATGAAGGAGGGAGAGGGACGGTAGATGGAGAGGGAGGGGGAGGGTTGTGCTGAAGAGAGAGGAGGAGGGGGAGAGAGATGTGCGAGAGAGAAGATAAGGCACATGAGTCGGCTCCCCACTCCCATACCCCACTGGTTCGAGTCAGATTGGTACCAATTTTTAAAAAAACTGACAGCTATATATTATAGGTGTCAGTTTTTTAATTAATCAATACCTATAATATATTATAGGTGTCGGTTTTTTTAAAAAAATCGATGCTCAAAGGTGTCAGTTTTATATTTTTTTTATCACATGGAAGTAAAAAAAATCCAAGGATGTCGGTTTTAAATGAACTGACACATATGAACTGATACTTATGAGAGAGGTTTTATAGTAGTGAGTACTCTTTTCTCGGAAGGAGAATGTAATGTCGTTAGAAAAATATAGAATGGAGTTTGAGACTGAATCAAGAAAGGCCTCAAGTTCTCAAAAAAGTGTTTGAACGATTTACCTCTCCCAAGATTCTTGCTAGATCGTCACGAAGAGCAAGGTAGACTTGAAAATTGCTGTTGCTGATCAGGCGCAGCTCAAGTCAATCTAAAAACAAGGACTAGATCACGACCTCGAATGCAGTGCACAAAATACAAGAATTGCCCATACTTTTCTGACTTTGTTAGTTTTCGTCCTCTTATCACGTGCCACTATGGCTGACAAATGAAGTTACCTTATTCTCGGTCCATGCTATTCCACGATATTAAAATAATGGCAGCCTAACTAATTGTTATCGTCTTTAAAGCTAGGCATAAATCATACGGAACGGTCGTATCAACATACGCATGCCACAAGAGTACCTAAAATTTTGGGGACAAAAGTGTTTATGGCCTATTTGAATGTGGAATTCCTTGTCATTCACTACTTTAGAAATAATTTTTCTGATTTTTCTGTACGACGATTGCTATAGTTTGTAGACGGACAATAAGTGGTCACGTCTATAAAAATCGACATACATTTTTACATACGGCTTCTTAAGAGATCCGTATACAAAAATCAATTTTGACAGATAGACCTCTTAACATACCCGCATGCAAAAATGAACATATTTTCACATGCGAACCACTTAAATGGCCGCACGCGAAAATAAATTTTCGCATGCAGGCTATATGGAGAGCTCGTGGGCCCATACTTTTCTCCCCCATCATTTTTTCCTCTCCCCCTTTATCTCCACTGCACCTTTAATTTTCTCTTTCTCTTCTCCTCTCCCCACTCCTCCACACTAACTCCTCTCCCTCTCCCAACTCCCCATCTCTTCTCCTTCCCTCTCCTCTCTCCCCCTTCTCTTCTCTGGCAGGCGATGGACGGCGGCGGTAGGAATGAGCGTTCGACGGGCGGATCCGCCGCCCCTGCCCTCGGGAGCGACGGCGGCACACGGATCCACCGCACCCATCCTCAGGAGAGGTGACGGCGGCGGAAGCAAACGGCCGATGAGCAGATCTGCCGCCCCCACCCTCGAAAGCAACGGCGGCGCGCGGCAGTTCCGCTGCCCCCGTCCTTGGGAGAGGCAACGCCGGTAGCGAGACGTCGGCGGGCTGATCAGCCACCCCCACCCTTGGTGGTGACAGCTGCGACGATGACGGTGATGGTGGCAGCTGCTCTGACAACGACAGCGGTAGCGACTAGGGTTTCAAGAGAATCAAGAGCTAGGGTTTCAGGCGATTTTGCTTTTTGGGATTTTTTTTGTTGAAACTATTTTCTTGTTTTCGCATGCGGTTGTGTTACCCGCATGGAAAAATGGCGATCTTTTGCAAACACCTGAGTGCAGACGGGCTGAAGGCACACATGCGAAAATTTATTTTGACTGCCTAAAAAATCCTTTTTTAGTAGTAATTTTTTAAAAGAATCAGTTCAAGTTTCACATCAATGGACAAAGAAACAATCTCGCATAAGGAGATATTTCTAGGATTATTCCTAGTTACTATATTCATATCAATATCAGTTGGAACATAGAGATCGAGGAATAAGATTGCATGCAAATTGAGAATACCTTCTAAAATAAAAAAATTTATGTGGTATTTACTCAAAGGAGTAGTTCTAACCAAAGACAATTTAGTGAAAAGGAATTGCAATGGTAGTAAAATATTATGTTTTTGTATGCATAACGAAATTGTTTCTCTTTTGGCCTAAAACATCCACGTAGTACATTTCTCACATATTTAGGAGTTGGCTTGCTAGTATTGACTTAAAAACCAAACAACATATTCTACTACAAGCATTTGCTTTATGTTAGTATATGTGGCTTGGTAGAAATTATAAGGTTTTTTATAAAGCTCCAACTAAAATTTTTATATGCATTTATTTTTTTTAGGGCAATATATTGGCTTAGCTTTTAGTCACAGCTATAAAAGTGTGACAAGAATAATTAAGGATCGGAACTCATACACATTGCATATAAGAATCTAGTGTACAATGCTCATGCAGATCTTCGCCAGCTTTATATGAAGATTTACTAATAGGGTAGTTACTTAAATAAATATGTCTCTCTTTTTTTGTGTTGATGTGTTTTAAACTTCTGTCTTCGATCATGTCATCCGTTCATTCTTTCATTTATACTTGCTCAAACATTGAGTCAAAAACTTTGTAATAAGTGATTATAACTTCTATCAAAGCAAAGGTCAGGTTATTTATTGCCTTAAAAAATATTTATTTCAATACCAGAACAAAATTTTACCATTGAACTTAACATAATAATTTAAAAGTTATGGCTTTGTACAAGGCATATGAATTCAGTCTTGTCTATGGGCACAACTTAATTTTAAGAAGATGGCTTGAAGGTCCTCTCTAATAACAGCGTAAAAGCTCAAAGCTGAATAGCAGGCTATGAATCAGAAGTTTCTTTTTGTTAAGAAAAGGCATTACACCTAGCTTTAATTGAAAGCATAACCGATTGTCATAAATCAGAAGTTGTTGCAAATTAATAGAAAAGTGTATTTGCTACCGTAATTAAACCGCATCTTTAGTCATCTCTACACCAAACGTTTTTTATTATGTAGGCCTTCACGTTAATCATAGACTGACAAAAGAGCTAGAAATATCTGCATCAATCAGAAATTTCAGAAATTCTCAAATTAACAAGGAAAAGTAAAATACTAACAATTTAACCTACTAGAATATCCAACGAATATTCATTGGGGAGATAAAAGTTTGGAATGGATATTTCTACCCTTGCCAAGCTGTAGGCCAGGACTCTCTATATTGGATTGAAATTTTTGAAATTTTAGGTCCCCTTCTAGTGTGATATCTTTCCAAAATAAAAACTATCCAGCCAATGTTTGTCCAATTTTTTAAAAAAATTTAAAAAGATACATATCGTTGTGTATCGAAATGTTTTAATTTCCACAATTTAGGGACCAGTTTTGAATTTAAATTTATTTAAGTGCAATAAAAATATTCAAATTTCTTTTTTTATATGTTTGGATTTTTTATATTATAGAAATTTCTATTCTATCACCTCAGCCCACCCCACACACACATAAAAAAGAATAAAAATATTTTTATTTCCTGTAGTTTGGCATGAAAATTTAACTGGATTGAGCATGTAATTTGGCAAGGGGATATATGTGTCATTTATAAAAATTCTCTCTCTCTAATTGTGTTGTAATTGTTAAAATAACGGTTATAGTATATTTTAATAAATTACTACTACCTGCATTCTAAAATATATTTTAGAAATGTAGACAGATTATTTTTTAGAAATATATTTTAATAACGGTTATTTTTAGAAATATATTTTAAAAACGGTTGTTTTTTGCTACAAAGCAGACAGATGGGGAGAGTATATACAATGGGGGTGGAATGCCCTATGACAAAGATATGAGTTTAGATTGTTTAACGACAAATGACACAAAACTACGATGTCTTGTGGTAAATTTTGGCTTTACGAAATTGATGCATATGTAAGGGCATCATTAATTAATACTTTGAATTCCATTTAAATACCATAGAACGATCTGGAATCCCTGATATAAACGAATAATAAATCAATGTCCATACATACATCGAGATAGAGTTTCGGGTGACCATAAAAGCATTAAAAAGGTAAAAATGGCCTGCACATATAAACTACTCCTACCTGGTTGACCATAAAAACTATTACTAAGTTAAGAAGGGCTTTTTCTGAAAAACATGATTCTTAAAACATAAGAACAGAAAAAAATACACGATTACGGTGCTCTAGCACTTTAAATTCTATGGATTAAAATATACAAGAAAACCACAAGAATAATTGTTTGGATGGAGAGCAGGAAAATTCAAGAACTAGAAAAGAGAGATAGACAAATGATTTTTTACAAGACATTGGATCTTATGTTAAAATTCCTCTAAATTCTTATGTTTGAGTCGATCCAAAGGAATTTCATAGCATTTTTTTAATGGTTATTCCTTTGATCCACCACATTGGAAAAAAAATTCATGGGATCAAATTTCTCCAAAATAGTCTTAAAGAATTCCTTAAAAACCCTTAGTGTATGTATGTATATGCTTATGAAATATGCAAAATTGATACATACATTAAAAACTTGAATACTACCCGTTCGGATCTACGGGTTGATCGATGACTGCTGGTTCACTCGAATTATTGCATGTGATCACTTTTCTGTTACCTGAAACTCATTGCACACATGCCATTTATCTAGTAGTAGTAACAGTACTAATGAATTTCCATCAGATCATGCCGGTTAATTCCAACAAAGTCAACTTCTGTCCTTCCCTCTCGTTGCCGACCCTTCTGCCGTTTCATCCATGAACAATCACGCCTTTTCTTTCTTAAAAGAAAAAAAATATCAATCACACCTCTTCATCGAGATGCAGTTTTCAGTTTACGTTGTTTTTTATTTCTAACATAGATGCACATATTCACATGCTTATCTAATCACAAATTTTTGTTTCATTTTAAAAACGATCCACTATAATTTATTCAACTTTAAGCTATATTTTTTTAACGAATGAAAAAAAAGATAGGTGTGAACTGTTGAGAGGGAATTGTGGAAGAGAGAGCGAGAGAGAATTGAGCGAATGAGTCGAGAGTTATTTAATGATCAATGCGATTACATTTATATAGATTGGAAAAGGGTGACAATCGTAGACGCGATGGTTGGGAACCATCGCGCCCGTTGTCAAGGAGTCCCGAGAGGGCATGAAGGCACGATTGCCTTTGGTTGTCGATCCCCTCTTATATGGACGAGATCACCATGTAGTTAGTTTCTTAACACTCCTCCTTGATCGAATCTAGCTTTGATCATTGCTCTTTTATTGTTTCAAATATCTGTAAAGATAATCTTAAAAATAATTATAATTAGTATATTAAATACATCGGGTAAACTCCTTAAAACCCAGTGGAAAACGTAAGGAGAAGAACCGTGATATATTATTAACTATTTTTTAGACTTTTACGAGTAAAGCTCATAGTGTGGTCCAAAAATAGTATAATATCTAAAGTTACTATTTAATAAAAACCCCAGTGGGGAAAAACAAAATGATAAGACATATAACTTATGTTGATATTACCTCATTAAAAACTTTAAATGAGAAAACCTAAAGGGTAAAACTCATACAAAGGAAAAAAGAGTATAATATGACGAAAATAGGTTATTTTTCAGAGAGAGGTACTCTCCCTGAACCCTGCAAATTTTTAAGTCATCTCATACCAATTTCTTCGATACATTTAAAGAATGTGGAGTATGGTAGAGATTTTCTTAATACATCAGCAAGATTATCACAAGATTTAGTTTGCAAGATGTTTATCTCTCCATATTGCTGAAACTCATGAGGATAAAATAATTTAGGAGCAATATGCTTAGTGATGTTGCTCTTAATATAACCAGTTTCCATCTGAACAATACAAGCGACATTATCTTCATAGATAATGGTAGGTGATTCTAACGAACCAGTACCACAAGATGTTAATATATGGTTAATCATTCTGCGAAACCGCACACATTCACATGATGCCTCATATAATGCAATTGTTTCAGAATGATTGATGAAAGTAGCAATCAGAGTCTATCTAAAAGATTTCCATGAAATAGCGGTTCCATCTTGTAAAAATATGAATTCTGTTTGTGATCTAGCGTTGTGGGGATCAGATAGATAGTCAGCATCAGTATACCCAATTAAAGTCGAATCCTGGTCCTTTTTAAAGAAAAGTTCTAGATCTCTTGTGCCATTAAGATATTGGAAGACATTTTTAACTCCAGTCCAATGGCGTTTAGTAAGAGTAGCGTTGTATCTTGCTAATAGATTTACCGCGAAAGCAATATCCGGTCCTGTACTATTTGCAAGATACATGAGTGTGCTAATAGCACTGAGATATGGAAAATCAGGTCCTAGAACATCCTCTCCATCTTCCTTTGGTCTAAATGGATCTTTCTCTACGTCTAGAGAGCGAACCACTATAGGAGTTTTGGAAGGATATGACTTATCTATATTGAATTTCTCCAATATTTTCTTGGTATAAGCACTTTGGTGCACAAGGATTCCAGAAGGTAAATACTCAAGTTGTAGACCTAAGCAAAATTTGGTTTGACCCAAATCCTTCATCTCAAATTTTGTCTATAAATGATGACGTGCTTTATCAATATCTTGTGTATTACCAATGATGTTAAGATCATTGACATATACCGAGATAATGCATAAACCTGTGGGAGATTTTTTTATGAAGACGCACGGGCAATCAACACTTTTAGCGTATCCCTTTAGAGAAAGGAATTCACTTAATTGGTTGTATCATATCCTGCCCGATTGTTTTAAGTCATAAAGCGACTTTTGCAACTTAATACAATACATGTTATAATTTACCTTCTAATTCGAGATGTCGATTCCATCAGGAATCTTCATGTAAATATCTTCATGTAAATATCAGAATCAAGTGATCCATAAAGATATGTTGTCACTACATCCATCAACTGCATGGATACACGGATTTGTACTGCTAATGATATTAAATATCGGAAAGTTATACCACTCATAACCGAAGAATAAGTTTCGTTGAAATCAACGCCAGGTCTTTGCGTAAAACCTTGTGCTACAAGCCTTGCTTTATATCTCACCACCTTATTTTTTTATTCCGTTTTCGGACAAAAACCCATTTGTATCCCACAGGGAAGATACCATGAGGAGTAGGCATAACAGCTGAGAATACATCTCTTTTATAAAGCGAGGCTAATTCTGTATCAATTGCATCCTTTCATTTGTTCCAATCAGAGCGCTTTTGGCACTCTTTTATAGACCTAGGTTCTGGATCAACTTGGAGGCATTCAACAAATTGTTCAAAAAAATAAGTGTCAACAATTGTAGCTCTTCTATCAAAAGATTCTTCTGTTTCAGAGTAGTTAATGGTAATTTCGTCAACCCTTATAGACTCATTGTGATCTCTCAAAACGATATGTCTATGGTCTTTCGAATTCCTAGGCTCAGCATTGTGCACCACCGAGCTAGGTTGTAGATTATCATGATCTGCTTGATATATAGTATCAGTTTGGTGTCTACCAACTAAAGGTTGGTTTGCATTTACCATCTTTCTTTGCTTGGTAGCAATTGTATCTCGCTTAGTGGTCATACTTCTTCCTCTCTTTTTAGTGAGTGAAAGTTGAATGGTTTTATTTGGTACCTTCACTCTTTCTGGTGCATTTTGAGCAGGAATGAAAGATTTTATCACACCTTTGTAATTGGTAAATGCATCTGGCAGGTGTAACGCCCGTTTTGTCACGGCGTTAGCGGGAAAACCTAATTGCTAAAAACCCTATTTGCGAAAGTTTTGCTCTTCGGTTGAGTCTTGTGGTGTGCCAAGGTCTCGTGTCTCCCCTCTTGTCTCAATCCCGGAGAAAACCGCGAAGCCGGATTTCGAATCCGAACCCTAAAACTCCTCCTCTCTCTCTCTCGGCAAAAGTCTGTTTTGCGTCCCTCCTTCTCGAGCCGGTTTCCCTTCTCAGTCTACTCCCCTCCCCCTCTCCTCGGGCCGCCGCCGGCCCAGTCACTCCCTCCCCTCCCCAGCCTCTTTCCTCCCCGGGCCGCTCGCTCGCGCCCCCCTTCCTCCTCCCTGGGCCGCGCTGTCCCGGCTCGGTCCGCGCCGGCCTGCGCCCCTCCCCCGGTCACGTGCGCCGCACGTGCCGAGGAGAGGCGCATCTCCTTCCTCCCAGCCATGCCGCTCTCCCCCTTGTCTCTCTCCCTCGCTTTTCTCTCTCCCATGCGCCGCCCGTGACCCCTCTGCCGCCGCTTGGCTTCTTGTGCCGTGCACGCCGAGCCGCTGACGTCGGCCCTGCGCCATGCCGGCCACACCGCCCCAAAGCGGAAGGGGCAAAGCCTCCTTTCCACCGTCCTTTCTCCCTTTTTCCTCCAGGGCTCGACCGCTCCCCTCCGCCTCTTGTCTCCTTGCGCGCGGAGGCAGAGTGCACCGACGTCGCCGCGCCAACTCGTGGTCTCGCTGCTTGACCGGTCGCGCGACCACGCCAGCTCGCCCTCGCTCCAAACCGACCTAAAACCCCCCCTCCCTTATAAAATTTGGCCCCGGGAGCCTCCTTCTCTCCTCCTGCTTCGTGCTCAAGGAGGCGAAGCTCCGCGCCTTCTTCCCCGCTGTCGGCTGCCTGCCGCCGCGCGATCTCCTCGGTGCCACGCCGTCTCGGCACTGTGCCGCCCCCACCGTCACGGCAGCCTCGCCGACTCCGCCCAGTACCGCTTCCATCTCCTCTCCCATGGCCGACGCATAGGACGCTACTTCCCTCCCGTCGGTGAGCTCCTCGCCTCACCCCTTCTTCATCTTGTCGCATGCGTGCTGCGTCCGCTGCCACCAGCCATCCTCCCGTCATGCCCCTCTCCTTCTCCCGTCGCCATCGCCCTCTCGGACAGCCGCCATGGCCACCGTCGATTTTGTTCGCCGCCACCGCGCGCAGGCGTGCGCCACCATCGTCCTTTCCCCTCCTCGAAATCCCTCCGCCGCTGTCCTCCCCGTGACCCCAGCAACCTCCCGGAGCACCACTGTGGGCGCCGCCCTTCTCCCTTGCTCCCTCGCCATGCGGCCATGCCCGCCGCCGCATAGCTACGCCGTCGGCCTTCGACGCGCTTCCTCTCTCCAATCCGCGCCGTTGAGCCGCTATCCCTCTTCCTTCTCTAGCCACCGGCACCCACATCCCCCTCCGTCTCGCTGCCGCTCGCTGGGACGCGCCGCCCGTCGTTGCACCGCCGAGAGCCGTCCGCTCCCGGGCGAGCTCCGCTCCTTTCCCCGCATGCCTATGTGGCCTCCGCGTGGACGCCACTTCCGCCTGCCTGGCCCCGCTTGACTGGGTCAAGCCGCGATCGGTCGGCGCCTTTCGGTCCCCCGCGTGCATTAGCCCAATGAATCGCCTCACCAGTTTGGGCCGCGGCCTGCCTCTAGCCTCGCTCGCATCGCCGCGCCAGCCTCTTGGGCCCCCTTGTCGCAACGGCCCATCCTTCGCTCCTCTTCGGCATCCCTATGCGCACCGGCCTGTTGGGTCGCTGTTAACGACAGATTTTTGTAATCGACTTGGAAGTGAAAGAGGAAACCGAAGCAGAGAAGAAGGATTGAGTTGGAGTCGGACCAGGCTTCGTATCGGACCCGGTAACCATATCGGACTGGGGAGGTGCTGCCAGAAAGAGTGTATCGGCCGATACGGATTCGATGTGATTGTTGGCCGATACGGGTTGTAAGTTGATAGAGTCAGCGTGGGCTTGGTCTGGGCTTGAGATAAGCTTCAAGGAAGTTGCCAAATAGAGATAAAGCTCGGTTTTAGGCAATTGTATCTTGTAAATCAAGTAGGTTTAGATCTAATCTGTGGCAAGAGTTTGTCGTAAAGACTTGTTGTTTGTTAGAGATAAGATCGTGTCCTACAAGGACCCTGTTGTAATCTCGGGTATAAATATCCCGGTAGTTTGTACATAGAAAGTCTCTCACAATCCAATACAACAAACCAGTTCAATCTACTTCGGCGCATCGCCAACCCTCGCAAGAGGTTGACCTTGACGAGTTCTTGCCTTCCCAGAGCAAAGGTAAGAACTCGTTCCCGACGATCGGCATCGTCGGGGCCAGCGTGTCGCTTTAGGCACGTTAAGCCTCGATGATGTGATCGTCGTCTATCATGTTTTGAGTAATCTTGACAGGCGTCTTAATTATGCTTCACTGGCGATCTATTCGTTTTAGGGTTTATTGCCGACGACAGTTTAATTATTATGCTTGGTTAGATTGTTCAATGCATCTACCATCCCCAAAAGCAATCGACGGTTTGATTTTCTTTGTGTTAAGTTTCAATTCACACTTTGAGTTGCTATCGACCTTAGTCCTGTTTTAAGATCTAACACAAAGCCTTCTTTCAGTTGTAATTAAGGATATAACTGGGGTTTCAGCCAGTTTTATCTGATGCACGTGTTTATTATAATGTTTTCATGTGTATCTGTCATCTGCATGAGTAGATTGATAAATATAGATGCATCTGTTATGGATAATTCTCTAGGGTTTATCTGTGATTGATATGTTTATATTGGTTGATTGGTTCATGTAGATTTGCACTAGAGTATTAGCTAGTGTAGTTATCTTTATTGTTCTTATCGGCCGATGCCATTTTTCGACAGCAACTTCAACAGATACAGAACCTGGCATAATGAAGGCCGATAAGATCTATGCTTTAATTCTGCTTTATCATGAGTAAGCCGATATAGCTTTGCCCTATCGGCTGGGTTATGACAATGTGTCATCGGCCTATTGGCCGATCGGCCGTTGTTTTCTGACATGGTTTACTTGTTTCTTGTTGATTGCAGATCAAATCAACTGGCACGCTCTGCACACAACTAGGCAAGCCATTTGGACCTGCACTAGAGTTAAGCAGATCTCCCAGGCCGCCGTGGTAACGCGGAACCCGTTTGGTTGCAAGGCGGGTCGAAATTCTGCGCTAACAGCCGCGTAGTCACGTCGGCCCGTGTCCCGGCCTCTCTGCTGCGCGCACCCGCCGATTGGGCCACGACCTCGTCCTCAGCCCGTTCATCCAAAGTCCATTTCCCGTCCCTCACCTAACCCGCAGCTCCACCCCTTGAAGCCCGTGGACCAAGGCCCACATACACTCCTCTACCCAACCAAGTGCCATGAGCAAAGTCCTCTTTCACTCCCTCACCGAACCTAGTGGCTGTGGACCAAGTCCACAGTACACCCCTAATCCTTTCCACTGACATGTGGAACCCACATTCAAAAGAATATTCTTGAGAATATTCTTTTCTATAAATTTAATAAATCATTTTTCTTTATTCCAGAAAATCATTAAATCTTTGGAAATTCATATCTTCTCAACCGTTTGTCCGATTGACTCTGTTCAACTTCCAAAATTCCTCAAAAATCGAGATCTATCCAATGGCATGCTTAGTAGTCATTAATAGGGCTTCTTTTATCGTTGTGTTGAGTCGTCTCGTTTCGCGTGTAGTGTTGGAGCCAGAAGACCCGCAGTGCGCAGATTTCGAGGAAGAAGCTCAAGATCTCAAGCAAGGCAAGTCACCTTTGATCAATTGAACCTATAATTTTAAAATTAAGTATTTTGATTCCGCAAACTATGCATGCTTAGGTTACACTTGACACTTGGCCTCGGTTTGCAATACATCCGTCAGGCCCTATCCTCTTGCTGCATTTACCCTCCTTGAATGTTGAATGCCCTGAACACCCCTTGTCACCCCTCAGGTGAGGTCTTGGTATTCGCACCTCGCGTACGAATATCGAGACTCCCCTCAAAATTTAAAATGATCACTTGGGTAAAACTTGAGTTTACAAAATGCTTGGAAAACCCGACACTTGGGTAGGTGCCTTGAAAATAAAGTGAGTTTCTAAAACTCGCGGTGCGGGAGACGTACTGGAGGTACGGTCTGCCTGTTCTCGCTCTAAGGACTGATTCCTTGGGAATTACATCCGAGCATGTGTCAAGTACGACCACATGGGTGATATGGGACACCCCTGGCTGAGTAACTAGCTAGGCCAGGGAAATCTTGATGCCAAGGGACAAGTGGATTCGCCGGGGTGGTGTCGGGGAGGATCCCTAGGCTTTCTGGCACAGTATGGTCTGAGACCTAATCTGGTATTGGTCCATGGGACCCCTCCCGTTGGCATAAGATGACCCTGAGTCGGCTTTCGAAATGCCTTGTCATGAAAGCCTCAAGGTCGCCAGACGTGGCTGAAGGTCACGAGCTGGGTGGCTCGGGGTTAGTAACATCGTGTGGGTAAAGTGTACCCCCTCTGCAGAGGTTAATAACTGTTTGAACAGTCGTGCCCACGGTCATGGGCGGATGTGAGGTGATTCCTTAGCGTAGTTTTAATGTTTACTTTGTGAATTGCTGTTGGTGTGAGAAGTTCCTTTCGTGTTTGAAGTGTGGCTGTGGTGCAGCCTGTGTCGGCGAACGATTGGCAAGGAGTCTCTCGTTTCGACGTGCTTGACTTGTGGCTGTGGTGCAACCTGTGTCGGTAGACGATTGGCAGGGAGCCTCTCGTGCCGACGTGTTGAGGTGTGGCTGTTGGAACAACCGGTGTCGGTGAACGATTGGCAGGGAGCCTCTCATACCGACAAGAATCAATCTATACAATTTTCACTGCTCCGGCCGGATGAGACGCACTCTCTCGTCCGTGTCGTTGAGAAGCACTCACTTATATATTTCTGAAAGTCTTAAACTAAAATTGAATGTGAAAAATAACTGGCTCTCCTTTGAAGCTTGCATCAAACACTTAATTCCCTTGACTTGCTGAGTACTCCCGTACTCACCCTTGCTCTATATAATTAAATCCCCCCAGTTCTCGAAGACGAAGAAATGGACCCTGCCGAAGAGGAGTTCTTCCAGGATCAAGCAAGCTACGAGCAGTAGTAGGGTTTCGGCCTTTCCCCAAGGCTTTGCTTGTGGCTTAGGGCCAGTCTCCGCCTTTTTCCGCTTCCGCCTTTTTGTAATGTCGTTGCGAACTCGGGTTCTGTCCGCAGTTCCAACCCTGGCTGTAATTCCTACTCTTAATAAAGAGACCACTGTTGTTGTGATATTCTATCTTCCTGTTGTACCAGCGCTATTTCCTAGGACTGGTACAGGCATATAGATTAATTTGGATCGCCTTACCCTAGCCTCTGTTCGGGGTTAGTTTGGGGCGTGACAGCAGGTTATTTGCAAGTCGTTGCAAATGTATAATCTTCTGAACCTGAAGTTTAGTTTCAATAGTACGTGGATCTGAGGCTAGAATACCTTGGGCATCCCAATCAATTTTCTGGCATTCTTTCTGGTACTTGAAGTCTCCCCCTAATGACGGAAAATGTGTCTCATCAAAAATAGAGTCAGCGGACCGGGCAGTAAATAGATCACCTGTTAAGGGTTCTAAATACTTTATGATCGACGGAGATTTAAATCCCACGTAGATCCCCACTTTCCTGTGTGGGCCCATGGCAGTACGCTATGGTGGCGAGATCGGTATGTATATAGTACAACCGAACTTACGCAAATGGGAAATACTTGGAGGATTTCTACATACTAACTGCATTGGGGAAGTTTCATGATATGCAGTTGGTTGTAGTTGGACAAGGTCAGCAGCGTACAATACAGCATGACCTCAACACGACAAAGGTAATTTGCAATTCATCAATAATGGTCTAGCAATAAGTTTAATTCTTTTGATCAATGATTCGGCCAAACCATTTTGTGTATGGACATATGAAACAGAATGTTGGACCTAAATTCCTAATGCCATGCAATAATCATCGAATGCATGATATTGAAATTCGGCAGCGTTATTCATACGGATTGATTGAATCCTAAGTTCAGGGTAACTTGCTTTCAACCTTATAATTTAAGACATTAGTTTGGCAAAGGCATCGTTTTGTGTCAAAAGAAGACACACATGAGACCATCTAGTAAATGCGTCAATCAAAATCATAAAGTACCTGAACGGTCTAGATTTTGGCACAATAGAGCCACAAATATCTCATTGAATGCGTTCAAGAAATTTAAGTGGTTTGGCCCTAATTTTGAGATAAGAGGGTCTTAAAGTCAATTTTTCAGTAGCACATGCGATGCATACAAAATCAGAGGATTTGAGAAATTTTTTAGTGATCAAATGATGACCAATAGAGTTGTTAATAATTTTTCTCATCATCTCGATACCGAGGTGTCCAAGTCAATCATGCCAAGTGTGGAATGCATCAACATTTTAAAAAATTACTTTATACGCAACATGTGCAACGGGTTTAATGTATGTATAGTACAATTCTGATGTGAGAGATGGAATTTTCTCGCAAATGCGTTTACCATATCCGTTTTGTTTTGTTAAGAGAAGAAATTCTTCTCGATTATACATATGGTTTGCAATGTGGAACCCATTTTGACGGATATCTCTATAACTTAGTAGGGTACGGGTTGAATCGGGATACAATAAGGCATCCTCAATTATAATTTGTGTACCCATTAGAAGTGTAATAGTTGCTCGTCTAGAGCCAACTATCACAGTATCGCGTCCAGCGATGATCAACACTTTGCCTTCTCTATTTTTGAGAGTTTGAAAGTATTTGATTTCCCTAAGTGTAGAGTTTGTGGTACCATTGTCCACAAGATATAATTCCTCTCCAATCGGAGCGATATCCTTAGACATCTATAGTGAAAGAAAAATTGCTTAGTAAAGAATTCTTTATTCAATACATACATATACATACAATAATTAAAACATCAAATACAAAGTACGATGTTTACAGAGATTTAAAGGTACATACTCTAATGACTAGCAAGTCTTACAACCTTAAAACTTAAGGGAGTTTGTACTTATCTACTTATTACAACAATTATTGTTTGACATACTATAAGATATCAATACATTGTCTCAAACACACTGAGATTAAAGTAGCTTCATCTCTAACTGGGACGCACTGAGATTAAAGTAAATCTCCAAGCGGGTTCATTGAATAGTATTCGATGAGCATGTCGTCCATCGTAGAAAGTGGAGCAATATCCTCTGGGAAAAGATCAATGTTGTTTTCTGGTTCAATAGGAGCTGCTCAGAATTTCCAACCTCAGGTCTTTCTTCATTTGTAAGATTGAAGTAAGCTTCAAATCTTGGTTCCCCAGAAGACTTTTTCTCTTTGAGGGATTTCTGATACAGGACAACAAGGTGTTTTGGGATACGGCAATCTTTAGCGACGTGATAGTCAGATCCACACCTATTGCAATGTTTGTTGTTGTTGCCACGAGGTTGTGGTGCCTTACCCTTTCCTTTTTCTTTCTTTCGACTATTGGATTTGCGCTTGTTGTTGCGTTTGCGTTTTCCAATCAAATTCTTAGGATTATTTGAAGAATTTCCCTTGAATCCTTTCTTATTTTCAGCTTTATTTTTGGCATTGAAGTACACTTCACACAGTAGGGCAGAGCCGAGAGGGCGCTGTTGAGCAGTCTTTACAGCAAGCTCATGGTGTTTTTCTGCCTGAGTCAATGTGTGTATAAGCTGAGAATAATGCTGAAAATTGTTGGTGTGATACTATTGATTCGGTATCCTGTCCTCCGGAAGCATAGTAGACAGAGTTTTTTCTATCTTCTATGCCTCCGTTGGCTCTTTTTCGCAAAACTTCAACTTGGAGCAAATTGTATGAACAGCATGATTGTATTCTGCCACAGTTTTGAAATCCTGTAGGTGTAATTGACTCTACTCATAACTAGCCTCAGGCCAGATGAGTTCCTTTTGCTGATCATAACGCTCTTTAAGAGCTTTCCATAAATTAAGTGGGCTTGTCTCCAACATATACTCATGTTTGAGATCTTTATGGATATAGAGTCTAAGAAGGAAAAGGGCAGTGTTTTTCTTCATGTCCTCAATTGGTGGATCCCCATCGTTGGGTTTCTCAATTGCATTAGAAATCCCACGAGAAGCAAAGTTTATTTTGATATCCGAAGCCCAAATTGGGTAGTTACTCCCATCAAGGGCAAGTTCATCGAACTCTCTAGTTGCCATGTCCCTACGATCATGGTTGACATTATTAATTTACAGAGGTAAATTAACAAAAACATGATATTGATGTTGTAATGTAAATGCTAAATGTAAGACCGCATATTTTGTAATGTTTTGAAAAGACGTAGGTAATAGACCTTACAAATTTGAGTTAGAATTCAAAATTAGGAGACACAATGTGGATAATCTTCGTAATGAAGTAGATCTCTTAATAGTGGGCAAGGTGGACTCGCTGCCTAAAAATATGGTCTTTAGGCAAATATATTCTAATGAATATACCGCAACTAATATTTTTAGTACTCCACTACCTTGTGCGCATCCAAATTTCAAATAATCTCATATTTCAAAAAAAACATGTTCTCGAAATAACACATGTGGGTAATCATCATAAGATGTAGATCTCTTTGTGATGAGCTAGATACTCGCTACCTAAATTATGGTCGTTGTGACCAAAGTATAGGTCTCCATCAACATGTGGTTTGATTTCAAGTCAAAATATCTAGTCAAACATACATTAATCCTCCATTAATCATTTTGTACATAATTAAGAGAAATTGCTAAATTAAAATACAAAATTTAAAGAATTTTGTAAATTAACAAAGCGAGAAAGTAGAGCGTGCCTTGAAATAATATGCAAAAGGTATTTTATTAAGACAACTAATAAATTTAGTAAAGTACGATAGTTAATAAGCACATGTCACATAACATATAACATTAAGGGTCTAAAAGACCATTACATAATTATTTTTACAACTGATGATCTGCTTGACTAAATTAACTAAAAGGATAGGGACTAGTATTAAAATGCTGCTAAATTAGAAAATAAAAAAATAAAAGGGTCAATGGTGGTGGGCCGAAATCAATAGGATTCGGCCCACCACCGCTATTGCATCGGCCGGCCCATCAGGCCCGAGGGGAAAAGGGGCCAGGGGGGCGTGGGGGATTAGGGTTAGAACCCTAACCGCCCCCTATGGTTTGCACCGCCGCCACTGCCCATTTCGCCGCCGCCTTCTCCACCTCTTCTGCCACCGCCGTTGCACCGCCTCCTTCTCCTCCACTTCCTCCGCTATCGTTGCTCTGCCACCGCCCATCTCGGCGCCTTCGGGTCCGCCGCCTCCTTCGCATCCACCTGCTTCCTCCACCTCCACTACCGCCGCGGCCGCCCCTCCGTCCGCCGGCGGTCTTGCTGGCCTGGATTTAGGCCGATGGCCCCCACTCCTCGTCGGAGTCGGAGGCCGGCCAGGCCCGGACGCCATTTCCTCCCACTCCGTTCGGGAGTGCACTGCTTGAGGAGCCATGGGGAACGACGCGGAAGGTGGCGCGGAGGGTGGGGCGGCGTGCTGCAGCGACTCCGGCCTGACGGTGAGACGAAAATGGAGTGAATAGTGACGGCTGCCCTATGCGTGTGGCTAGGGTTCCGGTCTGGCTAGACCCCGGTGGCGCGGGAGTAAGGGAGTGGCCTCGACATGGCACCAGCTACGTGGTCGGTGGAGGAGCGGATGGTGGAGGCAGGGCGACGATGAGTGGAGCCGGCGGTGACTCCATCTCTAGCAGGAGGGAGCATGGCTCGTCGGTGGGTGTCACCAATGCGGTCCATCCATGGTGGGTACAAAATTGTACCCCTTAGACTTGAACGCGGCGGGGCACCCCGGCAACCGGCGAGGAGAGGGTGGGCGCTGCGGGGACCAACAGGGCAGCCGCCGGTGAAACGGCAGCCACGCGACGGCGAGAGTGGTGGCGGCGGCCACCAACCCTAGACCGACCGCCATGGTGGGCGACGCGGGATCCCTGGCGCGACCTCCTCAAGCAACGAAGGTGGTGATGAAGATGGCGAGTACGCTAGTTGTAAGGGAGGCCGAGAACGGTGTCCATGATGGAATTGAAGGTAGGTATACCTTCTCTGATGATTTCCTTCTGTTGTTTTCCTCTCTTCTCCTTCTAATCCAAAGAGCAAGGTGCTGATAACGTGTTAAGAGGGAATTGTGGAAGAGAGAGCGAGAGAGAATTGAGTGAATGAGTCGAGAGTTCTTTATTGATTAATGCGATTACATTTATAGATTGGAAAAAGGTGGCAATCGTAGGCGCGATGGTTCCCAACTATCACGCCCGTTGCCGAGGAGTCCCGAGAGGGCGTGAAGGCACTTTTGCCTTCGGTTGCCAATCCCATCTTATATGGATGAGATCACCTGTAGTTAGTTTCTTGACATGAACAAAAAATACATGCCATTAGATGCACTGAGAGAAAAAAGTGACTAATCTACCCAAGTGAAAGGTAAATCTGAGGATGATCCCAGGATGAGCCTCGTCATGCAACATATACTCGCCGTTGGATTAATTGGTAAAAAAATTTGGAATGTACGATGACAGATTGAGAGGGAGGATCAACGGTATTAATATATAGAGATACAGAGACCGAAAAAATCGGGAGACTTCATGTCTGTTACGGCCATAATAATCGAGAAGTCGTATAATTATTTTACTCAATGTGGGAAGGTTGACCGACTAAACATAGAAAGATACAGAAGGATATATAAAGGCAAAAATCAGAAACGAAAAGTCCATCGACACCACAGCCCGTATCTATACTATATACTATCATATATCTATAGAAAGTTATAATCCACTACATCATAAAGTTTAACATACAAACATATCACATCATTATTCACTAACAATTATTACATCTTTAACCTACAAATCTATAATTTATTATATTTATTACCTTAACATGCAAACATATCAAATCATTCTCACATTATTTTCATAATATTTCAACATATATTTATCCAAATCCCATATTTATTCCTCTCCATTCAATTTGATTTGAATTTGTGTTTTTTTTCAAATAGAGGAACTTGCTTGCTTTAATAGTTCTCCCTTTTTATTAGTGTGTGCTCTAATGTCTGTCGGTTTTTTTTCATGTATTATAAGTGTTGTTTTATATTAGTTTTCCTATTGGACTATTATGTGATTATTATCCTTGCATTACTTCTACTAATCTTAGAAAATTGAACCCCCAAAAATATTTTTTTATTGTCAGTTCTTTACCATATAAACCCCAAAAAACATTTTTCTATCTCTAGTTTTTTATCATATAAATATATTAATTTATGCTATACTAAAATAAACTAATATTTCTAACACATCATATGTCCTAACTGTCTAATTCAATCTACAAAATCTCGCAGCAACGCGTGAGATAACAACTAGTAATTGATGAAAAATCAATAAACTGATAAACATATACACTCCCTTGAGCTTTTCTAAACTCAAGTTGTTGTTGAAATCTTACTTGCATTCTATAATGACACAGAAAGACTCAATGGGTTGACAACAATAACACTTGAAAATGATATCTTGGACAAAGATTAGTTATGAAGATATAATTGAAGATTTTATTTCAAAGAAATAATACTAGACGAATGATAATTTTTAGTAGAACATGAGGTCAGCACTAATTTCTTCACTCTTTCAATATTATTAGTATATGATATATTTCAAAATATTGTACACTATAACACATATTGCATCTATATAATTGAGTGAAAATATATTTTATTTATATTAGACATGATTTTTAAAAAATTATAGGGTCCCAATTTGTATTTCACCCCGGGCTCCAAATTTCTCGAGACAACCTGCTCCCCTAATTAATAAATTGAATTTCATTTAAATTCTATATAAGCCTCTAGAGACTAGAATCTCTCATACAAACAAATAATTAGAAAACCAAAGCCCATATATACATTGAGACGGAGATTCATTTTCTTTTAGAAATCCCTTCTCAGTATCTACCAATAAAAAGACGACATTTAAGGCTGTGCCAATTGTGTGCTAGAGTTTTTTTAGAAAAACAATACATATACAAATGGACTTAACTCCTCTAATACAAAGTTAGAGAGACGTGAGTCTCTAGTAGATAGGGCCCACACTCATGGGCCTATACGTCAGAGGCACATGTCTCTTCTTACGTACATCAAAGGAGCCTCATCATGTACAAATCACCTGGTTGTATGGTTGGAATATAATTAACTTTTCGTATATATATGCTGATAAAATATGCAAAATGGATACAAGGAATACTACCCATGCAGATCTACGGGTTGATGACTACTTGGATCGAATATTCGCACATGCTCACATTTCATTTCATGGAACCCATGGCACACATGCTCTTACCTGTCAATCTAACGAATTTGCATCAGGTCTCATGGCGGCTAATTCCAACAAGATCAGCTTCCGTCCTTTCCTCTCGTTGCCGCCCCGTGTGCCATTTCATCCATGATCAATCACACCTCTTCAAATAGTGACGCCTGAATTGATGGCATGTTTGGCCTCTTGGCCACACAACACAACAGGTCAGACAAACACCTAGCTAAAAATTATCATCCGTCTAGAAACACCTGAGCTTTACATTGCAATGACATGGACAGCTAGTTAATTACTAGCTCTGGTCTTGTGGTTTCTGAGGCTTCCAAGAAGTGCCTCTTCTCGCCACAACCGTGTGTGTCTGCCGACCTTCATTAAGTGATCATATTAGCAAATTGATGGCCTGACCTTCATTAAGTAATCATATTAGCAAATTTGGGATTATACCATCGTAAAAGAGTGGTTTCACAGAAATGCCATTGCTTCAAACTGATTCACTACAATGTCATCTTAAACTGAGAGGTGTTCACCAAAATACCATTTTTATTATTTTTTGTTAATACAAATGGTTTTGCTCTATTTTATTTTTTTCTCCGGACCAAAATACCTCTGCTTCTATCTTCTCCTTTCCAGCTCCGTTGCGTCCGTGGGGTACCACTGCTTTCTCGCTGGCTCCATTTCGTCCGTGGATGTCGACACTGGTTGTTGCCGTTTGGTTTGAGCGGGTGGCGGCGGTGCGAATGGAGTGAGACGACGGTGACGCGGGAGGAGGGAGTGGAGGTGGAGCAAGTGGGGGAGGGCCGGCACCAACGCCATCGCCGGTGCCTGCGCGGAGGAAGGAGCGTCGACGGTCGTGGCTTCAAGAAGAACGAGGCGGGGGANGATGCGAAGGGAGGGGCGATGACGGCGGTCGTGGCTCCTAGAAGGCGACGGGTGCGAGATTTGGGAGTTGGGACGGTGCTTGCGATAACATGTATGGGAGAAAGGAGAAAATAGAGGCAGGGGTATTTTGGTCTGGAGAAAAAAATAAAATAGAGCAAAACCATTTGTATTAATTTAGAATGACATTATAGTGAATCAATTTGAAGCGATGGCATTTCAGCGAAACCACTTTTTTGTGATAGTATAATCCCAAATTTTCTCCCAGAACACATGTTAAGGAGTGTTTGAGAGAATGGAAAAGAAGATTAACAAGATATATAAAATGAGATGAGTCATTAGCGTACAATTAATTGAATATTAATTATTAGATTAATGTGATTTTAGCAACATTAATTTCTTATAGAAAATTTTAAAAAAAATTAGTAGTACGAAAAACGTGTACGTGAAAAATGAGAAACTTTTCCTCTCATTATCCCTCTCTAAGAACGCACCTTAGTTAGGATATAAGTGTATATGCAAATAGTCAAATAATTGTTGTCTTTAATTTCTAAATTTTAGATTAATTTCACATGGGCCACTCTTTAAAATTATGTTCATAATATAGGCCACCAAATTTCTAAATGTATGACCGAAATTTTTAATGTCAATGGCTTTCTAAAGGTTAGATGCCATATGTGCCAACTATGTTTCATGATTACTGAGGACAGAAGCTAAAAATTCTACCTAAAATTATTTTTAAAATTAGTTTTGGCTTATTAAATCGAACTTTATGATAATGCAACAGGAATAGGTGATGAAACTTGTATTGCCGGTTTCCAGAAACAACATATTTTTCAAAACATAGTACAGATGCATATTAAACACCGTTTGGTTGCTTAACCGGAGAATCCCAAGAAGCCGCACTCTGTTTTGCATGAGTGGTGACTTGCAATAGAAGCAGAAACTACAACCTGGATTTAATTTGTTTGTCAATGGCACACTTCACCAAAAGCTAGCCACTCAAATCAATTTATGGTGTTGTCAAATTAATGCATGGCCAGGCAAAGCTTGCTTGACTGTGCTGGTGCAACGACAGTATTGATATCTCAAATTAATCAGCAATTGCAGTTTACAGCTTTTTTTCTAATAGTCAACATTTTTTGTAGTTGCTTGCATGCACTAAATATTAAATCCGGCAACAGGAAGATTCAAACGTGTACGATGTATCCTCAATATATTTTTTACGTTCTGAATTTTTTTCCTTCGTTCGGATCTGATCATACTAGAGTATTTTTCTTCGTCAGAATCTACTATTTGCTAGTCTATCTGTCATCTAAGTTGTAGTTTTTTATGGAACAAATAAATAAAAGTCTCCTGATGTCAGGATATACAATTCACCCTCCATTATTTACTTTAGTATAAAAGTGCCAATAGTCTTTATCTAATTCAAGCTATGAGGCTAGCCGGCTATGAGCAGATCTTGAGGAATAAATAAAACCGTTGAAAAACAATATTATCTTTTAGAATGTCAAATTGTCAATGATGGAATGATCCTAAAGTTATATATATTTTTAAGGGCTGATTGTATAGAAAATGCTCTCCATCTAGCGTCAGATCAAAGACAAAACTTCGGACGACTCCTTTCTTTCTTATTTAAATCACCTTTTTAATAATACATGCTAATACATCCTCCTCTTTTTCCTCTTTTTATTATTATGTCAGGACGCATACATGCGCAACTTGTGTGTAAGTATATATGCATATTTAAGTTAAATGTAATCTTTAAAATCATTTTTCTCCAAAAATACTTATCTAATCTATGATTCGATTAAACCAATATATTTGTTACGATTAAATATTTGCAATAAGATCTCGCTTGATTATATTCTGATGAAAAATAAATATATGTTTCAATCAATAAAATTCTAGGTTACAATTTCATAGAAAAAAGTTTCAATTAGAATTGGACTATGTTATACATTTTAATCTTTGTGTTGTAATAATTTTTTTAAAGGTTGCACACAATATTATTTAGATGTTTCAATAAATAATTTCGGATGTTTCATTAGTTCATTCACGAATGTTACATGTCGTATATTTTGAATGTTCCAGTAAGTATTTTCACAATGTTTCAACAATTACAACGAGATATTTCATGTATAATATAAAAATATTTCAGTTAGAAATATAATTATATATTTTTCATTCAAAATATAGTCATATGAGACCCTATTTTAAAGATTTAATTACAACAAAAATATAATGATACAATCAAATTGTGGATCCGATAAATAGTTTGGAAGAAAAGATAGTTTAAAATTTATTTACTACTTTGTTATTAGTTAGATATAGGAGGAATATAACTACTTTATCAAGCGTCCAATTTTCTGTATCCATCCGACGACGTCCGAAGGGTAGTCGTCTCTGATTCTACTTTAATGAAGAATATCAATAACAACATATTTTACTATTTTTATGGGAGATTGAAAATGACTGTAAAACTCCAAAAAAGAATTAAACAATCCCATTTTCACAGTTCATGGTGTTCTGGTCCAAAGCAAACCGAAAAATTTGCAAATAATCCAGTGAATGTCACACGGATAGCATATTCAAAAGGTTCTAGATGTATTCTAATGGAGGAGGACAAGATTACAACGAGTAGAACCGACAGCTCCTAAAGAATTAACCACATCATGCAAGACAAAGTTGGCCGCACTTATCATTTTAAAGGAAGAAGGACAAGTATGTCGTTAAACTTCGCATTTCGCAATCACTATTGACTATGGCCCTTCATCCTATTTGACATTGACATTATGTGTGTGATCCTACAAAGTTGAATTTCAGATATTTGGCCCAAAGGCATGTCCAAGTGGCTCTTGGAGGATTTAATTTTCGTTTCTTCTAACAAAAAAAAATGCAGCGATATGCATTTTATCAGTTACTTTCTCCGGTTTGATAATTCTTGATGTTTTAGACAAGATTTAGGTTAAAATTTTATAACTTTGACTAACAATAACTTAAAAAATATTTAGTTTAAAGTATATATATATATATTTGTCTTATAAAGTACTAAAACAAAAATAGAATTTTATTTATTTTATATATATATTATAATTAAAAAATATAAGCAAATATATATTTTGAAAACCGTGTCAATGTTTTGGGTCATTGTTCAAAACATGAATTATGTGACCCAATTCATGTTGCATTGCTTGGTTAAAAAAAAAAACCATACTACATTTGCCGACGCAACCAGAACTACAGTTTCTGACTTGTTCCGTTTTGCTTTCATAGCTAATCCAAATTGATCGCTGATAGATACAGAATAAAAGGGATATTACACATGGAGGAGAATAGCAACAGCCAAAAAACGTATGTCACCAGGATAACATCGTGGTTATCCCAAATCAAAACTGGACAAATGGAAACAATTGCAGTCATTAACCAATTAAAACAAATCAGATGTCTAACGATTAATTAAATCCAGATATGAGATCATTTTCGATAGCTAAGTAGGCAATTCAGGGAATTGATTTGCTCACAACACGATACATGGTCATAGCATAGTATATTGGTTATGAATCGACTAGCGTATTAATCAATATATAGTCAAGACCTAGATGTACCACATGATTTCAGTAAAATAAGAACATGGGAGCAGATGTAGCTCATCAAGCAAAAATGCAGCACATTGGCTTTCTCTGGTTTTGGCGCAACTAGTTGCACTACCAATTCTCCACCACCCATCCAACCACACCAACAATGAGATCACGTAAATTAATAAGACCTGCTGCTGTACATCAGCATATCGGCAAAAGGAAGTTTTAGTAAACATATAGCCAGCAACGTTTCATCGATTCGCTAAAAGGGCAAGACAGGAGATACTGGAAGCCCTAATTTGCATGAGAATGGTTGTAACATATTGGAAGATGATGCTAACGAGATGCTGCACCCTCAAACCTCAAAACCTCCACGGTTGGATGGACCTACCATAAACCAATACTCAGTGCCCAAAACCAGCAAATAGGAGTCCTAGCAATCTTCTCAGCAGCATATGTATTGCCCAGAAAACCATGCCATGTCATCCTAAATTCTTGTCTTCAAATCTATGTGTCCAGCGAATCAACCATATCAGTGTCCACTGCAACATTTTTAGACACACTGCAGGAGCTGCTACCAACTCGCCGATAGAACAGGAGATAAGCTGAGGATGTCCTGATCTCCTCTTCGCCAACAGATGAAACGTGGCTATCATCAAAATGATACCAACTGTCCTCTTCTACTAACTGCATGTGCAAAAGGAATTCAGCAACCACCAGAGAACACCTACTAAGTTAAAAGGATATGTAAGGCCTAGGAAACTTAGCCCAAAAAGTACCTTTGCATACGCAGAGTAGTGACCACCACCCATTCCCCCATAATGATTGATCACTGCATAGAGTTCATAAATGGGGGGCTGATCACCTCTTGAGTGATTTGCATATCTACTCATATCAAGATCATGGATTGGGAAGTTGACAAAGGTATCAAGCTTGTTCTTCATAAACCGGCTGTATGAGAACCTTTTTAAGTGAAC
Organism: Oryza officinalis; assembly: GCA_008326285.1. NCBI lineage: Eukaryota > Viridiplantae > Streptophyta > Magnoliopsida > Poales > Poaceae > Oryza > Oryza officinalis. Next base: position 5,203,468 of record BDMV01000010.1, read on the forward strand.
TACCAATATCTCAGGCAACCTCCATAAGTCAAGCTTTTTGCTGGCTTGCTTGTGCTCCTTGCATCTCGGACAGTACCTGCTCAGATAAGCAAGAAAGTGATGCAAGCTATCAGACATTAACCAAGGTGCTTTCTTTATGGAAAAAACAGGGCAATTTGCAAGTATATCAGTCACTAAGATAGAAATAATACTAACCACATGTCATCAGGGCCCAGAGGTTCATCCTTCAGAAAAGCGTCTAAGCATGAAAATAAATTGACTGCTTCTTGCCGATTTTTCTTTGACATAAATCCAGGCTTGAAGACCACAGAAAGTTCATCCATGTACTTAATGTCATATACTTCACATTCTCTATCAGACCAGTCCATTAATAACCTCATGGTCGACCCAGGAGCACCATTAGAATCTGCATCAATATGATCTCTCTTATTAGCTTTGTCATCAGTCAACCAAAGCTGAAATGTCAAAACCTCTTCATCAGCTGCTTCCTCATCCACATTTGATGTAGATACATCTTCCTCAAAGGTGGTGCCATTGTCTGTCAGTACAATACCATCTAGGCTAGGTCCATTGCTATTTAACTTGGTAGCAGACTCATCCAGAGTATGTACTTTTGCCCGTACAAATGGAGCCAGAAGTGAAGAGACAGTTGCATAAATGTCCGCTTTTCTTGTAGAGTCGTTTGGAATACAAGTCACAAGAGGGCTTCCAATTAGCTTCCGACTAAGATTAAACATGGACTCTGAAGTATATCTGCATAAATTAACAAAACATATCAATGTGTAAGCACAAAAATGGAAACCAGTTCCAAGGAATAGAATAGTAGAATAAAAGAAAATCACAACCATCATATACATGGCATGTATATGAGGTAAGAAATCTCAATGTCTAGCATTTTTTTTGTCAGCTACACTAAACTATTCTCACGAATCATAAGCACAAAATTCTCACAAGAACCAAAATTCGAGTAAGGGCATTCTAAGGAGCAACAATTGATTGTCAATCACAAGATAAACGTAGTGTAATGACTAACGAAATATGATGAACGGACATCATGGAATCACATATGTGGTCCTTGCTAACAGAATTACAGACTCACCTATCAACCAACCGATGCAGGATCTCTACCCTCAAGAGGTTTTCAGAGCCAACAGGTAGCCTGTAAGCAACAAGTTTGTCTTCATCTTTTATATGACAAAGTGGCTCTGATGGGTTCCAATAGCGGTAAATCCGATGTTCATATACCTAAAGAATATGATGTTTATTAGCTATTTACTGAAAAAGAGTTATGCTTCAAATAACACCATTGCTACATAAGAACGAGCTGGATTTTTTACCTCTGCAAGTAACAGTGTTTCGGAACTTTGTAGGCAACACATAACACTCAGAGATTTTATAAGATCTCCACAAACTCCATTCTTTTGTACCTTCACGGTGTAAGGCATGGGAAGGGCATCTCCAGTACCACTAAATACAGTTACATTCATCATGCGAGTAACTGTTGAGGGCAATGGCAGTGACAAGTACATGAATGGGTCAAATGTAACTGAGATTTTCTTACAATCTGGACAAACCAAAGTGGACTTGTACTGTCCCTGAAACATCAAACAAAAGAATTGATGTTACTGCAGAGATGTGACAATTAACAATTATCATACACAACAAGATACGCCAAAGGGGAAAATGCTACTGAAATTTGAACATGTATTTATAAAAATATAAGGTGTATTTTCTGTTATTAATGTCAAGGCTTTGACCAACAATTGCTTTACTAATATATCATTTATGTGACTCAAAATTATATCATAAGGAAGTTCCTTTGAATGTGAATCTAATAACATCGATTTTGTGTCACAAAAAACATATTCTAACATAATAATTATTGGTTAAAGCCTAATCCGAAAATAACATATGCCTTATATTTTGTATGGAGGAAGTATTACAGAATTCAAGCAATTTACAAGGTAACTGTACTATCTCCCACTTCCTAAAATAGCTTCAAGAAACATCAATCATGTTTCACCATCAGAGAGCTACTAAATTACTAATCAACACTATAATACTGTTCTTAATTTAGTATTTTCTTCTATTGAAAATACCCATCATTGCTTCATAAATCGACCAAGTTCCAACAATGGGTTCAAGCCAAATTCAACTCAAGACATAGCTTGATACTACGGTGCCAACCACATATACCAGGGGTGCAAGTGGGTCGACCCGCGAACCCATGGGTTACCTGCTTATTTATTGGCCTATAAGTGGGTTCGCGGGTCCGACCCAATTTCACCCCTACATATACTCGCTGAACAAAAATATCCTATATATACTACAGTGCTAACTAATAATACCAAGCACCAGAACTAGCTAGTCTCTTATACTCAGCAGCAAGTAAAAGGCTGAGCAAATTGTGAGGTAAATCTTGGTACGCTACTTCTGCTTGCAGACAAACCTAGCCTAATCTTTCAGGCCTAATCTCAAAAAGATAATCATTGCAAAAGCAGCAAGCAATGGAAAAGGTATACTGATGAGTGGTGAATAGTTGTGAGCATACATAAACCTAAGAGTATAGTCATAAACTTCCCAGGTCGATGGGATCGAGGAACGGGGTCAAGGAACATGGTATGCTACTTGCGAGAGGTTTTAACAAGGTGGAGATAAAAATAACCTCGTGTTTCCGGGACAGGGACAGCGTTCCCGGGTCGAGGAACGCTGCCACCAACCCTGTTCCCTGTGACTATGCTAAGACCAAAATGACATTCAGGATTTTTGTATTTTCATTTGCAGTTTGGTTTTAATTTTCTCTTTGTTAGGTAAATGGCTTTAAATCATTCTGGCATATTAAGGAACAAAACATGCCAACCAGCAACCAATCATCATGCCAATGGCTCGAGCACATCTCACGCCCCTACCAAACTTCCCTACATTCCCGACTAGACTTTCTACTCCCTCTCTTTCCTCCCTTAGTTCCACAGTTTCACCAAATCAATTCAATGACACAGCAGAGCAAGGCATGGCAGGCAGTCGCAGAGCGGCAGACAGCAGGCCAGCAAAAGAGCGACATCTTTCACCAGGTGGCACTGCTCAGCGTTGGCATGTTCCGAGGAGAAATAGATACTATTTTCTAACTGAACCAAAATGAATTATTTGGTTCAGGAGCCTTTTTTTTTGCAGCAATCATTCTGGTTGCCATTATTTCAAAACCAATTGTCAAAAACAAAATTAACCAAAAACTGAATATCCCCACTACTTATGAGGGCTCTACAGAAAATAGTACCCGTTTTCAACCCAATAACAGTTAATTTTTGTGATATTTACCACTGATGAAATTTCGCCTGTTCCCTGCCTCGAAAATAACACCTGTTTCTCTTTAAAAAAGAAAAAAACCTGTTGTCTGATTACACATTATTTCAGCATTACCATGTTCATTTCCATTATATTAGAAGATACCTAAAGAACAACCAGAGGTAGGGAACCCTTATTCAAAAAAAATGCAGAAATATCTTTAAGATAATTCCAGATCCAAACAATGTTTGCTCTACATGGTAAACATGACTAATTTAAACTATACATGTAGCAAAGAATTTCATTACCTGGAATTTATCAACAATTATAGAATCATTTCGAGCTTTATGGTAATTCCAGCATTCCTCAGCAAGTTCTTCATCAGGACGGCCATCGGCATCCTTTACTTCAATATATGGTTTCTTTTTCACACGGTTGAGATCTTCGTGCAGACCATCCAATAGAAATGCAAGTAACTCCTGCATAAAAGAGGGGCGATAAGTAACAAATCAATCATCTTTAACAAAATGTGAACAATCTAAATTGCCAAATTTTGTGAAATAAATATAGTTTATGCAAACAAAAACTAAATGACAAGATGAGGGAAGGCTAGTATATCAAAAAGTGTAATATACAAGAAGAAAGACACATTTAAAGCTTGCAACAGGTAACATTACACGATGAAAAAAAAATGTATCAAATTCTGAAAGCAAGCGAAGCAGGGATCCATAAGTAGTGATAAATAGGATGCATCAATTCACAAAATGACACCAAACTGTATACAAGACGATGATGGTTATAAAAGACAAGATTACAGCAAGGAAGATAACAGGGATGCAATAAAACAGATTCTAAAGATGGAAAATATATTCAGCAAAAGAGCTGAAAACTTGTGTCAATGTGTGGCTAAAAAGGATGCACCATTTATCAAAAACAGCAAACAAGTCAAAAAGCAGAGGCGATTTATCTTTTTGACAGGCCATGTTGATTTAAGAATTTTGTAAGCTAAAACAGAAGAGCAGTAAACCAAGTAATAAAGAAAAGTGCATTTGAGAAACACATATATAATCCTAGTTTGACACAATTTAAATAAACAACCAATACAATGGTCAAAAAACAAATTTCACAAAACCTCAGGTTTGGGAACATTTGTAACAGAAAACCCAGCTTTTGTAATTTGTTTCGAAGAACCCCAGATTTTTGGCCACTCTTATACCATCAAATTGGCTGCACTATTTATGCATAATATTTGTACAAAAATTTGCAGTATTGTTTTTAGTACATGTACGCATTAGACCTGGGAATTCTATTAACCAAAAACCTAGGGTTATGTAAAAAAAAATCTCACAAGAAATTAATGCATGTACTTCGGAACTGAAATGTGCCTTAACACTAGCAGTGCACCGAGTGTGTTGAAATGAAAATTAATTTCATCGTTCTGGGACACAACAGCATGTTACCTTAAAGTAAGAAATACTTTTATAATGTACCACTAATTAATGGGAGTTACGAAACAGAATAAAAGTGCATAACTCAGTGTCAGCACCATTTAACAGACATTTATAAGAAGTGTTTAGGAGAAACATTCAGAACCAACCTGAGAATCATGTTGATTGTATCCACTGAACTGTGGAGCAAAACGAGAAAGTTTTGTCTTAAATGCACGTGGAGCTACAGAAGTTCGACCAGCTGACCAAAGTTTACTCAGTAATTCTCCAAATGCTATTGCAAGTTCACCCTGCTCAATGGAGATGTTCTCAGATATCACCAATAAGATCATAAGTTCACAATCCTTACTACATATTAGGACAAGAACACACATTACCTGTAGCCCAAGTGGATTTTCTGTATTTATCTCCCGACTGTAATCCTGCAAAAAGTACTTCAAAAAGTACTCCACTAATGGAGGTGTATGCACCAAGGATTGTATAGCACTGTTCATGAAACATGTATTTCCCAAGTTATGTAAACCACTCAATCCATGGATATCGTCCTTTGTGCCATTGGAGAAACTACTATAACCATCTTCTGTGTCCCTTAATAAAGGACTAAAGCTATTATCTTGGGAAAAACTGGAACCAAATCCAGATGAAAAACCATTTGAAAATGCAGGACCTCCAGCAATTGAAAACGATGATGTTGAGGGTTCCAATGGAATTAATGCTAGCTCATTATTTGATCTTGTACTAAGATCCGAACACCAAGCATCATCTGCCTTTACCTCTACAATAATCTGCAAGCATAAAGAAGTTGCAACTTTCAGTTAATGTACAGCCAGAAAATAGTAAAATTGTTACAGGCTTGCCAACAAAATAAGGGTAAATCGCTAAGAAAAATAAGATTCAGGACACCCACAATACAGATAGTGAACATCTTAGAAGCGATAGTACATATTCATACCAGAACATTGCAATGGTGCAAATGTAAACCATATTCATATGATAAAACACACTGATCAGAAGCATATTCATATGATAAAGACAAATGATCCAACTTTATTAACTCAAAACGATTCTCATGTCAACCATAATAGAACTTGAAAACTGCAAATATAAATTAAGCAATATTTAGGAGTTATACAATTTGATTACAAAGTCATTATCCATGTGCAAAGAAGTGACATCCTAAGGCAGACCACAGAAGAAAAGGGTGCAGAGCAACAATAACAATAAAAAGCCAGTGACCATCTCGCTGCTAGAATAAAGGAAACAATCATATGTTTCAGCAGATAAAACAATAGATATGTGAATGAGAATTGCATAGTGCGTAATACCTCCTGGTCCATCATCAGTTGAGCTTCTTCAACCGTCTCATTGAGATTTATCAGTTTTTTTCCCTTTGTCTTTTGGTAAAAATCCCAGATGTCGATCTGAAGCATTAAAGTAGAATGGAGCAAATTTACATAAGCATAACTGAACAAAACTACAGATAGAGATATTACATGAATAAATGATGATGCTTGTACCTTAGACTGTTCGACAGACATCAGTGAGCAAACCAAGCTATAGAGCTCACTAACTTTGGCCTGAAAGCACCAAATACAGACGTCGACAAAATAAGTCAAGTCAATCGCACAAGAAACAAAAATACTGTTCAACAAAAGAGTATAGAAGATAGTAGAAAGTTTATCTTTCTACTTTTTTAGTAAAAGTGCTATTAGTTCAAGCAGTTAGTTAAACCAGCATGCACAGTATTTGCCATTGCGCATCAAATTTGTAAGATTTTGTTTCCTTCAGGTAATAGTCAACCAAAAATATCAGATCACATTCTGAAATTCAAGGGTTCAGCATAGCAAAGTAGAAGATCCCAACAAGCAGGTGATGAACCGATGCAATTTCTTTGACACTTCATCACAAAGAGGGAATCCTCATTGCTTTTTTGTTATTTCATATAATGCAAATGTGTTAGCACTGGTATTTATTTGACAAATGTGACTCTCCAACAATGTGATCAAGGTATAAAGAATGACTAAACTGATCATCTAGCCTATCAAATATAAGAAATGCTCTGTCTGATTTGTCCCACACAATAAGCACAGATCAAGGAAGCATGATGGCTAAGATAAGCTAATGTGAAATACAACCAAATGCCAGACAACCTCTTTGAAGCAGTAAATTAGGGTTGGAGAGTGGAATCATTGTAATAACTACACTATTGATTTCATCATCAATGGATTGGCAAACATTATGAAACCAGAGAAGTTTAAAAGCAGGAGCATCAGTTGCATTATTGACAGTTAATTACATACGAAGCACAATGTCAAAATATAAATCAAATCTACTATACCTTTCTACTTATTCTGATAATTCTCTCCGAGCTGTCTCTTCCATCAAATAATTTTAGACGGAGGGGATAGACATCCACAATGTAACTTCTGGAAGTTGGACTACTACAAATTACTCTTCTTGAGAGTTCTGGTCCACCTTTGTACCTGAAAAGTATTCATGTGTCCATGAGTAACAGATGATCCCAATTGAAGAAGAATGTTTTCAAGTACATTAGGCCGTGGACATTAGGGAGAAGTTATGGTTACACTAGTATTCTGGCATAATCCAATGAAGAGCAACCTGACCTCATGAATGAAAACGCGTATAGTATGCATTTACCAGTTAGCACATCATTGTTTTAAACAAATAACAACAGGAAAAAGAAAAATTGAATAGGGCAACAACTAATTGCCAACAGACTGAGCAAACAGGACTACAAACCAGGTTTTTCTGGTTTGCACCTAAGTGGAGCACGTGCAATACAGTTTGGAATATCAAAGCCCAGGCAGCCCAAGCTTGGCCAAATGAACATGAGCGCCTAAAGAAAATAAGAACTAAAAAAGTCACCAAATGGAACTGTAGCGATCAAATTTTAATCAGGCAACCATAGGCTCTCATGAGAAAAAAGTAAAGAGACAAACCCGTGGTTTTATGGGTACACAAAACTTTCTGACATGAAGGCAGTTAAACAGACATATAACATTACATACCATTCATGTAGCTTCCTCCATACTTCCTGGGGCACCAAAGCGTAGTCATCTCCTTCCCTCAGGGTTCTTTGAAGCTCTGGCTCATCACCATTACTGCTGCTTTCCTCCGAAACTAGCTTTGAGTTATCTATCTCTCCTGGTCTACTTGGAGCTCGAGGAAGCATGTCAGCATCATTCTCATCAGGTTTGATTAAGCCCACATAGTGTTGCCAGTTTATCCACCAGCTGCAACATTTGCAAAGTCCACAAGATGTAATTTATCAGCCACAACATTCGGGATGTAATTTATCAGCCACAACATTCGGTTAACATGTGCACAGCAACCAATTGAAATGAAAAGCTAACGGATTAAGCGGATCAACATCAAACAAGAAACCAAGTCCCACAAGCAATGCAGGATGGCATTTACTTGCAACCAACGAGACGATACTGCGCATTGAACTACTTGGACAGCTAGAAACTAGTTTGTAATATTTAATACAGGAGTTTGCAAAAAAAGAAAAAAATACATTTTTATTAAAGATATACTACAAAACAACTCAGCAAGGTGCCTGACGATTAGATCATTTTACTGTAGCGCCCCAACCAACACATCCCCCAGGCACAACAAGATTGGATCGCGAGTCCGCATCGCGCACCGAACGGCACGCATCGGATCCCCGTCCCCAATTCGAACCCCTGGATTTCCCCGCGGCATAGATAAGATCCCCACGGCCGCCACCGCGGAAGACGATACTTAGATGCTCGCCGGAAAAAAAATAAAACAAAATACAGATGATACTAAATCAGAAGAGGCCGGGGCAGCGGCGACCTGTGCGAGACGAGGTAGCGGAGATCACCGTCCTTGACATTCTCTTCGGCCTCCCTGGTGAGCGCGACGACGAGGTCCCGCTCCTCCTCCGCCGTGCACGGGAGGCAGCTCGCGGCGTGGAGGAACCCCTCGGCGCTCGGTATCGTCATCCCCTCCCCGCCGCCGCCCGCGCGATCCCGCGATCCAGCCCCCTCCCCGCCGTAGCCGACGACGAGCCCGAATCGAATCGAGCCCTAGGGTTTGGTAGCTCGCGAGAACTCTTCGCCTTTTTTTTTCCTCGCGACGAGAGGAGGAAGACGATGAGGCGGAGAGAGAGGGAAGGACAGAGAAAAAGAAGGGAAAAAAAAACACTTCCAGTTTGGAATTACGACCTGTCTCTGTAATAAGTAGCGGTAAGCGGACGAGGCGGTCGTGGAATCACCCCGCGTGAATGACAGGTGGGGCCGAGGGTGGGTGGCCCCACGTGTCGGTGTCGTGATGGTGGGTGGTGATAATAATAATTCCGGGAGAGTGTTCTGGACGCAGCGGGAGGAGGCGTGCGGCGATCTGGATCCGTACCGTGAGGGGATTCCGCGTTCCAGGGTCAATGACGAGTGGGGCCCACTGGGTGGGTTTGTGTTTGGCGTGAATTGGCGGCTACGAATACCGCGTGTAGAGAGAGAACGTACCAGACGAGT
>BDMV01000010.1:5212735-5506584 GCA_008326285.1 Oryza officinalis
AGCTTGTGTTTTAAGGCCACTGAAACTGGGCCGACCATGGGCTGGCCCATCCCGGTCCGACATCAAACATTCAGACCCCAGCCTTTCTTGCAGGTTGGGCCTTCTTGTCAGGACACTCAGGACAGGTGGGAGTTTAAAAGCATTTTGGCACTAGCTGTATACAGATAAATTTTTTTTAGTCTTAAATAAAAAGGGCGTTTTTAAAAAAAAAAATCAAACTCGGTAATTTTGACTAATAATCATACTAGCCATAAGTATGTTAAGTATTATGCAAGTTATATCATTAGATTCATATTTTCAAATACTTTTATGTGATACTAATTTCATATTCGTTAGAAACATAACATAAAATAAATTAATAGTCAAAGTACGTTAAAGACCGTAAAAAAATATAGCCTTTATAATTTGGGACAGAGGGAATAATAATAATATAATTACATTATAACTTACATGTAACTCCAATTTGTATATAATATTCAAAAGTCTCATGGTAATATGGTAATACGCTATTTTCACGAAGCACGGGTCGTGAGACCGAATCTCTCACTTGTGCACATGCTATTTTTTTCTTTCCAACTTCGACGAATCTTCAAGTAAATCGAATGGTTTAAAATTATGTTAAAGTTATATACAAGTTACATATAATTACACTATAATTATACTGTATTTTTATTTGAAAAATTTTTGAGAGAAAATTTGTCGATAATTATATAGCAAAATTGAAGCATTCATCACCTTAGGCCCTAGTAATAGAACACGTACCATGTCAAATTTTTTGTTTGGTTGTGATACCCTTTTAATAATCTCAGGCGATGATTCCCTAGACCAATAAAATCCTGTTCCATGTATGTAATGTTTATGGATATCTGAGTAGAGTTACACATCCACAACTCCATGACACAGCCGATGCTTTCATGTACAATTTGGCATACAACCAAACACGTAATATATGTTTTTGTCTCAACCAAAATCAAACAACATATTGTAAGTTATGGTTTTAAATTACAATGAGAAGAGAAAAGGGGTGAGTTATTAAATACTTAAAAAATAAATTTTGCTTTGGACCTCCTTTATTAGCCAAAGTTTTAAAAAGATCCGAGATAGGATTTATCTTTCCACTTAACATCACATATATTTACCATTACTTCCACTTTGGATCAGGGTCTATATACATCTTAAGGCTGTGTTCTTCCTTTAACTTTTCCAACTCACATTCCTCTTTTTTGCGCGCACGTTTTTCAAACTGCTAAACGGTGTGTGTTTTGTAAAAAATTTCTATACGAAAGTTGTTTTAAAAAATCATATTAATCCTTTTTCAAAGAAAATTTAACTAATACTTAATTAATCTTACAATAATATGTGTTTCATTGTGCGTGCTGGGAAGGAGGGGTTTCCCTCCTTCCAAACACACCCTAAATGGAAAGATAGGATTAGCCCTAATCATTTGTGAAACTTTGGCTACGAAAATGGCACAAAGTAAAATTTACTGATTTAAAAATAAAGCAATGTTGTCTTATTAGAGGAAATCATTATACAGAAATGACAACAAAAATGTTTTATATGTAGCGCTGTACATTGCTTAGAGAATGGCAGACCAGGCCAGGGTTTTGTCATTTATAGTGTGACACGCTCGGCTCAAAAAGGCTGGCCATGGTACTCGTCCTAAGCTGCTGGGTTGGATGCTCTTAGCAAGTTCAAAGGATTTTCAAATCATAGAAATAGGAGAAGTAAAGGATTAAGATGTCACATGCACTTCAATCCATAGGATTTTTTTCCAAAAGATTTTACCTCATGCTAAGAATCCTATGTAACAAGATTGTAAGACTAAAATGCGAATTTGGTAAGATCTATTCCTATGAAACGAATGATGCATAGAGAAAAAAATCATAATCCTATCTTACTATAAAGTTAAAATTTACTAAATTCTAATATTCAACATGTAAAGATGTCGCATTATCATCCACTTACAATTATTACATATTAAACATCAAGCAAATTAACATGCTATATTATCTATAATTTATTAAATTTTAGAGTTTTGAAATATAAACATGTTAAATCATCATATCACATAATTCATATAATATTTCAATATATCTTTCTATCATTTTTTTATAATATTCTATATACCCATATAGTTCATCTTCACTTAGTTTATGTTATTTCTCTCTTCTCTCATTAAGTCATATCACATCATTTGTTGTTAGCTCTTACATGATTAATCTATGATCCAAATTACCTTCCTCCTTTTCTTTTTTTATAAAGCCACGTAATCTTACTTTTTACATTTGATCATTCTATATATTATTTAAATTATCATAAACCATCAACTTATGTATGTAAGTTTATATCGTCTAGCTATCTTACACATTATTTTTACTTATTACTATCATATTAAACTCCAGCAACAACGCGTGGGGTTTCACCCAGTGGTTTCAATTTCTATATTAATCCTTTAAAAATCCTCTGAACCGAATGAGGCCTTACGTTCTTGCCGTTGCAAATATAACAAGGGACATCTGGCTGACTCATATATACCTACTTCATTTTTTTAAGATACAATTGATCGTTTATTTTATTTAAAAATTTTGTGGAAACATATAAAAGTATATGCCATGTTTTGTCAACAGTGTCATACGTTAAGAAAACGGAGAAAGTATGAAGCTAGTGTGCACACCTTTGCCAAGCTGACCTGTACATTCGGCAAAAGGTTCAAGGTCACTGTTTGTTTTTCGTATTCTTTTGTTACACAGAAAAGCTCATTTTTAATGTTCTTATAAATCGCGGTCTCCCCCAATATCCGACCTTCGTTCGTTGTTAGGATAGGGATCATGGCGGCTGGATGGCTGTGGTAAATAGGTGACCTGGCATTCGTTTGTTTGGATCCATATATAATGGTCTTAGTGTTCACTGATTGGATCTATCGATCTGGTCTTCGCTGATTCTATTCGACGATTAGGTTTGTGATGACACATGGTCTTGAAGCTCTAGTAATTCTTCGAGTGATGAAACCTTACTGGAACAGTGGAACGTGTGTTACCATAATGAATTGGAACTTGAGATTTAAGGAAGAAATTTGTTATTCTAATTAATCTTCATTCATCCAATCTGGCATCGACCATGAAGCGTACCCTTGCTGGAAGAGGAAGGGGCGGCGATGTGCTGGAGCAAGGCGCCACCGTTGGGAATGGGCGCGGCGGCGATGGCGGGAACTGACCGTGACTGCTCACGCTGCGAGGACGACGAGCATTACACGACTGAAACAATTGGGAAAAATCATTAAATAGAAAAATACTAAGATCATTTCTATTGGTAGAATAATACTATCAGCAGAGAGTAACAGAGAAGCTCTCCCATCTTTTAGGCTGTATTGGATAGTCAATTTTCCTAATTTCATTTCTCTTGTTTTTCGCACGCATATTTTCTAAACTATTAAACACTATTTTTCTAAAAAATTCTATAGAAAAATTACTTTAAAAAATCATATTAATTATTTTTAAAGTTTTTTAGCTAATATTTACTTAATCATGTGCTAATCTTACTTCGTTTTTCATGCATGAAAGATTAGTTCCCAACACACACTAAAGATACTAACCGATAAACCAGCCATTGCATCCAACCTGCACAAAGCCACGACACTCTTGTTGGACTGGATTTTTAGATTTTAGATATTTTTGAAAACTTATTTTACAAATAGACCTTAAAAAACTTATTTCAGGAATAGATCATTTTTACGATGGCAAGGTTCAATATGACGACGCTAATAACATTGGCAAACCTCTTTCAAAAGTTAGGTCACTAGTGTGAAGGGGTCGGTGTCAATGATACTTGCACGGAGAACCTATTTGTAAATAATAAGAAAGATGACTAAAATATAAATATTTTTCTACAAATAGGTAACACTTGCACCTGTTTGTATATATATATTTTTTGTTATAAATAGGTTCTTTTCAGTATTTTGTTTACAAATAGATTCTTAGCATCAGTGTCATTGAAGCCGACACTCTTTACATCGGTGACTTAGCTTCCGCGGGGGATGAGGAAGATGTTGTCAAAGTCATTGGCGTCATCATGTTGGGTTGGACCATGGCCTCAATGATGTTGATGCCACGAAAATGGTCCGTTTCTGGAATAAGATTTTTTTTCAAGATATATTTGTAAAACAAGTTTTATAAAGGACAAAAAGTAAAAAATCTTCTTTGTTGGATGCATTGGCATGGAGACTAAAGGCCAATGGATGGTTGCCTCCTCTTGCCGCACTTCAAGTTAGGCATGCCATAGGTAGTTAGCCTATTGTTTGTTTGCTTATCGTATCTGAGGCTGTCGCACAAAGTTCAGTTGCGATGAACTACTCTGCCACATATTTCTTCGTCGAATATGTGGCGCTCAAATCGTCCGTCACACTTGTGGCACGGGCGTGCTCATGGTTTGGCAAGTTAAAGTAACTGACCAAACTGGCTCTAAAACTTCACACCTTTTTTCCACATAGTATATTCGAGTTCATACATGTCATCGTAGTAGTTTCAGTTGTGAGTTCTATGCGTTTATAGATTAGCCAGCATTGGCGATCCGCTTGTTCATATTTGTTTGGATTTTTATCATTTCCTCTGTTACAAGCGAGAACCACTGACACTTAGGCTGTGTTCGGCTCAATGTTTTCCCAACTCTTCTCCCTCGTGTTTCACGCGCATGCATTTCAAACTGCTAAACGGTGCGTTTTTTGCAAAAAGTTTATATACGAAAGTTGCTTTCAAAAATCATATTAATTCATTTTTCAAAAAAAATTTAATAAATACTTAATTAATCATGTGCTAATGAGTCGTTCCGTTTTCCGTGCGATGCTAATGAGTTCCCAACACACTGAGCCAAACAAAGCCTTAGTGATGTAATGGCCGTGTGCATTTGTTGTTGGTGCAAAGACCGGAATGCCAATGCCTTCTCTTAAAATATTTAGCTTAAGTTCATGTAGGCAAAATTTACTTCATTTTTTTTCTAACAAGTAAAACATCCCCACCATTCAACAACCTATACAAACAAATCAACCCCCGCACTGCTCCTGTCTTCTGATCCGGTGCTGCCTGTCCACGACCAGCTCAGCTCCTTTTCTTACCAGTTTCCATCAGAGAGCAATTTAAATACTCCTACAGCACAAGAGCTATTACTGCCAAAATCTGACTTGTCACTTGGATCCAACCAATTTATTTTCTTCAGCTTCCCAAACATTGGCTGTATTTAGTTCTCAAAATTTTTTTTCAAACTTCTAACTTTTTCATCACATCAAATGTTTGGATATATGTATGGAGCATCAAATGTGGACGAAAAAAAAACCAATTTCACAGTTCGACTCGAGATGAATCTTTTGGGCCTAATTACGCCATGATTAGCCATAAGTGCTACAGTAATCCACATATGCTAATGATGGCCTAATTAGGCTCAAAAGATTCATCTCGCAGTTTACAATCGAAATCTGTAATTTGTTTTTGTTATTAGTTGACGTTTAATACTTTAAATGTGTGTCCGTATATCTGATGTGATGTTTTTGCCAAAAAAATTTTTGCAACTAAACCAAGCCATTGCAGTCTTTCAGTTGCAGATGCAGAGAAGGCCTATGCATGTACTCTCCTAAGTCTCAAAATATAAGCATTTGTAAAGGTTTTTATGCAGTGGAGATAAGAGTTAAGCGAAAAAATAGTTAAATTTTAAGATAATTTTAAGCTCTAAAAATAACTACATTTATTAATGGAGAGAATATGTGTGAGATTTGTGCCCGTGCAGATGCAGGTAGTACAGTTCTACATGTACACCCACTCTGCCACTCAGTCCACAAGGAGTTAAAAAAGAAGGTGTCCACAGACAGCACACGTGAGAGGACATCCCCTCCCAAAAGGAAAAGATTCATTCATTCAGTACTGCCTTTGCAAAACAGGTGCTCTTTTGTCAGTAATTTACACACGATTAAATTAGGTAGTATGAGTCATGCACCAAGATGACCGTTTGTTTGGACCTAAACAAGATGGTTTCCCAGTTGTTTTAATCAAACACAGGCATTGCAAAGCTAAAAGCTAGTGGTACAAAGGTGAAGCTCACTAGCTAGCTCGCAAGTCAGAGAAATGTGCTACTTTTGGTTGTAGTAGTAACTGATAAGATGAAAAGCAACAGTATCTGATACTCCAGTTCAGTGCAGGTGCAGCCTACTTCTAAGCTTTGCAGGGAATTGCCCAAACTTCAAACAAAAGGATATGTCCCTGTCGAGATTCATAGTATTATATTATGTTAAATCAGGTAATATGTTTTATTTTGAGATGGATGAAGTACTGACTTTGTATTGTATCTAAGCCATTATGTGTTAATCACTAGTGTTAATCCCCAAAAGAACAATTTAATATCAAAATTCAAGAGAGGAAGAAGAGCTTCAAAACAGAGAGAAAAAATGTCTAGTTTAATGAAACTGACCAACCCATTAGATTACCACCCAATTACAAGGCCACATCAATTACAGCAACATGGCAAGGACAGAGATTAAATTAAGGGACATTCACCACCATCAATGCCTTTGTCCACTGCAGCAACAGCAAGAAGCAATGCATCCCAATGTGCCTCCTCTGACTCCATTAGAAACCAGAGGCTTCCTTCCTACCATCACTTGATCTGCTCACAATCACAATGCCATCATCATCATCAGGACAGCTACACATGCTGCTACAGCTGCTTGTGTCCACCATGTCCACCAACCCTAGCAAGCACAAGCACAAGAACAAGCACAAACAAAACAAAAGGGAACACCTCAGCAAGTGACCAAAAGGGAGCAAAGCTCCAGTGAGGAAACAACAACAGACAGATCATAGGCCACTGAAAATTCTTCTCCCCTTGCATGATTGCAGGTTATGCATTAGATAGATGGTAATAGGGGAATCGAGCTTAGGGACGACAATCGTGCCAGATTGCCCGTTTACCACCAAGTGACAGTCCTATTACTCTATTAGGATCGGGCATGTTCCTATTTTATTTATATAGTTGCTACTTCATTGCTTGGTTTATGCTTATGCTAGCAAGAGTAGGGAGAATCATGTTGATGGTGATGCAACAATTGTACATTGATCATTGGGGAGGGGAGTACTAATGTTGATTAGCTGCTGTTGCTTGCTTTGAATGCTTTTAATTGCATAAAATTTTGTGATTGTGACATCAAGTTGTTGGATTGGATCAGACAATGGTCTAACCTGCATCATGCTCCTTTATGCCTTGACATTCCCTAGTGCTTGCAAAAGCACCGAACATGATAAATACAACACTTTTCAGATCATCCTAAACATTTATACAACATTTCATTTTAATTAAAACAAGCCAGTCATTATCCTTCTAACCCAAGAATTAACCCTACTAACTAATCCAAATTAAGCTTTTTAATTGAAAGAAGAATCAAAGCAAATGGTATGAATTATGCAACATACTAGTAGTAATTAACAAGAGAGCCAGGGAGAGCTTACTACCGGCTTTGCTGAGGCCGAGATGCTGTAGTAGCCGCCGTCCTCGCCGTGGCCATTGTACCCGCCGCCGGCAATGGTGCCGCTGCCGCCGCCGATGCCGCCGCCGCCGCCGCCGGAGTTGGTGTTGTCCTTGGGCAGGCGGTAGGAGAGCTCGTAGACCGGCGTGCCGTCGGGCTTGAAGAGGCCGTAGTTGCGCTCCGACGTCGGGCCGGGCTTCATGTTCTCGTTGAAGAGCGCGAACATGTAGGCGCGCAGCGCCACCGACGGCCGGAGCGGCGTGCCCTTCCCGTCGGCGACGAGGCGCATCACGTTGCCGTTGTACTTTGCGGCGTTCTGCGGCGTGGCGCCGGTCTCGTTGGCGTCGCCGGCTGACGGCCACCCTGTCTCCGACACCCGCACCTCGACCGCCCGCGCTGCCGCCGTGTTGGCCGCCGCGATGGCGTGGTACACGGCATCCACCTGCGCCACGAGCAGGTTGGGGTAGTGCAGGCCGGAGGACGGGTCGGCGACGCCGGCGTAGGTCGGCTCGAGGAGCGCGTACTCGAGCTCGACGCCGGTGGGGTCCTCGGCGTAGGCGAAGTAAGGGTAGGCGTTGACGAGGAACGGCGAGGCGGTGCGGGCGTGGAAGTCGAGGATCGGGCAGAGCAGCGGGAGGAGGTCCTTGCGGAAGTACGCCGACGATGGCGGGTACGACGTGGCGAGCACGCCGAGGTTGTGCGCGGTGGTGACGGCCACCTGCTTGTCGAGGCCGAGCTGTGCGAGCGCGTCGTGGAGGCACTGCATCGCCGGGAGCAGCGACCGCGACAGCGACGAGCTGTTGGCGCCGGTGAGCACCTCGTTGCCTACCGTGAGCACCGCGATCTTGGTCGCCGGGAGCGCCGGCTGGATGACGGAGCGGACCCACGACGCGGCGCCGGAGGGAGTAGAGACAGCGGCAAGACACTCGTCGGGGACGCCGACGACGAGCTCCACCCCGGTGTTGGCGAACGCGCGGAGGGTGGCCGGGTCGGCGTCGTAGAGCCTGACGCGGCCGACCCCGAGCGACGACAGCATCTGCGGCACGGCGGACGCAGGGGGCAGGTTGTTGCCGACGCGGCCGTAGTTGATGCCCAGCAGCGCCGACGACGTCGCGTCGGCCGCCGCCGGGAGCAGCAGCACCGCCATTACCAGGATGAGGAGCGGCATTGCGGTGGCGAGCGAGACGGCGACGGCGAGCTGAGTAGCTGGAGCTCGGGTGAGGTTGGAGTGGAGAGTGGAGTGTGGGAGTGAGGTGGAGGGGGGATTTGGGCTTGGAGCGTTGTGGTGTGGGGGGTTGGTGGTGGATGCTGCACTTCACCCGTTTTCACCGTTGCAAGTTGTAAACCGTACCGTTAGTGGAGTGTGAGTGGCCGTCCGATATTGGAAAGGATCAAAGCTGAGGATGTTTAGGAAATCAATCGATCTACTACTACTTATTGATTGATTAAAAATGGGGTTCTAACCATTGAGAGGTAATGTGAGAGACGTCTTGTTTTGGAGTGTTTTCCATCGATTGCCATCGGAGTATGTTTGGGGAAGGGACTATTAAAAAACCGCCTCAAGTTTTTTAAGTCAAAAAATTTCAAATGCAAATGCAAGTTATTTTAAATAGAAGACTTTCAAATATATTATAATATAATTTTACTATAATTATACTATTACTAAATGTAACTTGTATATAAGTATTTAAAAAATATATACAACTTCTTATACCAAATTATATAGAGGTTATAATGTATTTACAGTGTAGTTATAACAAGTTACATCTAACTAGCACGAATTTTGATGAATCATCCTATGGCTGAAAATTCGAAAGCTAGAGAAGAAAAAAAATGCCACAAGTTTTCTAGAAAACTGTTGGGAAAATATATTTATTATTCGAGAAAACATACACTCGTTCCATGCATGCACTCAAGTGAACAAACTTCCGTGCACAACAATTGTTGCAGCTATGCACCGTTTAGAGCAGGAGGGGCTAGGTTCCGATTCCTGCACACGAAATATATAAAATAACGTTAAAACCCTCTCTCACCCCTTCATATTTTCCCTTTCTTTGTCATCCTAGAAGTGTCAGTAGGTTTTCTCATCAACACTGTCTAAATTGCTAGCCTTGTATGTATAAAAGGTATTTTTTATTTTTATAAAGTATGCAACCGAATGACAAATTGTAGAAACAATTATTTAACTTACTGGAACACTATAACAAGGAATAAAATCAATGATAAGTTTAAGAGGTTATGAGTTTAAGAAGAAATCAGTGGATCATCAACGTCGAAGGATTCGCTTTTAGAAAAAATAATGAAAAATAAAAGTTTGACCAATAACTTGAATTCTCATCCAAAAAAAATTAATAGATGGGGCTGAATAAATTGGGCTAACTTAAAACGTGTTCCATATATAAATTAGCTACATGTCTAATTCAGAGCACACATATTGACATACATAGAATTTATAATACGAAACCATTATCCAACAGAGGATGTGCCCGATCAATCATCCATCATTCTTCATGAACAGCAATCTATGGAAAAAAACAAAGAAATGACAAATTAATGAATTACCCATTTTTTTGTTGCGCCGTGCCGCCTTGGATCTCCTCCCGGCTCCCGTCCTCCCTCCTCCGCCTGCAGCCTGCTTGGCCGCGCCCGTGCTGCCGACGTGCCGCCTCGTCGCCGTTTCCCCGGCCGTCGGCCGCCGCCCACCGTGCCGCGCGTGCGAGTGCTGAGGGCGAGATCGGGAGTCGGGATTTGAGAGGAGAGGAGAGAGGACGGCGCTGATGGCTGGTGTGGTGGTGGACTTGGTAATGTTTGCTGGGCCTGGGAGTGGCCCAAATTTGCCAGGCCTCTTCGTGGGCCAAATTACGTGGTTGTGGCATGTGGGCTGTTCCTGGTAGCTGGCCCAAATCGCGAAAATCTCCTTCTTCAACCTCCAGACACACAGAAACAGATCTCCAATGGATATATGCCAAGAAATTTTAGTGAGGGCTATCTGAGGGCTTCCATGGTTCCGGCCCTTGCAGTGGAGGCTTGAGACCCCCTGCCTCCATGGTGAATCCGCCACCCGAGGGATTGCTCAAATATCTTAATTGAAATTAAAGCTAAGCTAAACCATGAAATTACCAAGTTACCCATGCGGACATGCTCTTACCCAGGCTGCATGTTGACATGGATTAGGCTGAGTTTGATTCAGTTCGATTTGGCTATTACGGGGTGAGTTCTTTACCCAACTTTCCCAACCTCTTCTCTTTCTTTTTCCGCGCGCACGCTTTTCAAACTGATAAACGATGTGTTTTTAGCAAAAAGTTTTTATACGAAAGTTGTTTTAAAAAATCATATTGATCCATTTTTTTAAAAAAATTAGCAAATACTTAATTAATTATGTGCTAATGAATCGTTCCGTTTTTCGTGCGGAGGGAATATTTTCTCAACGCTAACTACCGAACACACCCTACATCGTTTTTCGTAAGCGCGTTTGTCAAAATGGTTTCTTTTCAATTTCTTTTATATAAATTTAGTTTAAAATACTTAATTAATTAATTATATGCTAATTAGTCTTCTCTTTTTGTGTAGCGCCGAAAAGCCAAGTCATTCTAGTTCGTATGTTGAACTCAGTATTAGGCTGTGTTCTTTTTATTAACTCCAAAATACAAATCACTCTTTTTTCATTAGCGTTTTCCAAACTGCTAAACAATATGTTTTGTGTAAAAAATTTTTATATAAATTTTTTTAAAAAATAAATAAATTTATTTTTCAAGTTTTTAGTAATTAATACTTAAGTAATCACATGCTAATGGTTTATCTTGTTTCGCGTGCAGCTAAAAATCCAACTGCTACAACCGTCCCGATGCAGTCTTAGCCCATAGGATGAACACTACACCAACCAAGACACTATCTATTTTCTTGGTGGTGATGAAGTTTAAGAAAAACCATATAGATATAAGAAAAATGGATGGAACCTGATGTCGATGTTATTTTTGAAAAAGGTTGGCTAGTAAGATGACATTTTGTAAAAGTTACATCTGATAGTGACATTTTTGATAATAGGATGCTTGTGAATGGCATTCGTTGGATTTTCTATATAAACATTCTCTAGCAATCAGCATTCATGATCTGAATAAACTTTTTTTGCTGAAAAATATTATTGCTTATTACTTTATTTTTTTAGACATTGATCATTTGATCCGTCTATCACGTTTATGTGCAGAACCTGGACGATTTAGGCTGTGTTCGGGACTTAGTATTCCCTACGCATAGTACTTTTCTCCACGCGCACGCTTTTCAAACTACTAACGATGTATTTTTTTTGCAAAAAGTTTCTATACAAAAGTTGCTTAAAAAAATCAAAATAATCTATTTTTGAAAAAAATTAGCTAATACTTAATTAATCACGCGCTAATGTATCGTTTCGTTTTCTGTGCGTACCGTGCGCGCTAGGGAAACAGAGTTACGAACTCGCAAGCTTGGAAATGCCCAATTGAAGAACCTGTTCCTGTAATCATCGTTGCATATATAGAAGACATTTGGCCACCTTGGCTTGTTTAGAGCCATGTTTTCTCTTTCTCATTGTCTTGATTTCACTTGTCTCTAATTTGTCAGTTACATCAGCAATTTGTCTGTTAAGACATTAACCTAATCCATGTACTGTCACGAGAACAAGTAATCCTTCCTTAAGACATTAACATGAGCTATATACTCTTGTTAAGAGATTAACCTAAGTTATACCCTCAGGAGGACAAGTGCATGCTCTTATCGCTTATTAAGAAGTGCATTTTAATCTGCCTATTAAGTATTTTTCATCTGAATATACTAAGTCTCTTTGTTTAGGCATAGGCTTATATATTTTATAAGTCGCTTTGAAATTTTAAGTTTAACAGTATAGATATACCTTCACTTTACATAAGAAAAAAATTTTCTTCAACCTAACTTTCGACTTAACAATGTAAGAGTGGCTTATGCCTTAAAAAAACCAAAAAAAAAGCTAGGTTTAGACATTTTGGCTTATAAGCCCGAACAAAACAGTGTATCAAGTAAAAGTATGGAATTGTAGAACAAGTAAAGCAAATTCTCAAACACTGTATCAAGTACCTGATTACTGAGGTTACAGTTGAAACATTATTTTGAAGTTACAAAGGCATATCCAGAAGCAATTCAGAGCAATATAAAGAAATCTAAGCCGTAATTTATGGAAAAAGTTTCTGAAACTAAATTGCTCCATCTTAAGAATTTTAACTGTGTGTCACGGTGTTGGACTCAGAAGTCTGTTGAGCTAGCATCAAAGCCAACAGGTCGAATACCTGATGCAGTTGTGCAGATTTTATCGTCTTGTTGGAATGTACTGTGTATTGTTGAACTGTGTCATGAGGAAATCTCAAGACAGCCACCAAACTGATCTACTGTTTTTGCTTCAATCTCGTATTCATCGTCTCCGCTTGCACCACGTAGATCAGGATCTAAGTCAAAACTAAAACTTTAAACAAATAATCCAATACCAAAACACCAAACGTGATTTGTTACAGAAAAATCTCCTATTTTATTTTTTAAAGAATCACACGTGACTCGTGCCCTTCTCACCTAGGAGACGACCTCTCATGGTGATTCAACAGCACGATTTATATAATCAAAGTAGATGCTAATACGCGGCAATCACATCAACATATGGGATTGACGGTGACGACTCGCCTCCTCGGACGCCTTTGATGAGGTGGTGCCAGACGATGGAGCACGAGCTTGCAACAGCTGCTGCCATGCATACCGTAGTAGAGGTCCAGCACGGGGAACGTCTGCATTGCTGAGACTTCAGGAGGTGCACCAATGTAGACTATGGCTGAGTTTGTTTCCTGAGTCGTTTTTGGCGCGTACGTTTTTTAAACTGTTAAACGGTATATTTTTTACAAAAAGTTTCTATACAAAAGTTACTTAAAAAATCAAATTATTTCATTTTTAAAAAAAAAATAGCTAATACTTAATTAATCACGTGCTAATGGACCGTTCCGTTTTTCGTGCGCACTGTGTAGGTCAGGAAAAGCAACAAACGAACACAGCCATGTGGCTCTATGCGCTTTTGTTGCGTAAATTACTAAATAATTTTTAATATTTTTAATAATTAAGTTAAAAAATATTAATTATTAAAAACCCAAGATCCATGCACTGGCCCGCTCGTCAAGCTAGGTTCGCGACGCTCCGCAACCGCCGGGGCATCGATTGCTCGTGCATCCCGACGCGACCGCTCCAGCACCACACCATGGACTTGGCGATGAGAGCTTTGAGAGCAGAAGTGTCGTCCTTGACAAGAGCAACAGATCGTATGTCTTCTGGCCTAACTTTATCATAAACAGACGTGAACGAGCTCGGGACGTGCGACGCACAGGCGAGACTGATACGAACTCGCTGATGACTGAGATACTGATGAGTGACGACGAACGTACGGACACGCAATCCACACTGGCAACGGATTCCTGATCAGACTCGTGCAGGACGGATGAACTATGACCTATCGCCCACGAGAACAGCCGCCGGCTGCAACACGGAGGCTGCCCTCGGTGCCTCGGCGGCTGCTCCATTGTATCGGAAACCCTCGGCATCGTCGCTCCTCAGTCATCACTGCCGTTTCCCATCCCAGCGATTTCTCTCCCTTTGCTGGCAGCTGCCGATTCCACCGAAGAAGACGCTCACGATTCTATCTAGATAAGACGAGGACGGATAGATATTGATTTTCTTTCTTTTTCCAATATTTGTGTAATGGGATCTGGAGTATGAACCAAGCTGAAAACCGATCTGAACTGCACAATGGAGGGGCACTAGAGGAGTTGGACTACCGTGATTCATACGCACGCGCCAAGCCACGTTCTCTACCAATAATAGACTAACCAAAATTCATTCGAAGTAAAGATAAAGATAAAGACTTACTTAAAAGATTCGTAGTGTTTTTGTCATTCCACCTAACATACCGATCTATAATCTAACATGCTGCCATTTTTTCTCAGATCGCTCACTACTACAAAAGTGATTTTTCTGTACGAGAGCTCATGATTTTTGCAAACGGACCATAACTAA
Organism: Oryza officinalis; assembly: GCA_008326285.1. Classification (NCBI taxonomy): domain Eukaryota; kingdom Viridiplantae; phylum Streptophyta; class Magnoliopsida; order Poales; family Poaceae; genus Oryza; species Oryza officinalis. The sequence continues at coordinate 5,227,293 of BDMV01000010.1, forward strand.
TGGCGTCTACAAAAATCGAGGGTCATTTTCCCATACGGCTTCTTAAGTGGCCCGTATGGAAAAATAGATTTTCCCATACGGGCCTCTTAAGAGGGCCGTATGCAAAAATGAGCTCATTTTTACATGCGGCTCACTTAAGCGCCCGCATGCGAAAATAAAATTTGAAATTTGAAATTTGAAACTAGTGTATCTCACTCATACGAACTCCAAATTAGATGATTCTTTTTCCTAAATGTTTCTAAAATCATGCTCTATCATGTTATTGTGTTCTTACTGTAATTATTTTGTTCATTTTTTCTTGAGACTTTGTTTTATCAATTAAAAATTTGAATTTCAAAACATCAAATAATATTTTGAAGCAATAAATGATTTCAGCTAAAAAAGTCATCCACAAGAAAGTTGTATAACTCATCAAGATCTATAACTTCTATTTTAGTCATTTCTTCATCCGACAAAGTGATCGTAATATTTTCACAAAATTTACATATCTCTCTCTATAGTTTATAAAACTATATAAGATATGTACATTTTGTGAACAATGTTAGAAATAACTTTGTCGTATGAAGAAATGACCAAAATAAAAGTTATAGATATTGATGAGTTATACCACTTTGTTATTGATGACTTTTTCAGTTGAAATCATTTAGTATTTGAAAATATTGTTTGAAATTGTCATAATTTTAAATTTAAATTCAAACTATCGAAACAAAGTCATATAGAAAAATGACAAATACAAAAGTTGTAGATCTTGATAAGTTATACCACTTTGTTGTTGATGACATTTCTATTTGAAATCATTTATTATTTGAAAATTTTATTTGAAGTTGTCATATTTTGAAATTCAATTTCAAACTGTTCAAATAAAGTCATATAGAAAAATGACCAAAACAAAAGTTGTAGATCTTGATGAGTTCTACAACTTTGTTTTTAACAACTTTTTCATATGAGTTGATATAGTGACATAAAAATTGATTTGAAATCTAAAAAGTCACATGCAAAAAATTAATTTTTGCATGCGGGTGGTTAAGTGGCCCGCATGTAAAAATGGTCCCTCTTCCTATACCTAACCTTATCTTCTCTTTCTCTCCTCTCAGTTATTATCTCCTCTCTCTCTCTCTCTCACTTGGGCGGCGGCAGGAGGCGGTGGGCGACGGCGGGAGCAGCGGCGGCGGCCTCAAGAAGGCGCGGCGGCGGCGACAGCTAGGAGGGAGCGGGCGGCGACATCAAGGAGGCGGCGGGCGATGGCGAGACAGCGGGAGCGGCGGCGGATCCGGCGGCGCCGTCCTCGGGAAAGCCGGATCCGCTGCCCTAGGGGCTCTCGGCGGCGAGCGGCGGGCACGGCGACGGCCTACGGCGGCGGATCCGGCGGCACCGTCCTCGGGAGGACCGGATCCGCCGCCCTACGGAGGAGCACGACGCTCGGCGACGGCGACGGCGGGCAGCGGCAGGCGGCGACGGCAGCGGGCACGGCGCTGCCCCGCGACGGCCGGCGGCCGCAGCGGCGTGGATCTGGCGCCGGTCACGCGGCGTCTGGCGGTGGGCGGCGACCCCGATGACGACGACGAGTGGGCGGATCCCGCCCGGATCTGGCGGCGACGGCCAGTGGCGGGAGCGGATGGCGGCGGCCAGCAGCGGGGTCAGGTGGCGTGGAAGCGGCCGGCGAGCTCGGGCGGCGATGCCGCCGCTTGTGGCTAGGGTTTGTTTTTTTTTTTGGAATTTTATTTTTTTTCACGATATTTTCTCTTTGCATGCGGTCGGCTTAAGCGCCCGCATGCGAAAATCGGATTTTCGCATGCGGGTGCCTTGGCCGCATGGGAAGATGGTGATTTTTGCAGACGATTTCGCGCATGCGGCTGGCCCAACCGCATGCGAAAATCTTATTCGCCCGTTTGCAAAAACTCATTCTGTACTAGTGGCTCCCTCCCCAATATCACGTCTGAATACCTCTCCCTTCCCAGATCCGATCCTCATAATAGAAAACAGGAGATCAGAAATAGATCGCTCCCTCCACATATCAGTTGTGGCCTACTTTGCTTAGATACTAATCCGAACAACACAAGAACACCCTATATTGCATCTGAACACCTCAGCCCAAAGCTACTTTCTATTTTTATTCCTATTTCTCCTATTTCTTTATCTTTAATCTTTAACTATTATAAAAGTTTAAGATTTTGCTAGAAACTTTCATACGTCGCTGGTCTGCCCTGCATGTCCGACTCGACAGTCCGCATGCCTTGTGTCATCGTGCGCCGTTGCGCGTAGAGAGTCCGATCCCGCGTGTGATCTAGATCGATATAATATTTTTATCGGAACAGATGAGACCGGTTAGAGTCCCTTGCACACTAAATTTTTTTCAACCGTGTTTGATTCGTGTCGGACTCTTCACGTGAGAGTGGAAAGGAGCGATAGCATGCATGTGTCCTTGCATCGAATCGAGTGATCATGCATGCTGTGACCTTGTGTCACATGCATACGAGAGAGATCAGAGATGAGTAGTAGCAGTGAAAATTAAGAGATGCTAAATTCCGGTACGTAATTATCTCTAGCATACTTCCATTATATTGCTTGCTTACTTTTTTTCTCTCTAATTCTAAAAGGTTGCTCCATTTAATTTCCTAGACCATCGAGTTTCCCCCCCCCCCCCAAATTTTTTTTTATTCGTATGAATATTAATTTTATGTGATATTTGTTCTATTCTATTTAGTAGATTTTAAAGATAGAGACTACAGAGTTGATATTTTCGGACGAGACCCTTTAGGTTGCAGGCGGACCATAACTGCTTCCATCTGCAAAAATCAATCTCCTGAGCATGGTTCAAGAACCACATGCAAAAATCAATTTTTGCAGACGGGCCTCTTAACAGGCCACATGCGAAAATAAGCCTATTTTTGTAATACCCCTCTTTCTCCCCACTCTTTTTTTCTCCTCTCCTCTCCCTCTCCCACTAAGTCCTTTCTCCCGTCCACTCCTCACACTCCCTCTCTCCCCACTCCTCACCCTCCCTCTCCAACTCTCCCACTCCTCTCCCCGCTCTTTCCCGTCCACACTCCCTCGCGACAACGGCAACCTCGGGCTCCGGCGGCAGCAGTGGGCTCGCACAATGGCGGCGCGCTCGGGCAAGGGCGACAGCGGGCGAGGGTGAGAGCGGTGGTGACGGTTGGCTCAGGCGATAACGGCGAGCGGGGGCGAGTGAGATCCCGTCGGCAGTGGTGAGGGAGGGACGGGTCCAGCGCCCCCTTCCCCTCCCATGCGGATCCGGCCACCGCTTCACCCTCCACGCGCGCGGATCAGCCAGCGGCGACAGTGGGAGGGGTAGATCCAGTGCCCCCTCCCACTCCCACGTGGATCCCACCACCTCTTCGTCCCTCACGCGCTTAGATCCGTCAGCCACGATGATGGGAGAGACAGATCCAACACCCTCTCCCCCTCCCGCGCGGATCCGTCGGCGACAGAAGGATGAGGACAACGATGGCAGCAGCGACAGGAGGACAAGGACGAGTATGACAATGACGACGGCGATGGGAGGACGAGGACGAGGACGACGATGACAATGACGACGACACTAGGAGGGGTCGACACCATTGGGGTATTCCAGGATTGGTGATTCGAAAGAGGCGAGATGTTCTGTTTGGCTTGGTCGACGGTTATTGGATGGAACGGTGCATATTGTTAGGAGGCCGATGAGTATAAGAGGGGGCACTTGCCATCAAGTTTTCGTTGCACGCGGGACAATGAAATTGGTCCCACCATTCTAGGCTCGATGTGTTCGTCCTGCGAAGCCAAAAATTCGCGGGCATATGATGACAATTTGCACGGCGATTTCGTTGAGTGGCCGTGTTAGTGCACCGTGCATGTCATTTGCTCCCTGAACAAGCATAAACACCGCGTCTGTGATAGGGACAATATTACATGGCCGACATAAAATAAATAAGCTTATTGTAGCCATAAATATAGGAGTATGTAGAAAATAATTTTATTTCAAGGTAGTATCGATGTCTTTCTTATAATCATAAATCGAGTGGATTTAAACACAATAAATAATTAGATCTGACTGTAGTGAGCGTCAACTCATTGCACGGCAATAGAAGGTTCGATTTGGTGGAGGCTGGTGAATTTCTGCTCCCTACGTAGTCAGAACGATGACGGTTGATGTGTCATCGCTTTTGACTCCTTATCCACTAATGTGCATGTATAGAGTACACATGTAAAATTAAAATTAACTTCACCCGTGCAATGTACGGGCACATTTGCTAGTAAACTAAGAAACCCTACTCTACCATCTCCACTCCTCAATCCTTCTATCCCCTCCGTCTCAAATCCAATCGGCCAGGCAGCGGGGTGAGGGCGCATGCCACGGCACCTACATGCCGCGCAGACAGTGCCTCATTCTGCGTAGCCTCATTCACGTTGCTCCATTGCCGCTTCCAACTCGCAGCGCCGCCGTCACCTGGTCGTAGCTCGCCGACGCAGAGTCCCTAATGCTTTGAAAATGAATAGCTCTAGGCCTCCAGCTTGTTTCCATGGATGCGGACGCTTTTTGCATTTCTTTGATTTCCCGTTGTATTACTTGATATTTTTTATGGAATGCATTAACTTATCTGTCAGCGTCTGTGCATGGCCGCATAACCTTGAGTCCTTGATTGCTTGTTACTTAATAGAATGGCTTGCTTTTTGTTTATTTTAATTGGCTTGGTTGGGTTGCCCAAGCCTCTGCCATGGTGCTCCGTGCAAGCATCTCCACCCTCTCTGCCGGAAGCCAAGGAAGGAACCTAGGATCCTGCACTACCTGGTTTCCTTCGGTACAGGCCCCAGCTACCGGCAGTCGAGGAGTGGCACCGGAGAGCCATGAAGCTGCGATGGTCATGGGGTTGGACACACTGAGTGTGAGGCCGTCGCTGCGAACGTGGACGTTGCGTGATGCCACTGGTTGGGCGTAGTCGAACAAAGTCTCACTGTCAACACTGTCAGGAAGACAGGCGCTGCCTGCGATGAATGATCCTAGGAGCCACGAGGTGGCTCCGTGGATGCCTCGGGGAAAGAGCTCAGCTGCACCATTGGAGGCGATGAGCCTCCACTCTCGCGCGCAGCTGCTAACGTCATTCTCCTTGTGGAAGAAACCACGAGCAAGGTGGGTGAGGAACTGAGTGGGTGGAGGCAGCATGAGAGATGTCCTGGTGAGCACGAGAGATGTCCTAGTGGCCACGAAGCTATTCTAGCGGGGGCACATCGAAACGAAGCACGTGCCAGCAAGGCCGGAACACTCATCGAACACTTGGCTGGCATGCCTCTGTGTTTGCATTTGCTCGAGTTGCCATCAATGAAGGAACAAAGTCATGTGACTCATTTGACCAGGTCAAGGCCCTGACATGTGGTCCACCGGCCCCACATGTGAGACAAGTTCCAAAGAAATGATTTCTCCTACCTGTCAATTACCTCTGTCCTCTCCTTGTTACACCTTCCTCTCTCTTTCGCCCAAGCAACCATCGTCTTCTTCCTCTCGCTTCTCTTCTTCCTCTCAGCTCTCTTCTTCTCCCGTGCCATGGATCTACCACCTTTCCTCCCGAGTCTCCTGCAGCAGGATTTCGCTATCGAGTGCTTCACTAGATGCTTCTATTCAGCTTGCCCAGACAATATATGTAAACTTTGCTGCCCAGAGCACATGCCCACCCACCACACCAGCGGGAATGGCATCGCTGTGGAGGTGAATGGATAAGATCAATTCTTTTTGTTCAATTCACTGTTTCTTTCTTCCGATGCCCAGAGCACATGCCCACCCACCACACCGGCGGGAATGGCATCGTTGTGGAGGTGAATGGATCAAGATTAGTTCTTTTTGTTCAATTCACCGTTTCTTTCTTTCAAATTGATCCTTTCTTGGCCTTCTTCATTGATTTGACGATTGTTGCCCTCAACCACCATATGGTCAAGAATTGTGGCATAGGATACGATTGGAGGAGGATACAACGAGTGGACTATTAGAAGAGTACTTGGGTTATGATTGGACGGAGCCGACCCAGAAACACTATGTCTAGTTTGTGCAAGAGAATCATCTTTAGAAATAATACTATTTAATGGAAAATGGCAAAAGTAGAGATCGACTAGTTGAAATCGTAATTTTAGTACCCTACTGAACAACCAAAGTTCGATAGGGCTAATATCGAACAATTGCAGTACAATTAATGGCCTATCAAACCACCACGATTCAACACGTGCATATCGAACCGTGGTTGTTTGATAGGGTAAAAAAATACATTCATGCACACATGCAAACTGGATGTGTTTGCTCGTGGTGGGCCCTATCAACGTTTGGCTATTTGATAGGTGTGCCTATGGTGAGCCCTATCGTTCTTCCATTATTCGATAGATGGCCCATTGCTCATTTGGAGGCCGACATGCTACTATTTGTGCGTTTTCCACCAATCGAGTAACATTTTTGTGATTTATTAAAATAATATTATTTCTAAGAAAACTTGAGGAACGACTACAACAGCACGGCGTGAAAGGTAGTAGTGAAACGAATGATTTCTATCGCAACAATTTTTGATTTTTGGATTCTATTTCAATTTTGCTTGGGAAAACTTCCTTGATCATATGTTCTCTCTATTTTGAGTTCGGATTCTTGCGACAAATCGAACAATAACAAATTGTAGTTCAATTTTTGACGGGAAAAATGATTTCTTGATTTTAAGTTCATCTTTATTACAATTTGGACTCTTGCGGCAAACAACTTGTTGAATGTTGGTTTGGATTTGGAGTTTAAGCTATTCCAATTCTTGTGTTGACTGATTTCTTGATGTTGAGTTTAGAGAGGACTCCCGAATTGCATTTCATTGTCTCAAAGATTGTTGTTCATAGTTTAGGTATTGGTGGTAGAGACTGGATGGAGTAAGTCAGACTCTAGTAAGCTACGACTTCGATCAATCTTACATCAGGGTTAGTTTTTCACCATTTGTATGAGGGCTTTTGTATATAGCAGATATCTTGACTACTTATGCACCACTCAGCTGGTGAGCAACTAAATGTTCAGATTCTGCACATATTTAGGCATGATGGATGTTTGCTGATACTTGACTACTATGGTAAGGCTAAGTGCACTTATAATGATGTTTCTTCCTGAAATTGAGTTCGCTCCTACTATTGTTTGTTCCTAAAATTGAGAGTTCTCTTCTACTACTTCCTACAATTTGTTTGTTCCTAAAATTGAGTTCCCTTCTACTACTTCTTACAATTTCTTAATGCATTTGCTAATTACAAAAGGTGCAGCTTGAAGATGGACCCTTGTACCACTACGACCATGCCTACTCCCGATCCATGATGATTGAACTACGAGAAGGGTGTCCAATAAGATTGCATTGGAATTGCAAACTTAATGAAACTTGAATGAAAAAGTTTACATCTAACCACTAATCTACACTTGAACCGGTGAACCCATTATATTACATCTATCTCAACGAAAAACAAAACTCCCTCTCCTCTTCCTCTGTTAGTTACCCTCCTAGCTAAGTAGGGGCACACATGCTCCTTCCATCCGACTCCACTCCTCTCCTCTCCCATTCAAATCTATACTCTTCTATTTTTTAACTAACAACATAAATATAAAAACAATTAATAATCTAATCTTATTTATTTCTATTTTTAATGTGTTTTAAGTATTGTTTTATTTATAGTTAATTAAATAATTCAAGATCCATATTATCCATATTTTATTATAAAAAATTAAAATGCGTCATTTGAATCTATTCTTTGCATTGCAACCAAAATGGCACTTGAACATTATTAAAAAATGACAATATGTATTATGTCCTCTCAAATCATCGTACATAATAAAGACCCACTAAACGTCCTCTAGAGCGCTCTTGTCACCATCGGTTTCTATTTAAATTGGTGGATCCATTATTTTCAACCATTAGATTTACTTTTAGGAAAACCTCGTGTCAATGTCACGTTTCAAAAATTAGAAAAAATATTAGACATTCTGAGAAAAGGTAAAATATCCAATGATTGGTTTTCACTTAAATCGTTTAAAAAATTAGAAAAAACAATGTTCCTACCACCTCTTCCTCCCTCTCACATGCGGATAGCATTGCCTTACCCCTCGCCTCTCTAGCTTGGGCTCTCCCCTCTCCACTCCTCTCTACCTCCCTATTCTTTTATCTATCATACTAAGAGAGAAACAATCAACAATTTTAGATAATTAAATGACCATAATTTTTAAGCTACATATCCGATTTCTAAGATAACTCTTGCTCTATTTACAATTAAACCAATAATTTAATATCTGTAATACGTATATTTTTCTATATAGGAAATATAACATTTGGACATAAAACCATGCACTTTGCATACCGTCCAAATAGCAATGAAATACTATGCAAAAAATGAGAACATGTATAACATCATTATTCATCTTTCTACAAACATGCATAGCTAAATAAAATCAATAGCATCCAAACGAAAATCATAATTTCAACTATGAAATAATGTTTTATCAAGGGAGAACATCCCTGCTCTTTTACATGTTATCTGAATTGCCATAAAAAATATCAAATAATTCAAAAACACAGGTTGTAACATCAAATAGCTAGCAACAGCTTAGCCCTCCCCTAGGTTTAGATGTTGGTTTTGTGTGTTGATTGGTTGTTGTATTTGGTTCTTCCCGTGCAATTAGACAGTATCGCTTGTGAGGATTGTGAAGGTGCTACCCAAGGAGCAGAAGGTTAGCAAGGTCAAAAAGCAAGTTAAATCAGTTTATATCATCGGGGCAATTCACGTCAAGAATGCCTGTAGTGGCTTATCACACAAAATGGTAATGCGATTTGGGAGATAATCACCACGGTAGCGGTGATTACAAGAAGATGGAGACATGCATTGCCATCTCGCGAGACTTAATTACAACAAAATAATTAGATTGGGACAGCTAGATGATTTGGGTGGATTCCGGTAAAGGTTAGTACCGACCATGGTCAATTAAGGACCGAGTTAGAAAAATAGGCATTAAACGAACTGATTACGACTGTATCTTCTCGTATAGGCATAGACCTAGAGGATTAGGGCCATATAAGAGGGCAGTAGCTCAGTCATTTGTGGTTCAAAACGGTAATATTGTAGGTCATGTGAGAGCGAAACATGACAAATTCACGGCAAGCGTGAGATGTAACACTGAAATTGGACTAACTGTGCTTAAGACTTCTTCCCTTAGCATCTTGGGAATGCCAAAACTCCCCTCACTTCTGGTTTGCGAAGCCATTAACATGACAAACTCCCCTCACTTCTTGACTAGATTTATAAACTTTTAATTTGACTTAGGACATGGATGGGAATGGATTATGAATGGTGGGACTACCCATAAGGGTAGGATCCACTGGCAAAAATATGGATAAATGTGCCTGGGGCGAACTAAGTGAGGTTTGGGGAGGTGGATATAACCCTCAGTAAATGGTTAAACAAGAAAACTTGACGTTGTTTTCAAGTTAAAATGGCTAGGTCATAGATTTGTGAAAATGTTTTATGAAAACTGGCTTTGTGCAAAGAAACCTTGGCCTTCCTTGAACCCTTGAACCCTCTGAGTATTAATCATGTTGTAGTGGTGGCTTGCGAATACTCTATGTACTCACCATTGCTATTTTCCCCCCTTTAGCCATAAAAGCAGGAGAAGTGAAAGACTCTGCTTATTTAGCAGATGATCGGATGGCTGATCGAGAACTAGGTCACGACCCTAGTTAATTGCCTGTGGGCATGTCACTTGGGCCAACTACTATTTTGGTTTCCGCTGTTGTTTATATATGATAGGACAAGACCCTATTGGTTCTTGTAAAGTTATTAAACTCTTTTAGTCTAAATTCATTTTGATATATGTGTTGTACTGGCTATGAATGTGTGTATCAACTACTTATCAATGATTGGTACAGGAAAACACATGAGGTTTTCAGTGTTTAAAATCGGGGGCCGACACATGACCGACGGTTAGGGGTATGGGGTAATCAGGCATGTTAGCAACTTAACAACTAGTTTCCCTTTTTACAATTTTACTTCCTCTCTAAATTTTCTTCCTCTGGATGATTCATTTTTTGAAATGTGGGATTAATGAGTTCAAAGATGACCTGATTTAGATTAAATTGAATCAATTATATATAATTTGGTTTCATTGTTTGTATTATGTAAGACTTAATCTGCACTATAGGTACTATACTTTAGGTAAACTAAGATGTTCTCCTTTATTTGTGTGTACGAGGACTCTAAGGCAGTGTTCTTTTTTCATCTTTTCCAACTCATCTCTATTGTTTTCTATGCGCATGTTTTTTAAACTGTTAAACGGTGTGTGCTTTGCAAATAATTTTTATACGAAAGTTGTTTTAAAAAATCATATTAATCCTTTTTCAAAAAATTAATTAATACTTAATTAATTATGTGTTAATAAGTCATTTCGTTTTGTGTGTTGAAAAAATTAGTTAGTAACACATTCATCCGAACTCAGCCTGGCTCAAGAGAAAGGGCACACCCACAACAAAAAAAAATCATGGGTGCGCCACTTTCTCCCCGTATCTCTCTCGCGTAACTTTGCTTCAAGAGTCATGCAGTCACTATTTTGCCACGTGTTAGTAAACTAATTGGGTGAATGGAGAACCAATCAGCTGGCGGCAACGCAGCCAGCTTTTCATAGATTGATTGATATGATTGTGTCAGTAAACACGCCTACAAACACACCACCAAATACCAACAGGTAGCACTTATATGTACAACAGTAGCGCAAGGAGAAAAATGAAAATCTGAAAGAAGAGCACATTGATTACTGGGAAAGTATACGTGAAAACTATATCTTAGGTGAAAACTTGAAAAAAATATTTTATAATTATTCTTAAAAAGTTAAAAACAAAATCACATATGCAGATCTTAATAGGTGAAAACAGCAAGCTATATCAAACAAGAATGAGCCATATCATATAAAATTGCAAGGACGGTCAGATGAAACAGATACAAAAAATTACACGGTTGGATCACATACGAGACATCTATTGGACCAATCAGGAGAGGCTTACAAAACTTTCCTGATTATTCCTTTTAGCACAATGTTTGATTAATTAATCGGTTGATCAAATAAAAAATAATAAATGAGACCTCAACCTTGAATTCATAATGGATTTATTAACCTCTATGATTATCTTTAATAACATGATTTGCTGCAAGATTAGCATGAGATCGTTTATTTCCCTGGACATGCTCACATTGTATTGATTGGACATCAAGTTTAAATATATATCTATGTTTATGTGGAATTTCATATGTTTCCAAATTAGCCAACCCGTGCATTGCATGGGCTACTTTTGGTATTTTGATGTAACGCTACATATATTGAATTTGTAAAGAAAAACAAAAAGTAGTGGCTTATATTGAAGAAATGTCCATGTTAGACATAACTTGCTAATTACTAATTTTGAATTTTGGAACCAATTTAATAAAAATAATAATTTGGGAACCGGGATGGTAAAATTTTATATTCATTTATTCTAAAACTCGGAATTATGAAAAACTTTAACAAACATAAAAAAGTTAAATCCTGTTATTTATCCATTCTGCTAATCCGGCAATATTAATAAGTATACCATATATTGTTATATCAATAAGTACCAAATTGAGGCTAATAGTATCATTGGTGTTGGAGTTTATTGCAGACCAAAGTCTAAATTAAGTCTCAGAAACATGAAGGTATAAATATGACTAACTTATTGAAAAAAACCAAAATATAAAATAAATCTAACATTTTTAGATTGAGGGAGTACATATGCTATCCGCTTGAAAATTATTATTTGACATAACATGCAACGTAGAAAGACATAAGGAAAATTAAATGTGAGTTCCTAGTTTGTATTCAGAAAAAAATATTGGTCTTGTATATTCAGTTGTGTGGATGTAGAGACCAGTTTTTTATTTATTATCTAAAAAAATCAGAAAAAAACCGTTTCGTGCTAGTCGCTCGCTCGGAGTCCAGATCGTCGCCGATGTATGGAACATATCGCGTGCCCTGCCGCCGCCTGCAGATTGAGTATCGTTAATTACCTGGTGCTAGAGATTAGAATAAAAATCAAGACGCTTTAGAAACAATGACTGCTGATCAAGAAAGAATAGAGCATGTGTGCTTTAAAAAAGCCCACAAAGTAAATTAAACGTACATTGGGCCATGGCTCTTAAAAATTGTAAAATATGATGTTGTCATTTTATCATTAATCTAATCAACGGTTAGATTTTTTTTAACATGAGATTAGTAAAGATTTTTTTTAACATGAGATTAGTAGAAAGTGCTCACTTAGTAGAGACGGCATATTAGTAAACGAAAAATAATTTTTGAATAAAACTTTTATATACGTGTTTTTAACGATCTAAAAGCAAAGGTTGAAAAATAAACTACGATAAAAATGCCCCAAAATCAATTCTAAATTTAAAGTTAAAAATTCAAATTTTAGCTTATAAGCATAAGAATAAGAGAAAAGATGAGGCTGATAGATAAAGAGAGGTTAGATATAACGTATAAGAGAGTTATAAATATACTATTGAAAGTATCCGTAGGATGTTTTTTTTTAAAAAAATTGATGATATTTATTAGTTGATGTATGCACTTGGTCCCTTAGTCGAGAGGAAGATAAAAAAATGCTTTGTATAATTATTATATCATCGTAGATGAGAGAGAAAACTTAAGTTTTCAGTTCTACTATGTTCAAATCCAGAAACTGAAATGGGACATTACTGTCAATAAGGATACCACTCTTACTAGCAAGACATCAACCCGCGTACCCTTTTACTACACCTACCCCTTGTTGGCACGTTTACGCACTTTGTGCGATAAAAAAAAAATCCATTTTTTTGGAGCCCGTCGTCCTCGAAAGACCATAGCAACAAAGCAATCTCTATTCTATAGTCCCTCGATTTTCCGCGGGCCATGTGTTGTTGACACGCTTGTGCAAGTGGACCGCAGGGTCGAACCGGGCCAGGCCAGGCCAATAAATAGCGTGAGCAAGAAAGGTATTAATCTACCCTATAGTTTACCAACAACGATCCTACATCCTTCATCCTTCATACTTCATTAATCATTCATAATTGTCTTATTCAAATCCGACGTCTCAGATCGCTCCCACCTCCCAATACTTCATTGGTCACTCAGAATTGTCTTATTCAAATCCGACGTATCAGATCGCCGATTCCTCCTCTTTCCTTGCGTCTCCCAATCTCCCGTCCCCCCGATTGCGCCCCTATCCTAATCATCGAATCGAACGCTTCAGATCGTACCACGTGTCCCCTCTGCCTCCCCTCCCTGCTCCGATCCCTCTCTCGCAAAAACAGCGCCGCGCCGCCATCGCCGCCACCCGCTCTCCACCGCGTCGCGATGCGCCTCCGCCTTCCGTCGCGCATCGCTTCGTTCCCCCAAGACGCGCTCCCTCCTCCCAAACCCGTCCTCCCTCCCTCTCCTATGCCCATATACTCTCCCCCAAACCCTAATCTATTCCTCTATCCCCTCTTCGCCGCTGAACCCCACCACGCACATCGCCGTCGCACGCCGCCAGTCCCCGGCAGCCAGGACACCGTTGCGCCTCCGTTTATCAGGATCCACGCTGCCAGAATCGCTCAACATCGTGCCCTTCCATCTCCTCTTCTTCCCCCTCCTCTATCTTGAACAAACCCTAGGTCCTCGCCGCGTGGTAGGTCGGCGTCGCGCTCGTCACCATCTGCAACCCGCCCGTCAATGCGCTGCATCCCATCAGTAAACCCTCGTCGCTTTGTTAATCTCGATTTTTTTTTGCCTATCTCTTGGTGGTGGGGGGATTTTGGTGTTGCTGGTCACTGATTCCGTGCTCGGGTTTGGATTTTGCTCCACGTGCGTTGTGCAGTCATCCAGGAGCTCAAGGAGAAGTACGCGGAGGGATGGATCGCGACGACGTCAACGCAATTGTGCTCGCCGGTGAGGCCTCCTGATAATCGTTTCACCCTCCTCCCTACAAAAAATTGATCAGAGAATTAATTACCTGTACACAACTGAAATATCTGATTTGTCTGTTGCGGCGGTCGTCGAGTCTCCGCTGATTTTGTACTGATAGATTGCTGTACGGGTTGACGTAAGACAAGCAGCAATCTTTTTTTGTTTGTTTTGCTCGTGATTTTGTTTGCTGTATATGGTTTCACTGGATCGAGCTATTTTTGGGCCCGGTTTGTGCTGGTTCAGAGTAGTTGTGGAGTAGTCGCTGCTATCCAATTATTCTGTGCTGATCTTAGTCAACTGGGTTAATGAGTAGGCTGCTCCAGCTGTACAAGATTTGCTTTGCTGGTGGTCTGGACCTGTAGTGGAGCTGCTCAACTGTAAATGACGAATGCGGATGCTAATTCGGTTACCTCACTAAAGTAGAAACTACAGCAATGACAAGTTATATATAACCCTTGATCAGAAGGAACCCACTTTTGTACAGGTCCCCAAGGAGATTTGTTTTCTTGAAACATTCTTTCCTTTTAAAGGGTAGGAAATAGCTTGTCTCAAATTCAAGTTGTACATGCCCACCAAACTTTTGGTTGAAATGTGCCGTTGTACATTTTAGGAATGCAAGAGTGAGAAAGCCGTAAATTTTAGTTTGTGAAAGTCGCTACTTAATTTGTTTGTCATACTTGTTGCTTTTCTTCTAAATTATGTTCAGTCCTTACTAGGTGCTGGAGGCAAATTTTGTGGAGGCTTTGATATCAATGTGTTCACAGAAGTTCACAAGACTGGTAAATGGTCCTGTCATCGACTCGCGGCCTCTATCCCTCGACACCTCCCTGAGTCGCCACCTCCGTCCCTCGACACCGCCCTGACCTCCGCTGACTCCATCTGCGTCTGCATCGTCGGCCGTAATGTGGACAACGATGACTGAGGAACAGGTAAGGTGCTACGAACTGGGAACTTATTGGTGAAGTGCAATGTGCACAATTTGGGGATTAGTTTCCCCTGTCCTGTTGTGCTAGCAGATTCTGCAGAGTGCCATATTTGTGCATGTTCCTCTCTTAAGAAACAACTATTGTGCTTGTAAATGGGTGACATGGTTGGATATTGGAAGTTGCTATAACACATCTTCAGATGTTCATTTGAACATATTGGCAATGATAATTATGGATGTTCATTTACAATTAGGTTGATATGCACTTATTGCCATGTTCTTTATGGTTACCGATATGAGTAGATTTCAGATTGTATAAGTTACATGCAATTCAGATTAATCCTATGAGAACTTATCCATGTTCTGAAAATTGATTTAGGTGTCCTATGAAAACTTATCCATGTCCCATAATACATTGATTTTTAGAAAATAGAGAGGAATTAGTTCAACTAAAGGACCACAGCATTCTTTAGTATCCATACTGGCATAAATCACTCAGAAAATTGAAAATAAAATGAATATATACTTGCTGTTTAATTTTCCTCCCTCCCACTAAAGCATACAACACTCAGAAAATTGAAAATAATAACGAATTGCCAAGTTATTGTTTCACACCGATTTTCTGGATAACCTGTGAAACAACTTATTATGTGAATGTGTGGGGTTATTATCTGCACATGCATTACTATCATATTAGCGATCTATACAATCACAATTATTTTCACCAATACATTTATATTTCCAATCAAGTGTAACTAACATCTCTCTATATTGAAAATTACAGAATTGCATCAGCATGTCGTTAATGGAGAGATAAAGCTCAACTTTGTTGACAGGTATAACATGCTGTTTAATTCAAAATTCAGACAATGTCCTCTTTATGGGATTCAGACAAAAATGGAACTTGCTATTTAATTTAGGTTTTAGCAGCAACTCAGATGCCTGGATTGGAGACAAAGACGTGTTTTCAGGGTACAGCTGATGCTGTTCGGTGATTTGATTGGTTTTTTGACATACTTTTTTTTATCAGATATATGAGATATGCAATGCTTTTTTCATCAGGCAGAAAAAAAATTCGCCTGGTAGTGGGATATACATTGCTTACTTTTGTGAACAATATGGAGCATTGGAGACAATGTGGTGGCTGACTTTCATCTATGTTGGCTGAAAGTCATCTTTCTGGTGATTATCTCTACTGCATGGACTACATGGTTCAGGTAATTATCTGTACATACCTCTTTTCTCACAATTCGTTGTTAAAGTAGTATATTTGAATGAATTTTGAGAATTCAATTTACAGAATCATCGGCAAAGAGGTGCATACATCGGCATCTGTTGCTTGCCTATTGATGGTAGGTGATTCCAATTCTCATACCAAGTTTTAGATAAATTGAAATGTTTTCTTTGGTTAAAGAATTTAATTTTGAAAAATCATTTGTTAATTGAATTTTGAAGGATAAATTGAAGTTTAATTTGTTCAATTTTGAAAATGAAAGCACTGAACATGTTTTGTGGAGGTAGGAGAGGCAAGTGTGCTTGTCCTAATTTGGCTTGAGGATGGTAGAGTATAAGATGTGTGATATCATTGAGACAAGTTTAGTTTTACAGAGGACTGAAATTTTAATGGATTTAGAAATTATGCGATAGTTGTGTAAGCAGTGCCTATGTTTTAACCAATTCTATTTGGCTCGTTTAATGTGTTGTTCTAAAATTTGATGTTTTATTTTGTTTATTAATAATACACCAATGCCTTTTTGGCATCTGTGATTATTTTCACCAAAACTGAAACCTTCTCGCGACACTCCTCTCCCAGTTCATCTCCGTGATTGATCTGGCTGTTCGTCGTGGAATTGACCGGTTTGTGGTGGTGGTGTGTATTGGGAAAGTGAAGATACATGGATTTGGGCTGGCAATGGGGTAGTGTTACATTGAATTTTGTGCTACAATTTTGATGTTTTACTCATTTTTGCAAACTGAGGGATGGTGTTGGGCCCTGCATGAGGAATGAATATCCTTAGTGATGTTGTAGATGGTCTAACAACTAGCTCTTATATTGTCCCTTGTCTTCTGAAAGGTCATGGTCAGAGCTTCCCCATTTGGGATAAAAGGTGAATACACATTTTGATTTCAGATTTTGCAGGGGAGCAAAGAGCTTTTCGCAAAATCGTTACTTATTTCCCCCAAATTTTGAGGCAATGATCCCATATATCATATATCGTCCCTATATTGATGGTGATTTCTGATTTGCCCTGACAAATAATTGGCAGCCCAAGTTTGTCACAAATTCAATTTGATCAGCCATGTGGGCTATTGCTAGGGATGGCAATGGGTTTGCACCCACCAGGTATTGCCACCTGGTCCCCGTCCCCGTGGTGAGAGGAATGTCCCGTCCAAATCCCCATCCTTGCACACGAGGAAGAGTTTTCCACAATGCATTTTATTTCGATAATGATGTTACTAGATCATTGTTGAGGAAAATTTGAAAATACAAGTTTTCTGAATGCTACTAGAAAAAGTAAATGTAAGGGCTCACACGAAATGTCTTGGTGATTTTTCTCTATAAAAGTTCAATTTCTGGTTATAACATTTACAAGGTGTTTTATTAAGTGGCTGCTTCGTTATAACATGATGTTCTGTTCATGCGGACTTGTGAAGTGCCTAAGAAGGTCTTTTTAGCTAATAGTCGTGCTATGTTGTGAAGAGTGAAATGAAGTATTGGCAAAAGGGCGAGACAGGGGTTTATAGTTCCAGCGATGTGAAATCATTTATTCATCATGTTTGTTGCCTTATCTTGATGCCTTGAAGACAATATTTTTTTCCAAGTAGCTTTGATGAAACGTAACAACGAGTTAATGACCAAATTTGTAATAATCTTTTTACGGATTTGAACACCATCGATATGATTTTTTATGAACTTCTTGTGTTATAAAAGGTTGTTTGCGGCTTTTGTGGTGTACTGCCGATGTCTTTGTCTCCTATGTCACTTGTAGTGGTGCTTGTGAATTTGTGGTTATAATAGTCGTTGCTCCAAATGTCGTTGTAGCGTTAGCACGGGTATGGTACTATTACCTTACATATGTTTCATATCAAGCTTTTATTTGGATTTAACCTTCGGATCAGCGTTTATTCTATCATATCACTATTAGTCAATTGGTTTCTATTGGATTATATTATTGTTTTATCGCGTTATCATCAGCCGATTGTCTTTATATTGTTATTTACATCAAGTGTCAGAATCTATATTGGATATATACCCGATTGTTCAAAACCCCATCGATATCGGCTAGTATCAGCATCGGCTAGAATCACTTCATCGGCTTGTCAGCTGATTGGCTCTTTGATCTGCTGTTTATATATCTTGTCAGTTGCAGGATCAAACTGATTGCATCTTATCAATTTTAGAATCAAACTGACTGTCACGCCCGCATCTCATCAATTTTAGGACTTACACTGAAGCTAAGCAGATCTCCTATGCCTTCGTGAGTCACACGTAGGATCTACGTCAACACATTTTTGGCACACTCGACGAGATAGATTTTGTGTTAACACCTACTTTATAGTTCATCAACTACAGTCCTATACTACTACTGACCTCATGGATTTTGTCGATGATAATCCTCACAATAGCTACCTTCTAGACTTTTTGAACTCGATAACTTTAAATGGTCTCCTTCCACATGAGCTCAAAGTAAAATCAACCGTATCATGATTTTTCTCCATAATCCTGATCCTAATAATGAATTGTGTAACAAAACTAAACTGATGGTCAGAGCATTTTAAGATAATGCAATTGATGCTGATATTGTTGGTGGACAACATGCTGACGGAAGAGTGTTCATCCTAAGGATCCCCTTGTGTCCCTCTGATGATATTTCTCTTCCTTTTAAATTCAAGAGAAAATAATTTGCAATACGTCTATGTTTTGCAGTGACTAGTAATAAATCACGGGGACAATCTACCTTATAGTTCAACAACTACAGTCCTACTACTACTGACCTCATTGACTCTGTCGATGATGATTTTCACAATAGCTACACTCTAGGCTTTTTGAACTCGAGAACTTCAAATGGTTTCCTTCCACATAAGCTCAAAGTAAAATCAATCGTATCGTGATATTTCTCCGTGATCTTGATCCTAATAATGGATTATGCAACAAAATTAAACTGATGATCAGAGCATTTTAAGATAATGCAATTGATGCTGAGATTGTTGGTGGACAACATGCTGGTAGAAGAGTGTTCATCCCAAGGATCCATTTGTCTCCCTCTGACTATATTTCTCTTCCTTTCAAATTCAAAAGAAAACAATTTGCAATACATTTAAGTTTTGCAGTGAATAGTTATAAATCATGGGGACAAACCATCCCAAATCATGGGGTCAATTTGATATCGCATTATCAAAAGGTGTGTCAAGCTAAATAACTATTCAACTAGGATTTTAGTCAAGCCAAAAAAAGAAATGGACCCACACGGAACAACACTAGGAATATTGTATATAGATACGTACTGGACTGGTGATCAACGGTACGTATTTAGGCTAATATGTTTGTTCGCATGTGAAAAAAACAATTACAATGTCTGTGATCTAGAAGATAATCAATTGCTAATATTGTTGTCCTTTTGTTTTGTATAGCACACAGCAACCATCCAAATGTGATATCGTGTGATTGAACCCAATATACCAACTCATTCTACATCATCAGGAGCGTCAGTTTGTGTGGAGCTAATGCTGGGACCATATGTTTCATCATTATGCTTCTAGCACTCTAATATCCACTCTTGCCATTTTGCTTCTATGTTGTATATTCTATATTTACATGCAGGGTAAGTACTTGATTATGCCTGCACAAATTAATGGAATAACTCTCTATTAATTTTTAGTGTGGACATATATTATATATTGAAGGATTATATATAATTATCGATGGTCATAAATTATTATTTTTAGATAATATTCATATCGCTGTACTTTGCCTAGAATATATTTGGTATATGATATGAATTGAATTAAAATTTTATTGCACAAATTATTAGATTGCATGAATCATAGGATTAATTTGAATATATTGCATGAATAAAATCTAACATGAAATTTTAATAGCTTTTCAAAAATATAATTGCACCGTAGCGTTAGCACGAACATAGTATAATTGAGTAGTACAATTGGTTAATTGGTTGAGAAAAGGGACCAATAGAAAGATTGATCGACTTGCATGCCTCCCAATCACTTTCAACGAACCAACTTTTTTTTTTTAAGCCAACGAAACACATTTGAAATCCCATCCCACAAGTAGACCTAATAATGAAATACTCTTTCCGTTCCTTCGAAATAAGATTATTTTTAGCCTCTCTTTTATCCCAAGATAAGTGTATTTTTAAAATAATCATTGCATCTGCGAAAGTGGATGACAAATATATTGATAGTAGATAAAATATAAAATAATTGCATTGAGATTTAATAAAATGGAAGTATTCTAGTAATATGTAAATTAAACATACAAAGTTGCATGAACAAAATCAACTTTATTAACGAGATATACAGCCTCATCGATTGCCTAAAATACCAAAGCCAAAACCATAATTTGAATTTTAAAACTTAATTTTTATTATTGATTTTAAGATATTTTCAACATAGTTTTTTTCAGTATTGAATTTTAAGTCGCTAAGAACACATGTATAGAAATTTTACACATATATTATTTTTTCGTTGCTAAAAAGTTGCTACGATTTATAATCAGGTTTTAGATAACTGATGAGGCCTATAAAATTAACAAATAATACTATTCATGTTTTTTGTTTTTTTCTCCTATGTTTCTTAATTTTATATCTCATAAACAAAGTTAAGTTTATCTTTAGAATTTTACATGGTTGTCTAATATTACGTAGCTATTTTGTGACCACCATCCTTCAGCAGTAAAACAGGGAAAACAATGCCTCGTCCAACCAGGCATTTTGCAAGTATCATTCAAATAAAGGAGAAAATACAAGACTTTCAGCTGGCACAAACTTTTAGCCTCCCCCTGAAATACTAACCTATGCAGGTAATATCAGAATCTGAACATTGGACATAAATATTCTGCTAGCACAGACTACTACCACGTACAGAAAATTACAAAAGAACGAACGTAACAGTCACTTACAGAAAACATAAATTAATCTATAATAAAATTACTCTACATATGAATTTCCACTGTAAATTCAATAACATTATGATGTAAGAACATACAAAAATTTGACTATGAATTCAATTTTTTCAGGTGCAAATATGTGAGCATCACGTAGACATCTAATGGAAGATGCAAAATTAAGGTGTGAATTAGTAAAACATATAAAAATGAGAAACTGAAGAACTTGTACTGATATGGGATATTTAATCAGCTGACATTATATGAGTAAGCTCGGGAATTAAACTGAAATTTCTATACAGATAGGACTTCGAACGACCATATAAGATCAATTAAGGTCTGAAATAACAAAACATATGAAAAACATAAATTGAATAAGACATGGCACATTCGAAATGCACCATTACAATTTAGAAAAAGGACATGGCATTCAGACTTCAGAGCATCACTATACATTTCAAAAAGAGCAACCTTACAATCACCCTAATGAGCATCGTAATTAAAACTTGTGGCCTATCCAGTTAGCAAATTATGAGCAGTTTCAGTTATTGCTTTTCATCCCAGCTAGTGTACTTTGCTCCTCTCTGCAACAAAAGAAAATCCATTGAATTGGTGCCTAAAAGGGATTTCTCCGCTTCACTGGTTACTAAACTCCCCTAATACCTATAATGCAAAAAAAAAAAGAAAAGAAAAGAAAAATCTATCTCCCAAACTGAACTGAATTATATTAGACAAACCAATCAATACTATAGCAGTGTGGAAGCTTTACACCTGAACCTTAAAACTAGCAAACACTGCATTTCGTATTAAACTATAAAGATACAAATTTCTGAGGATAATTTACCTTACCTATTTCACTTCCTGTTGGGATCTTCTTTTAGCACAAGCTCTATTCCTCCCTGAAGATTTCACGGGGAGATAGTAATCAACTAATCGTCATCCCTTTATATCAGATCTAGTAATTATTCTCGGGCAATCCTTAATGAATACCCGCCTGGCTCTGGTGGTTAGTGAGGTGTTGCATGAAGCTTGGAAGCTCCCTTAGATTGGGGCATTGATCAATCAATAAATACCGAAGAGAACCCGCGGCAGAACAAAGAGTGTCAGCAAGACGCTCTAGCTTTGGAAGTCCAATGATCTGCAATGATCAAAGACTCCATAGCCCATCCCTGGCCTCCTCTGGATGCATCAAATCCAGCTCTGGGCAATTCTCCATGAACAGCTCTCGCAGAAGGAAGCTTTGGACTGTTGGAATTGATATGGGCTAAGGCCCATATCAAGATTAATTCTTTGGAAAATCATAAAAGCCTACCTCATGGGATGGTATGCATGGGAAGTTTAGTACCACCTTGTCTATTCTAAGAGAGAGAGACCTCTTTATAAGGGAAGATGCTCTTCTAGCCACTTGAGACATGTGCGGTAGAGAGAACAAGAGGAACACGCTCACTCGCTCGCTCGCTTGCCTCGCTGCAGTAAGCGGCACGCTTACGTGAATTGCACGTGAATGGTCCGCCAAAATTGGTTCCTTATCCTTACGCAGATGTGGTCTCCTTTTGCAGTTTTGTTTTGCTACAAACAAATTCGGTTTAGTTTTTGGAAACACAGCAAATAATCCGGTGCGTGGAGCGGCGTGGAGTCCGGATAAGTTACGCGCGACTTATCCGGTTCGGTTACGTGGAGTGGAGATCGTGCAGGCGCCCTGATCAAGCGTAGTGACATCTCTATATAAACCGAACCGTCGTCTTCACGCAATGTACGTGAAATCAATCTAGGTTTTGCCTCCTTCGCTGTACTGCGCCGTCGCTCGTCTTCTACTCCGTCCCGTTCACCGGCATGCACCGGCGATCGGGAGAGCAGGTCTCCGGAACCTTCGCCTTCGACGTCCTGCACTGGGAGAAGGTGGCAATAAGGTTTTTGGAAAGTGCTTCGCGTGACTGCTTGCTGTTCGTCCACAACGGCTCGTCTTCCTCTTCGCTCGGGTGCTGCGTGCCGTCGTCAACGCTCGGTACCATGAGTCCTTCCTGCTGTGCAGCTAAACTTCTAGAATTCTCGGTACGAATCAAACATGTTTCGCGTATTTGATCTGTTCATGTTTTACTGTATAGTTTACATGTGTAGATCGAATAATGCGATTATGTTAGTTTGCATATGCAATGCCATGATTTATTTATGGAATAAACTAAATCACTATGTGCTTATATTTTTAAAAATCCAAAAACTTTATTATAGGCACTGTGGTTTTAATATGGCTGGTTTTGCCGAGGCACTGAGGTCGGATAAATTCACTGGTGTGCACTTTAAGAGATGGCAAATCAGGGTCACTCTGTGGCTGACAACTATGAAATGCTTCTGGGTTAGTAATAACAAACCTGAAGGAGTTCTTACTACTGAAAAGCAGCAAGAATTCGAGGAGACCACTAATCTCTTTGTGGGATGCATTCTTAGCGTTCTTGGAGATCGTCTGGTCGAGGTGTATATGCACATGACCGACGCTAAGGAGTTGTGGGATGCACTGAATACCAAATTCGGTGCTACTAACGCTAGCAATGATCTGTACGTCATGGAGCAGTTTCATGACTACAGGATGGTTGACAACCATTCTATAGTTGAGCAGGCTCATGAAATACAAACCATGGCTAAGGAACTCGAACTCCTTAAGTGTGTCTTATCCGACAAATTTGTGGTCGGGTGCATTATCGCGAAACTACCTCCCTCTTGGAGAAGTTTCGGTACTGCACTCAAACACAAGAGACAGGAGTACTCCGTTGAGGGATTAATAGCGTCTCTTGATGTTGAGGAGAAAGCTCGGGAAAAATACGCCACGTCTAAGGGCGATGGTGGGCAGTCTAGTGCCAATGTTGTGCACAAGGCCCAAAACAAGAACAAAAGGAAATATAAACCCCAGCAGACCACCAACTTCAAGCAGAAGAAGAAGAACAACAACAATCCGAATCAGGATGAGAGAACTTGCTATGTGTGTGGCTTGCCTGGTCATCTGGCCAAGAAGTGTCCACAACGCAAGGGGATGAAGGCACCTGCAGGGCAGACCTCGAAGTCTGCTAATGTGACCATTGGCAACATTGAAGATGCAAGCGGGTATGGTAATTTACCTATTGTTTTCTCAGTTAATCAGTCTACAAACTGGTGGATTGATACAGGGGCCAATGTACATGTTTGTGCTGACATCTCGCTGTTTTCTTCTTTTCAGGTCGCACGAGATTCCTCCGTCCTAATGGGGAATGGGTCACATGGTTCTGTTCATGGTGTTGGTACGGTACATCTGAAGTTTACTTCGGGAAAGATCGTGCAGTTGAAGAATGTGCAGCATGTCCCTACTATCAACAAGAATCTCGTTAGTGGTTCCCGTCTATATAGAGACAGATTTAAGTTGGTGTTTGAGTCTAACAAAGTAGTCATGTCTAAACATGAATATTTTATTGGTAAAGGCTATGAGTGCGAAGGCTTGTTCCGTTTTTCCGTTTCTGATTTCTACAATAAGTCTGTGAACCATATTTGTGGTAGTGTGGATGATGAGGCTATTGTTTGGCACTCACATTTATGTCATATTAATTTTGCCTTGATGTCTCGACTTTCCAGTATGTGTTTAATTCCTAAGTTTTCCATTGTCAAAGGTTCTAAGTGCCATAGTTGTGTGCAATCAAAGCAACCTCGCAAGCCTCACAAGGCTGCCGAGGAGAGAAACTTGGCACCTTTAGAACTCCTACATTCAGATCTTTCTGAAATGAATGGGGTGTTGACGAAGGGTGAAAAACGATATTTCATGACGTTGATTGATGATGCTACCAGATTTTGCTATGTGTATTTGTTGAAAACGAAAGATGAGGCTCTGGACTATCTTAAAATTTATAAGGCAGAAGTTGAAAACCAACTTGACAGGAAGATAAAAAGACTTAGGTCTGATCGTGGTGGAGAGTTTTTCTCAAACGAATTTGACTTGTTTTGTGAGGAACATGGCATCACACATGAGAGAACGCCTCCCTATTCTCCCGAGTCTAATGGGATTGCCAAAAGGAAGAATCACACACTAACTGACTTGGTTAATGCCATGTTGGATACAGCGGGACTACCTAAGGCATGGTGGGGGGAGGCATTGTTGACCTCGAATCATGTGTTAAACAGAGTCCCTAACAGAAACAAGGACAAAACACCATACGAGGTATGGATTGGGAGAAAACCATCACTTTCTTACTTGCGTACATGGGGGTGCTTGGCAAAAGTCAATGTACCAATAACAAAGAAGCGCAAGTTTGGACCTAAGACAATGGATTGTGTCTTTCTGGGATATGCTCATCATAGCATTGCCTATAGATTTTTAATAGTTAAATCTGAGGTATCTGACATGTATGTTGGTACAATTATGGAGTCTCATGATGCTACCTTCTTTGAGAGCTTTTTTTTCAATGAAGGATACACATGGCACTTCTAGCCAAACTTCTGAAATAATTCTCAGTTCAATCACACCACCAGAACAAACTGAACATACACACGAACATGTCACTAAGGAGGATGACAGTGAAGCTCCTCAGAGGAGCAAGAGATAAAGGACGGCTAAATCCTTTGGTAATGATTTCACTGTGTACCTCGTGGATGATACTCCTAAGTCAATTTCAGAAGCATATGCATCTCCTGATGCAGACTACTGGAAGGAGGCTATCCGTAGTGAAATGAATTCCATTATCACTAACGGAACTTGAGAGGTGACAGAGCGACCCTATGGATGTAAACCCGTGGGGTGTAAATGGGAGTTCAAGAAGAAGCTAAGGCCTGACGGTACTATTGAAAAGTACAAGGCTCGGCTTGTTGCAAAGGGCTATACCTAGAAAGAAGGTGAAGACTTTTTTGACACTTACTCACATGTTACTAGATTGACCACAATCCGTGTGCTACTTTCCCTAGTAGCCTCACATGGTCTTCTCGTTCATCAAATGAACGTTAAGATAGCTTTTCTTAACGGAGAGCTGGATTAGGAGATCTATATGGATCAGCCTGATGGGTTTGTAGTGGAAGGTCAAGAAGGCAAGGTGTGCAAACTCTTGAAGTCTTTGTATGGTATGAAACAAGCTCCTAATCAATGGCATGAGAAATTTGATAGAACATTAACATCTGCAGGCTTCGCAGTCAATGAGGCAGGTAAATGTGTATACTATCGTCATGGTGGGGGTGAGGGAGTTATACTGTGCTTGTATATTGATGACATACTCATATTTGGTAAATGCGCTAGCTAATACTCTAGCATAAACTTATAAGAGCCGATCGGCCGATATAAATATACTGATCACAGAGAAATCTTAAGATCAATCTGTGATAAACACATTCATATCTGTCGATCCACTTGTATAAGTGGCAAACACATGAGAAAACATAAAGTGATCACATGCATTAGATAAGATCGGCTGAAACCCCGGTGCTATCCTTAATTATGATAAAAAACAGGCTTTGAATTAGATCTCAAAACACGACTAGGGTTGATAGCAACACAAAGTATGCATTGAGAATTAACACAAAGAAAATTAAGTCGTTGATCACTTTTGGGGATGGTAAATGCCTTGAAGAACCTAGACAAGCAAACTGATTCGACCATCGTCGGTAGCAAACCCTAAAACAAGTCACTAGCGAGATAGAATTGGCAAGCCATGCCAAGATCATTCAAGACATGATAGACGACGATCACATCATCAGGGCTTAACGTGTCTAGAGTGACACGCTAGCTCCGACGATGTAAATCGTCGGGTACGAGTTCTTACCTCTGCTCTAGGGAAGCAAGAACTCGCCGGAAGCTAACCTCTTGCGAGGGTGGCGATGCGCCGAAAGTAAATTGTTTTTGGTTGTTGAATTGATTCAGATCGTTGAGAGAGTTTCTAAGTACAAACTACCGGGATATTTATACCCGTGATTTACAACATTGTCCATATAGGACACGATTCTATCTATAACTAACAAACAAGTCCTTATGGCGGACTCCTGCCATAGATTAGATTGAATCTAATTTAACTTCCTAACTAAGAAATACAATTGCCTAAAACCAGGCCTTATCCCTATTTGGCAATCTCCTTGAAGCTTAAATCAAGCCCAAACCGAGCCCACTTTGCCTCCAACAGCTTCCTGCTCCCATCGGCCGATAGCCGCACTGAGCCCGCATCGGCCGATACGGCCTTTCTGTTGGCGCGCCACTTGGTCCGATACACCGCTGAGTCTGATATAGAACTTGGTCCGATACCCGACTTGGTCTGATAGCGCAGCCGATCCGACTCGAATCGGTTCTTCTTCTCTACGTTGGTTTTCTCTTTCCTCTCCGAGTAGATTATGAAAATCTGCTGTTAACAGTTACGCGGAGTGGAGATCGTGCAGGCGCCCTGATCAAGTGTAGTAACATCTTTGTATAAACCGAACCACCGTCTTCACGCAATGTGTGTGAAATCAATCTAAGGTTTTGCCTCCTTCGTTGTACTGCGCCGTCTCTCGTCTTCTACTCCGTCCCGTACGCCGGCGTGCACTGGCGATCAGGAGAGCAGGTCTCTGGAACCTTCTTATTTGACGTCCTGCACTAGGAGAAGGTGGCAATAAGGTTTTTGGGAAGCGCTTCGCACGACTGCTTACTGTTCGTCCACAACGGCTCGTCTTCCTCTTCGCTCGGGTGCTGCGCGTCGTCGTCGACACCCGATACCGTGACTCCTTCCCGCTGTGCAGCCGAACTTTCAGAATTCTCGGTACGAATCAAACATGTTTCGCGTATTTGATCTGTTCATGTTTTACTCTCTAGTTTATATGTGTAGATCGAATAATGCGATTATGTTAGTTTGCACCTGCAAATCCATGATTTATTTATGAAATAAATTAAATTACTATGTGCTTATATTTTTAACATGGACAATCACTGATCCACAGCATCTGTAGGGCAGTTAACCAGCCAATTCCTTCCGACAGTGATGTTAGTTCACTACATGAGTGAAGCTGCAGGGATGTTAGTGAAGCCCAGCCACGAAGTCCTGCTTCTGGCAAATGCTTTTGTTTCGATGTCAAGCTCAGGTGCCTGAGGCTGATTAACTTGTTTACATTTCTTGGCAACTCGATTAGTTGGTCACTTTGATAGAGATCTAGTGTCTGAAGGTTTATGAGCTTGCATAGGGAATTCGGAAGGTATTTTACGCTTTTGTTCCAGGTGAGGTCAAGATACCTTAAGTGCTTCAAATTTCCAATTGAATCTGGGAGTTCGTCAATGTTAACTCCGGATATAATCAATACACGTAGAAGCAAAAACTTGGACAGCAACACTTCCAGAATTTTTTTGCTTAAAGAACCATGATTACAAGAAGTAATAAAAGTTCGAGCCTTTCTTGCTTTGATTAAATGCTCGGGAAATTCTTGCTCGTGCGTGAACTCCTTGTAGTCCCATACTAGATGTCTGACTGTTTCTGAGACTTGTTGCCCTTCACAGCTCACCACAGCTAGGTCTGTGTCCAAAACATACCTGCCAAGATCATGTACAATATCATGTAACTTGCAATAATGTGGCATGCTTCCATCAAAAGTAATTGGGCGTCTTGAAAAAGGGAACTTCCTATCAGTTCAGTAATGTACTGATTACCAACATCTATTTCTGCACTCAATTTGTTCGAGGGCAGTAGCCCATGTGCCATCCAAAACATGATTATGCATCTTCTGTAATATTCGAAGTACGTAGTAAATATGGATAAATAGGAAAGACATGGTTTCAGGGCTGCTGGAAGAGCATTGTAACTTAACTTTAGCACTGGCATAATATCTCTATCACCTTGTATAATTTTGCACAAGTTGTCTTCTCTAACGCGTAGCCATTGACTTTCGTCAAGCATGGTAAAAAGTAGAGAACCCAATGGTTTTATCGCCAGTGGCACTCCAGCACACTTATTGACAACGGACCCTCCAATTTTCAACAGCCATAGATATTTATTTTTCACCTCGTTTGAATGCAATTCTTTATCTTTTCTTTACCTATAGATTCACAGTGTTTCTGTCATTCCACCTGACACACCGCATACCACACGGGAACATACCACGTGATGTCCCTCTCCCGCACGACGCCAACCGTGGACGAGTCCAATTGCATGAAAATAGAAAATAAAAAATCTAATTTAACTTGCCGCACAAATATATTTGTCCTACTTAAAAATGTGTATACTTTTGCAGAAATATTTGTCCGTCGTCTGTCGATTTCTTTTGCGATTCAGCTTCCGTTCGTCTCTCCGCTTCGTTCCATCGTTCCTGCACCCACGACACAAGAGTCCAATCAAGGCCAACATTTCCTCTTGTTTCTATTTCTTTTTTCCATCGGCTGCATTGAAGCGTCGGTCTTCGTCCATCAGTGACTCCGCTTCCGTGCTAGAGAGAGAGACGTAAGAGTTGAAGATGGCAACTGTTGGTT
Organism: Oryza officinalis; assembly: GCA_008326285.1. NCBI lineage: Eukaryota > Viridiplantae > Streptophyta > Magnoliopsida > Poales > Poaceae > Oryza > Oryza officinalis. Next base: position 5,256,730 of record BDMV01000010.1, read on the forward strand.
CCCAGCCCCACATTCGTCGTTCGGTGGCACTAGCGCGGGATCGGCTATCTCTAACGGGCATTAACCCTCATCACTATTGGGTAGGGCATCCGTCACTGACCAAAGGTCAGTGATGTGAGAAACTATCTTAATCGGGCACAAGGCCGTCACGGATGGACGTTATCTCAATTGGGCCTAACAATGTAGCCCGTCACAGATAAGATTGACCAAGCAATAGAAGTCAAACCAGGTTGGGTAGGAGCCCGTCACGGATGACTAATCTCAATCGGGCAAAGTACTCAGCCTGTCACCGATAACTACCCATCTCTAACGGGCTTTTCTAAAGAGCCCGTCACCGATAGGTTTGACCCCACCTGTTGAGTCAAAATAGTCCTAATTCGAATGACTTATCTCTATCGGGCTTAGATTAAGAGCCCGTCAGGATGTCTATATCCCTATCGGGCTTTGTTTGGAGCCCGTCACGGATGAGTATCTCTTTCGGGCATTATTAAAATGCCCGTCAGGGATGAGTAAGTCAGCAAAAAAAATAAAATTTGATTTTTTGGCTAGCCTCAGACCATTGCTAGCCATGCCCGCTGCAAAAAATGACAGTCCCAGCAACCATATTTCCAGCAACCATATTCAGTGCATATTCCAGCATTTCATCAGATATTCACAGCCAATTCACAAAATCAAACTCAATTCACAGCCAATTCATATATATACATTAACATCCACAAACCCATTCACATATATATGTCATTCACATCCATTTTTTGCTCTCCAAACCGCCGACATGTATCAAAACCTGTAAAACTGAGTTATAAATTGGAACAAGTTTATATGTAATTAAGAAATGTAAATATATACAGAAGAACGTGCAGAATTGTATTACAAGGAATATTTACAAAAATCAAATGTTTGTCGCAAAAGCATTTCTTTCGGCTAGGACTTTACTCTAAACATTCCTTTCGACGACAAGAGATTATCTAGTATGAATTGTGCTATCTCCTCTCTAATGATATCGAAGTTGTTTTCCAGAATCGCCGAAAGTTTTTTCTGCATGTGAGGCGCCAAGTTAGTCTACATACTTGGAAAGTTAGTATGAATCGTGCTATCTCCTCTCTAATGTATATAAACAACTGAAGCACACACCTCACCTCAAGGTCGAGCAATGTCACCTTGTCTGCGAGGCTCCTCATGTTATGGCAGACGTGGAACCCACACTGGTCGCCAACTTGTTCATGTATTGGAAAGTCCTTTTTGTGACCGAGTGTGGGATGCCCTTCCTTATGCCTCCCGCCTTTTGCCACGTATTGGTCCCAGGCATCGTTCAAGGTAGCTTCGATCACCGACCAATCGTATATTTCTTTGTTGATATTGGAGTTAAGGTAGTATACCAAACTCCACTTCGGCACTATGACCAGGAGAATCCAATGACGACTGCGACATTAATAAATTGCAAGTTAAATACTAAAGTTATACGCGCCACAGATTTGATTCTAAGTAGGGTACACGCTTACTGTTCAGAGCAGGCACACATAATGAAGTCCTTGTCTTGACGGGACCATAAGCGGTCCTTGATATATTCTACCATGCTGGCTCGATCGTAGTTCATAGTCGTCTCGTTGACGACAGTTGGATCGAGTAAGGTAACATGGGGAGCATTATGATGGACATGCTTCCAAGTTAACCTAGAAGCAAGACAAGAATCTGGATAAACGTAATACAAGGATAGTTATTACCATATCTCGTACGCAAGAATACTTACAAGGAGTAGCACTTAAGGAGGTTGGTGTCGACCGCTCGCACCCTGTAGAGGTCCCATAGATCTTTAAAGTCTACGGCGATAAAGCCTTCAGGGTCGAGGAACGGCTGTCTATCGTGCTGGCCCGTCAAGGAGGTCTCTCTATGCTTCCTCCTTGCGTTGGACCTCTCCATGTAGTACCCGTGCAACTCCTTGCATGCAGGGCCTATCTTCGATAAGGCGTCGTCTCCGACCAATGACATGCCTAATGTGAATTCTTTAGGAGGAGCTGATGGCGTCTTGCCAAGATCTAGCTTCTTTGGAGCCAGAAGTGGCCCTTCCACATTTCCTCTTCCTCTCCCCCTTCCAGCAGCTCTTTTGCATGATCCAAGCTTGGGTGGAGAAGATGCCGCCCTATTTCTTTTTTTGGAGACTGGGGGGAGGTGCGCTCTGTTGCTGACCTCTTGTCTTTCATCCCCAAAATCTGTATCATACTGCAATTGGAGATCTTGATCTCCTTTTTCAACGGTAGGAGGGGCAGATACAAGAGCTGGAGGAGGACGCGGCGGCTGCGCCGGACGAGCACTTGGTGCTGGCCTAGGAGTTATATTTATCTGAATGTTCTGCTTGGGCCATTGGATAAAGGTCCCACGTGCAGCTCCAAGGGTCAGAACCTCGTCATTTGGTGGGAGCGGGAGAGTGAAGCCAACCCAATCAGGGTTCACCATGTCCACTTGAACTTTGGCATGGCCGGCTAGCAGCTGCCCCCCATGCACTTGGGTCTCCGGCGTGGACTTGAACGCAAGACCCTCTGCGGCAGGAATTGCAAAGTCTTTTATCACCCTAACGACTAGGGTGCACGATGTGGGTCCCTGCAATAGATTCATACGTGTCTTTATAATATGTTATAATGTACTGTGGTGCTAAGAGAACATATATGTTTTGTGTTGGTTTTACCGTTATGTGGTCCACCGCAGTGAGGGCTGGTGTTTCTTGTGCCGCTGCCCCAGTAGATACGCAGCTGCTATGCCTCTGCGTGGGGCTCGTTTCTACTATGGGAGCGGCAGCAGGCTCGCTTTCCCTGAGGCGTGCCTCCACCTGAGCCTCCACTTGTAACAACTTCGAATCGAACTCTTCTCGGAGCTCATTTCTAATCTCGTCCCGAAGTTGTTCCTTAAGGCGTGCATCTTTCTGTGCCTTTGAAAGCCTGTGCTTCCTGTACTGCCACGCGTATTGGGGAAACCCAAGCTTCCATAGAACATTGGAGCCAATGCCCCTTGTCCGTCCACGGTGTTCTTCGCTTCCCAACGCTTTCGTGAGGATGCCATCCTCGCGTCTTTGTGAGAAGACCTCTTCGGAGGCCTGTCTCTCAGCAGTCATCTCGACCAGTGATACAGTTAGGACGAATTTAATCAAGAGTACGATACAACCTAACGAAATATACTCTACGTGTGGTACTTACGATTTTCTGGTACACCGCTGGATCTTCGGGATTTGGGAACGTAAGTGTTCCGTCACTATTCTTCTTCACCCTCGCCCTTGCCCAGTTCCTTGCTCGGGTGGTCGGGATATCACCAAGAACTGGCGGCGTGTTAGATTCTGCAGCAGCTTCATCCTCCTTGACCCATTCGTGCTGCTTCCAGATGTAGTCTTCGGTGCCAAGCCGGTGCGGGTGAAGGTTTTTTGCCTGCAACCTCCTAAAGGCCTCGCTTTTTGCCCGAGACTCAGGGGTTGATTTTGCGGCATGGAACTCTTCCCACACGACCCGTGAGATGAACGGGTACTTCCCGAATGGTTCTGGCTGGGCGGGGTTGAGGACGTAGTCGGTGACCAATGTAGTCTTGAAATTTTTTCACAAGTTGCCCATCTTGCGGATAGCCTGCCGCTTGAGTCTTGCCTCGGCCTCTGGGGGGTATTCGAAGCTTTCCTTGAACTGCTTCCAGGCCTTATCTTTTTCTTCCTGTGGGACCAGATAGATGTGGTCCTTCAAAATGGTGAAGTTCCGCCTCCCGAGGACTCCGCATATCGTTGAGAACTTTTTGACAGCTTTCGCAGGAGCCGTCGGAAATCCCAGATCGTCCACCTCTGTTATGGTGTACACTTCCTTAGGGATCTTATTCTGGGTCCTAGGAGCCCGACTCGATGTTGTCCCACTAGTAGTCGCTGACATGGGTTCACCTTGCTGCGACATTTTCTATATAACTGTTGTATGGCAAGAAAGTTAAAAAAATTTACAGAAAAACTTATTTTGATTGTGTATATAACTTATGCTAAGGTTAAGATATGGCCTCAGTTTTGCTTAGAAATTGTGCATCAATTACAATCATTTGCAAGTGTAGTTCCCCAAAAAAATGAACAAGTGTAGATGGTCTGTTCTTATACAAAAAAGAGCAAGTGTAGTGCCCCCCAAAAAAGAACAAGTATAGATGGTCTGTTCTTATGCAAAAAGAACAAGTGAAGTCCCCTCCCAAAAAAAGAACAAGTGTAGATGGTCTGTTCTTATGCAAAAAGAACAAGTGAAGTCCCCTCCCAAAAAAAGAACAACTATAGATGGTCTGTTCTTATGCAAAAAAGAACAAGTGTAGATTGTCCGTTATTATGCAAAAAAGAAAAAGTGTAGCTCCTCAAAAAAAGAACAAGTGTCGATGGGCTGTTTGTATGAAAAAAGAACAAGTGTAGTTCCAAAAAAAAGAACAAGTGTAGATGGTCTGTTCTTATGGTCTGTTTTTGAGCATTCATCACTGGCCATTTATCAAGAAATCACAGGGTAATAGTGGCAGAAAAAGGACAGAGCAGAACAGGGTAATAGTGGCAGGAAGAGGACAGAGCAGTACAGTTTCAAATTTAGAACAAGTACTAAAGTTTTAAATTTCTAAACTAGTAAAGTATCAGATTTCAGAACTTATATGCATCGGCAGTCTAATTCAGAATGGCCCCCCATTCATAGTAAATTCAAACAAATTTGACACTAAATTCAAACTAATTCATACTAAATTCATTGCAATTTAATACTTATTCATACTAATTCAAACAAATTGATAACCTAAGGATTCTCAACCAAACATCAATATGCACTAGAATTTGGAAAGAACCCTCTGTGAAAGTATTAAGATATGGCCTCAGTTTTGCTTAGAAATTATGCATCAATTACAATCATTTGCAAGTGTAGTTTCAAAAAAAAAAGAACAAGTGTAGATGGTTTGTTCTTATGCAAAAAAGAGCAAGTGTAGTGCCTCCCAAAAAAAGAAAAAATGTCGATGGGCTGTTTGTATGAAAAAAGAACAAGTGTAGATAGCCTGTTCTTATGCAAAAAAGAGAAAGTATATTGCCTCCCAAATAAAAAGAATAAGTGTACATGGGCTGTTTTTATGCAAAAAAGATTAAGTGTAGTTCCAAAAGAAAAGAACAATTGTAGATGGTCTGTTATTCTGAAAAAAAAGAAAGTGTAGATAGTCTGTTATTATGCAAAAAGAACAAATGAAGTGCCAAAAAAAGGATCTCGTAACCATCCAAGACTGAAGCCATATATATACTCGAGCCATAATTGAATGATATTTTAACTAGGGATGCAGTATAAGTATAAGCTCCAGTTAAAACTGAACAGGCAAAAAATAAATTGTTTTCAGTAGCATCACGAGCATATGAAAATCGACATATATTTGCAGCCAAGATGCAAATACTTAGATACTACATGGCCACATACTTCAAAAAAAATCATTGAAGATGGATAAATAAACGGTGAACTACCATGCAATTTAAAGGACATACAAACAACAAAATATGGAAAAGGAGAAACAATAAATCACTAGTGCCAGTTTCCTAAAGACATAATCTATCCTTGGCCATATTTAAAAGGTTTTGGAAAAGGCTGGCTTGACAACAATGACACAATATGGATCTACATGGCCGCAAGAAATTTAAAACAAAATTATGAGTAAAATTGTATAGACACTAAAAAGCTCACACAGATCTACACTAAAAAAAATAGTAGCACATGTGGAGGCATACACAGATATGGACCCCCTCCCCCACAACAAATAAATAGAAACACATATCGTTCATTTCGTGCCCATAACCACTTCTAAAACAAAATGTGAACCAACAATCAAATCAACATCACCAAAATCCTATGGCAATTGGCTACAACAAAATAAGCATTAACCTGGTGACACAACAGCATGAGATCATAAATTTGCATAAACATCAGTGTGCTATATAATAATGGTAAATGGTGTTACAAAAGAGTATTTTGAAGAGATTATTCGACAATTCATTCACCACTATGTCATACACTAGTGCCAGTGTTTGGAGTATTGGACTTTCTGCACTGTGGTCTCCACTCTGTTGTTCCCCAGAGATGTGACTACATCCATTAGAACAAATAAATTTCCCTAGAATGGGCATAGAGAGCGTTGTTTTACCTTCGGCGGTGGTCGACGGTGTCGTGGAAGGGTGCGGCGCTGTCTTGGGGTCTCGGGGAAGGGCGCCATGCGCTATGGAGGCCGGGGAAGGGCCAGTCGGGGAGAGAGAGAGGCGGCGCCGAGAGAGAGAGGTGGCGCGGTGAGGCCGGGCTCGGGGTCAAGGATGGCGGCAATGGGCGGTCGGGCTCGGCGAGGAAGCGCCGGCGGGGAGGAGGAGGAGGCGGCGGTGGTCGGTGAGGAGGCGCTTGGAGGGAGGAGGCGGCGGCGTGAAGGAGTGATAGTGAGACTTAGAGTCAGATCTAGATCGGTAGAAAACCTTGTCGTAGATCATCACCATCGGGCACAAGTAACAAGCCCGATACGGATGACAATTATCCATGACGGGCACATATAACAAGCCCGATACGTATGACACACATCTGTGACGTGCATAAGTAACCAGCCCGATACGGATGACACATATCCGTGACAGGCATCAATAACAAGCCCGATACGGATGACACACATCCGTGACGGGCAGAACTACTACGCCTGATAGAGATAACCTCATCTTTGACGGGCATTATTTATATGCCCGATAGAGATAAGCTCATCCCACTATAGAATTAAAATATTCCTTATTAATTGTATTTAATAATGATATTTAAGTTATAAAATCATTTATAATTAACTTATACCCGATTTAAAATTGCTATTACATTTTTAAATGGTGTAAAATTTCTGTTAAATTTCAAAAACCATATGAAATTAAAATATGCCTTATTAAATTAGTTTAAAATTGCTATTAAATTTTAAGAAATTATTATAATTAACCTATGCCTTATTTAAACAGTGTAAATTTGCTATTAAATTTTAAAAACCATATGAAATTAAAATATGCAGATTATAAGGCACCGGTATAAAATACTTCATTACTTATAACAATTTGCAAATTACAGTACTACGAAGACCTTGTTTACAAGGATATGCCTTCCGAATGGTCAGAACGAGCGTATGCCACTTCGTCTTCGGGATCATCGTCAAGGTTGATCTGAGGTCTTACATGAAGATTCTAGTTATATTCTTCCTCATCGACGACGTTGTCAACCCCAACAATTCTTCGTTGGCCATCCCTAACGACGTGCAGCTTCTTATTTGCGGGGTCTTGTATATAGAAAATCTGCTCGACCTGCTTCGCTAGGACGAATGGTTGGTCCGCGTATCCAACCTTGGCCAGGTCCACTAAAGTGAATCCTTCCCTGTCGACTTTAACTCTAGTGTGGATATTCACCCAGCTGCAATGAAACAAAGGGACTTTGAAGCTCCTGTAGTTCATCTCCCAGATCTGCTCTATGCGGCCATAGTATGTGTTCGATCCAGCTTGATCCTGATATGGATCTATACGGACTCCACTGTTCTGCTCTGTGCTTTTGTCATTTTGTTTGACGGTGTAGAATGTGTATCCATTGATATCATACCCTTGCCATGTGTCGACATCCTAGCTTGGGCACCTTGCCAACCTTTGTATTATCTCACTTGGGCTATCGGTCGACCGTGCGATACGATTCTTGAACCATTCGTTGAAGCGAGTACTATGTTCTCTGTTGATCCACATATCTGATCGACCCATGTTCTCCTGTTAGACCTTCGTTAGATGCTCCTCAAAGTATGGAGTTACTTCGGCCATATGCTGTAGCACAGCGAAATGAGCCTGCGCATAGGATGCCTGATCGGGTATAATTCTTTTTCTGCCTATTGTGTCAAGGCCTGCCAACCTTCCTTCGTGGCGAGACGCAGGAACTCCGATAGGATCAGTCTCGGCCATGTAATCGATGCAGAACTCAATAACCTCCTCCGTCATGTACCCTTCAATGATGCTTCCCTTCGGTTTTGCTATATTTCGAACGTACGACTTAAGAACTCCCATATACCTCTCAAACGGGTACATCTCCCTTAGAAAAGCTGGACCACATAGTTTTGTTTGCTTCACTAGATGAACAGGGAGATGAACCATGATATCGAAGAAAGACAGTGGAAAATACATCTCCAAGTGACACAGGGTATTGACAATATCAGCCTGCATCTTATCTAAATCTTCGGGATCTATAATCTTCTGACCGATTGCATTGAAGAAAGCACAGAGCTGTTGGATCGTGTGACGGACTTTGGGTGGTAGAATGCCTCTAATAGCAACTGGCAAGATCTGTGTGATTAGCACGTGGCAATCATGAGACTTCATTCCAACCAGTTTTAGATCCTCCAATTTAACGCACTTACTGATCCTTGCTGAATAGCCCGAAGGAACCTTAATTTCAGCCAGGCATGATAGCATTGCGATCTTCTCATCCTTCGACAATGTGTGGCAAGCTGGTGGGAGGTACACTCTTCCTGTCTCTTCATCCGTAACAGGCTGAAGCTCACTGCGAATGTTCAATTCCTGCAGATCTAGGCGAGCATTCAACCTATCCTTTGTCTTTCCAGGCATATTAACCAGTAGCCCGAGCAAACTATCGTAGCAGTTCTTCTCTACGTGCATTAGATCAATGCAATGCCGGACCTCAAGGTCTTTCCAGTATGGTAGCTGCCAAAATATGGATTTTTTCTTCCACATACCCTTATCATTTGCCTTGCCACGTTTTCTTTTCTTCCCAAACTCATTAGTTATGTCTTTGACCATGTTGTGGACTTCGTCTCCAAACAAATCCTTGGGAGCAGTTCCAAGTTCTCTCCGACCGTTGAAAATTTTCTTCTTTCTTCTAAAGGCGTGGCGTAGCGGGAGCCATCTCCTATGACCCATGTAAACCATCTTTCTTGATTTCTTCAGCAACCTACTACGTGTATGTTCCATACAGTCGGAGCAAGCCTTCTTTCCTTTCATGGTTTGTCTAGAAAGATTACCTAGTGCAGGATAGTCGTTAATGATGCAGAACAATAGAACTCGTAGCTTGAAGTTATCCTGACCATATGCATCCCAGGTTTCCACACCTTCTTTCCAAAGAATCTCAAGATCATCGATAACAGGCTCCAAGAACACATCGATATCATTGCCGCGTTGTTTTGGACCTTGGATTAACAAGCACAACATAATATATTTCCTTTTGAAGCACAACCATGGTGGGAGGTTATAGTTCGCAATAAGAACTGGCCAAGTGCTGTGAGAACTGCTCATATCTCCGAAAGGATTCATACTATCTGTACACAGACATATCCTCATGTTTCTGGGATCGGCAGCAAAGTCTTTGTGCATTTGATCGATATTCCTCCATTGAATCGAATCCGCAGGATGCCTTAGCAAACCGTCGTTCCTTCTATCTTCGGCATGCCAACACACTAACTTTGCTTCCTTGGGGTTGGCAAATATTCTCTTGAAGCGATCAATGATAGGTAGATACCACACAACCTTCGCTGGACCACCTCGCTTTGACTTCTTTCCCTCCCCCGCACTTTTCTTTCACTTGTATCGAGAAGCCTTGCATACAGGACAAGCATCTAGATCCGCATATTGCTTGTGGTACAATATGCAATCGTTTGGACAAGCGTGAATTCTACGGACATCTAATCCTAGGGGACACAGAACCTGCTTTGTTTCATATGTCGTTTCGGGCAATGTGTTCTCTTCAGGAAGCATGACCTTTAATATTCCCAAAAGTTCCATAAAACTCTTGTCTGTCCATCCACTACTTGCCTTCAGCTTCATTAGGTCCAAGGTAGCTGACAATTTGGTGTGCTTTGCCTTGCATCCGGCGTATAGAGGTGTCTCGGAGTCACCTTCATGATTGTCTGCACCACTTCTGTCTGCAGCTGCACCACTACCCGATTATTGCTCTCCATGCTTCATCCCACATGTGTAGCCCTTCATGAATCCCCGTTGTATCAAGTGAGAGTGTACCTCCTCTCCGCTAAACATAATATCATTCTTGCAATCTCTACATGGACAACACATGTATTTGCTATTTCTTCTTTTTCTATCCTTCTCCGCAACGTTCATAAAACTTAAAACGCCATCTCTATACTCCTTGCAATGACGTTTCAAAGTTGTCGCATTCATCCACCTTCGATCCATCGCTGCAAAATTTAATAAAATATTAGTTAACATACTACTTAATTAAAAAAAATTATTACTACCTTTTTATTTACTTCTAAGATTTTTCTGTTTTTCTTTGGAAAAAAAATTACAAAAATTCGCCCCCTTCAACCTCCCACCAAAATAGTGAATAATGAGATAACTTCAGACAATAGTCGGGTGGTCTCTTTATAGTGTGCAAAATATATCTCAATCGGGCCAATGAACCGACATCTTTAACGGGCGCACAGTTATCTCTAACGGGAATCAATAAAAGCCCGACACAGATATGAGTCATCAGTGACGGGCTTTAAAGCCATCTCAATCGGGCCATCTTTGGAGCCCGTCACCGATGACACTTATCTCTAACGGGTTCTGTAGATGGGCCCGATTGAGATATCCTAGGTCATCTCAATCGGGCCTAAATCTGTGCCCGTCACATATGAGTTTCATCGGTGACAGGCTATATATACTTGGGTCTAGAGTATGACTGTACGAGTACATCTACAACGGTGCAAATTTAGGCCCGATTGAGATGACTTCGTTCTGACGGCCCAAGTAGTCCAGGCATAATTGAGCCCGTCACAGATGATAGGATATGTACTAGTGTGGATTTGCCACATGCCCACATATTTTCTTTCTTCCATCGTTGGTTGTTTCTTTGTTTTCGACTCTATTTCCTGTTCCGCATGCGATATGAGACCACTACTTGAAACACTAAAACAATATCGAGAGAACGGACAGAACTGTATGAGCACATGGCGGCAAGCCTACGATCTACATTGACTATGCTAAAACAACTGTAATCCTCCAATTTTTCATATGTCGACGGTGACAACAGGAAACCTGCTAAAACAATTGTAATCCTCCAATTTTTCATATGTCGACGGTGACAACAAGGAACCGTAGCACATAGGCATATCTGATGGGTGGTCTCGATGATCCGGGATCACCTAAAAAAATACTTTGTTATCTATATCTGTTCTCTATCTCTATTATGAACATTGAAGATGTTTTTATTAAAGATATTTTCGTCATAATTTTAATATGTTATTCGTGTTTGACTCAGTTTTTGAGTTGGCCATTGGACCAAGGAGGTTGATCGGCTGGTGGGCAGGCCAAGGCCAGCTTGGCCCAGCGGGAGGAGCGCACGCGGGGCGGCTGCTACGTGGGAACCTTACGCTCACGTGGCGCTCTCCTACTCGACCGCGTGGGACGGAGAAAGCGCGTGCGCGCATGGATGCGAGACGCGGCTCCTCGCGGTGACGTGGCGGCTTCTGGTTTGAGCGGGCGATGGAGACATGGATCGATCCCCCGGTTCGGTGCACTGCCATTGGAGGAGGAGACGACGACTCGGATCGGCCACCAGGTCAAGTGAGCGTGGGGGAAAAGCCAGGATACGCGGCGGCTGTAGTTTGGGTCATGCGGCAGAGCGCGTGATCTCGAGGAAGGCTGTGGTGCTCGGATTTTCTGTGGAAAATCGGATCCCTGTGTGGCAAGCGATGTGGCGACCATCTAAGGTGTTTTCTTAGGTTGTAAGAAACAATAGATCGCGTAGATTGCACCTAAGTTAGGGTTGACATTGTTTTAGGAAGATTTTAGTTATCTTGGGCTGTAAATAGATGGGTGCATGTTAGGGTGAGGGTGTCCTTGTATCTCTTTTGAGAGTTTTTTTGCCTCTTCGTGAGAGTTTTGTGAAAGGTTGCCATTAGGGCTTTTTCAAGAGTTTAAATTCATGTTCATGTGAAGATGTATAGTTGCGTGTATTTGAGTGTGTTGTTTCAACACTTTTGTAATAGAAATATTTTGAAGTGGAGGAATTTAATTTTTTTCTTGCAATTTCTCTTTTGTAATTTAAATTCTTGCAATTTAAATTCTGTTATTTGAATTTTTTGTCTTTGTAATTATGAGAGAGTAAGTTCCTCTTACATCTCTTTTCAGATCTGGCTAATTCTATAGCTATGGTCTTAGAAATGTTTGGAAAAATGATTTTACGAGTATTTAGGAAAAAAAATTGAAGACGCTATATATATTCATCCTTCCTTTAGAACGAATACCGTTCCTTCACATGTATATACACGTGGTGTAGGGAAATGTATGCAGAGGTGGTTGCAGTTTCGCACAATTTTTTTTTTGAGCACCACAATTTCGCACATTTGGAACTGGATAATGCCATATTTTGATCGTCAATAATGACACAATGTCTAATTTTGGTATTAGAAAAAAAGAGAATTGGCCTGCTCCATGTAAAGATGAGAACTGGAGAGCCGACGATTAATTATCAACTACCATATTAATTGGCCTGCTCCATATTGTTTGGCATAACTCTGTGCACATGCCCATATATGACATTAATTTTCAACCACCAACGGATAATTCATGAAATACTGTCCTCCCTAAACATTAGTTGTCAACCAGCATTCCAAAACCACTCCAAACAAGATAAAAAAAACCACTCCAAACAAATTTCTTCACTTTATCAGAAAAGCAAAATTCTTCAGAGAATAGCACTCCTAACAACATATCCATACTTTAACGGCAGTCGATCGATCTGCTAGTTAGTATTCTGACGACTAATTATATTTTTGTTTTATGACAAAGGCAAAACTCTATAGTACTATAAACGACTATTTCATACACGGTCACTGCCCTTGGATGTCCCAATCCAAATCATTTTTCAACTTTTCATACGCACAAAATGATATCTGTTTAATTGAGCTAAGAAATTATGAGTCTAGTAACATTTCTAATTGTTATGACAACCTACGTACCGGCCTTTTAGATGTTATTGACTTTGGCATTAGAAGTTACAGACAATGGATACTATTGCTGCATTTGGCAATAGAGGATCGATTATGATAACAAGTCGTCCGTGTTACTGTGTATCCACATGGAAGAGTAATTCAAACGGTTTTGTAAGATTCAAGGCCTAAATCAACTATTCTCAAATATGTGCACCAAGAAGCTTGTCCTATGTTAAGGCTTGCAATCCTAGAATGATCATAGCACAAACAAACTTTAGTATAGTATGTATACTTGCTCAAAATAAATCAGATAAGAGACAAACACACTATCACAGAACGGGCTATTACTGTTGGCCTATCACAACCGGTTTGGTGTGACTTGCAGTGATAAAGAGTTCTACACATTTGCGCACCCAATCCCGCCTAAAATACAAAGTATCACTGCCGGCTTGTGTGGCTTGTGTCACAAGCCGACAGTGATACAACAGTGTTGGCCCATGACTGGCAGTGAAACGGGGACCTCAATTATTAGTTTGGGGCTGCACCTCCCAAGCCCGAGGAGCCCATTCTCCTGGGGCTAGAGGCTTGGGACTTGGGAGGATGATTTTTTGGCCCCAAAACCTTTGGAGGCTGATACAAGCTTGATTCATGCGCGATTTAGTGCTGGATTTTGACACTACTACAGAAAAGAGAATCGGTGCCGGTTGAGAACCGACCATAGGTACCGGATATATTTTTCAACCAGCATCCAGCAGGAGGGTTTAGAAATCAGCACCTTTGAGGTTCCAGGAATGCAAAAAAAAAAAGTCGGCTCGATGCGTCGGTTCAGATTGAGCCGATGCATCGAGCAGCTCCCCTTCACCATGACTAGATTCCATAGAATTATAGAATGACCATTTTAATTGGCTCGATTCAATCATAGAATGCTCGATCCAACATCCAAGAACATAATCAACATTCACACGAAGAACACAAGAACATTAAGAACACAACAACACTAACCCCGCTGCTCACCGTTGTCGATGTCGGGGAGGGCGTCGCCGCTGTTCGCGGGTGGGGAGCTTGCCGCCTCTCCTCTCGCTGGATCTGGCCAAGGAGAGGGCGCCGCTGCCACCGCCGTTGTGTGGGTAGCCCATGTGCCACCGCCACTGCTCTCGGGTGGACGTGAGAGAGAGAGAGGGTCATGTGAGAGAGACCGAGTGAGAGGTCGCGAGAGAGAGAGGCGCGCGAGAGAGAGAGAGAGGTCGTTCGCTCCTCCCCTTATCCGCTCGTGATGATAAGGACGAACAGTCGGCTCGGCAGCTTTTTACAGGTGCCGATTATTTTAAAAACCGACACCTATAATATATTATAGGTGTTGGTTTTTTAATTAATTGGCACCTACGATAAATTAAAGGTGTTTGTTTTTTAAAAAAACCGGCATCTATAGTATTGGTGTAGGTTTTTCTCTAGAACTGGCACCTATAGTCGCTTAAAGGTGTTGGTTGTTTATGTTTTCAGCCCGCAAGGGTGAGAAAAGGTCTATAGGTGTCGGTTTTAGCGCTTTTGGCACATATAGTGCCGTCTTCTTTGTGCATTTCTGTAGTAGTGTGGATTTCAAAGTGTAAGCCCACTCTCATGTGCTCTATTTTTTATTTGTTCACTTGTATCGGTCCATTTTTAACTATTCTCTAAATCTAACTGTCATTTTTTCACAAAACAAGATCATGGCCTAACATAACTCGCAAAGCCATTGTACACAGGTCCAATCAGGAAATTCTTCCAAAGAACATTCGTTCAGGCATAGGAATGAAGATTTTAATAGTGGTGATGGTGTCTCAAACATTTATTTCGATGACTTGCACAGGTTGTTCAACAATGATAGACTCGACATCTACTTGCTCAAAGCATGGGTCTTGTAAGTGGCATATGTGTGTTTCATATTTAATTTTCTACTCGATATATTTCAACACTATGTTATGCCTTTTTCAGGTTTGAGATAATGGAGGCTACAAAGAATCCTATTTCAGTAGGATTTCTCGATCCCTTCATTGCTAAGTGGGAATCCGTTTGAGATTGATGTGCCAGCACGGAGGACTACGTCTACAATGTTTTCTGCAAATTCAAGAAGAAGAGCCTTGTTATGCTACCATATCTAATGATGTACCTGTAAAACAACATGTTCATTGAGTTGTTAACTGGCAAACGATGTGACCATTGTGCCTCTGTCTGCAGTGATCACTGGATACTGATGAAATTTGTCCTACGCGAAAGTAGTTTAACAATTTACGACTCGTTGAGGAAACCGCGCGCAGTCCAAGTATCAGCCGGCTATTGATCTTCTCAACAAGTATAATCTAGTTCTTCACGTTGAACCTCACATCACTGCATAACCTCTCTATTCGTACGTGTAGAGGGCATTTGGCAAGTATTGTAGGAAGTCAGTAATGTATAGGCCATACTGCAGGAGTTTTAAGGTGAACCAACACGCTTACTGTCGTAGACAATGCGAAATGACCAACCTATGTGGCACTACTACAAAAACCTCCATAGGTACCGGCCACATAGGTGCCGGATTTGCTAGAACCGGTACCTAAAAGACAAATAGACCCAATTTTTCCACGAACCGACACCTATAAGATCTTATAGGTGCCGGTTGAATGGGAGAAGCCTATAGGTGCCGGTTTGCAATAAAAACCGGTATCTATGAGCCCAAAAAAGGTGCCGGTTTTATTTACGAACCGGCACCTATCACATAGGTGCCGGTTCGTAATAAGAACCGGCACCTATGTTACGGCAACATAGGTGCCGCTTTAACCTAATAAACCGGCACCTATCAAACCGGCACCTATGTGGTGGCTTCCTTCGGAAGGAAACTAAATAGGTGCCGGTTCATAACATTAACCGACACCTATATCCCCCAAGTCTATATATACCCCTTGTTCACTGCATTCTCATGATTTTGTGGCTTCTCTTCAGCTCATCCAAACGGGGGGAGGAGGTTTTGCCCAAAAATTTAAAAAATATCGAGAGGTCTATGTGTTTGCGTGCGTAAAGGTTAGTACGTGTTGATTCGATATGCAATTCGCAATAATATTTGTCAAGTTAATTTTTTTTTGCAATTTGTTTTGACGAATGAGAAGCATGAGAAAGTATGATGACTTATTATTTTGGAGTAATTTAGAGATTAATCATCAATGAGTAATGTAACTGTTATTAACATATATCAGAATTTCAATAGATATAGAGAATGATATACGTATGTTAGTGGTTAATTTAATAATTTTCGTAGGAGCGATGGATGAAGGAGGGATGAACATTCCGCAGCGCGGTACCTTGGAATATGCCAGGAGAGTAACCAACTTCGTGATCGCAGCCACGAGATCCAGATCATTGAACACGACGGAACACTTGCGTTGTCCATGCGCTGATTGCAGGAATGAGAGACAGTTTCCTGCAAAACAAGTTCATGAGCATCTCCTAACAAGGGGTTTTATGCCTAATTACACATGTCAGGACAATCATGGTGAAGATGAGAATCCGGATGTAATGGACGGAGGCAATGTGGAGTTGCCTGCTGACGGAGGTGGATATGATAGTGACGAATCAGATGGTTTAGATCAGATGTTACGCGACGGGGAGACAGCCCTCGACGATGACAGGCAATACGAGAAGTTCAAGGGCATGGTGGAGGACTCAAAAACCCCGCTTTATCCAGGATGCAATGAGCAGCACACCAAGTTACACGTCGTCCTCTCGTTGCTGCAGATGAAATCAACCAACGGTTGGAGTGACAAGAGCTTCACAGAGCTTCTACAGCTGATTGGAGACCTCCTTCCAGCGGGTCATGTGCTGCCAGAAACAACATACCGAGCGAAGAAGGTTGTCTGTCCACTCGGACTGGAAGTGCAGAAAATTCACGCATGTCGAAATGACTGTATCCTATATCGAGGTGACTATGCAGACTTGGATACATGTCCAGTTTGCGGAGCACCGCGGTATAAGGGTGGAGTTAACGATGATGATGATGTTGATGATGACAGTGGTGGCCCGGTCCTGAAGAAGAGGAAAGTGCCCGTTAAAGTTGCGTGGTATTTTCCTATAATCCCTCGGATTGAACGCATGTATGCAAATAAAAAACATGCAAAGATGATGCGTTGGCACCACGAAGAGCGTAAGAAGGATGGAATGATAAGACACCCTGCCGATGGATCTCAATGGAGAAAGATAGATAGAAAGTATAAAAAGCATTTCGCGCAAGAGATTAGGAATATAAGGTTTGGGCTGAGCACGGACGGGATGAATCCATTCGGTGACATGAGCAGTCGACATAGCACGTGGCCAGTGGCACTTGTTATCTACAACCTTCCTTCATGGTTGTGCATGAAGCGTAAGTATATTATGATGCCACTTCTAATCCAAGGGCCCAAGCAACCTGGCAACGATATCGATGTCTACTTCAGGCCATTAGTGGATGATCTTAAGTTTCTATGGGACCGGGGTGTGCAGATGTGGGATGCGTACAAAAGAGAGTACTTCACCTTAAGGGCAATGTTGTTCGTTACCATCCAAGATTACCCTGCAGCTGGTAACACATCCGGGCAAACAGTGAAAGGTGGTTGTGCATGTGTGCAGTGCATGCGGGATACAGCGAGCAGGTGGCTGAAGTACTCCGGAAAGACTGTGTACATGCGCCATCGGAGGTTTCTTCCAGCCGGCCACCAGTACCGTAGCAATACAAGAGATTTTGATGGCACGGTGGAGGAGGGTACAGCTCCAACACATCGTACCGGCAGAGAGATTTTTGAAGAGGTACAAGATATTGAATGTATATTTGGTAAGGGGCAAGGCAATCGAGGCACAACGAGCAAGGGTGGTAAGAAACCTCTTTGGAAGAAGAAATCTATCTTTTGGGAACTACCATATTGGAAAGATTTGGATGTCCGTCACGCGATTGACGTGATGCATGTTGAGAAGAATGTGTGCGAGAGTTTGATGGGACTCCTGCTAAACATACCCGGCAAGACAAAGGACACGTTGAAAGCCCGGAGAGACCTCGCAGACATGAACATCAGGCCCGAGCTACATCCTCTAGAACAGCCCAATGGTCGCCAGTACCTCCCTCCCGCGTGCTACACCCTTAGTGCCGCAGAGAAAATAAGCCTGTTGGAGTGCCTGCATGGTGTCCGAGTCCCCTCTGGTTACTCCGCGAACATTAAAAGACTTGTCAACATGAAGGAGAAGAAATTAGTGGGCATGAAGTCACATGATTGCCACGTGCTGATGACACAACTTCTTCCTGTTGCTATTAGAGGCATTTTGCCAGATAAGGTTCGAACCCCAATCCTAAAGCTGTGCTCGTTCTTCAATGCTATATATCAGAAGGTGATCGATCCAAGCACGCTAGACAAGCTCCAAGCAGATGTAATCATTACCCTTTGCCAGCTCGAGATGTGTTTTCCACTATCATTTTTTGATATAATGGTTCACCTCGTGTCACATATCGTGAAAGAGATAAAGATTCTCGGCCCAGTGTATCTGCATAACATGTGGGCTTTCGAGAGGTTCATGGGGATCATAAAGAAGTATGTGCGTAATAGAGCTCGACCAGAGGGCAGTATCATAGAGGGTTATGCAACAGAGGAGGTGGTTGAGTTCTGTATCGACTATATGGATTTGCATCCCATTGGTGTGCCGATGTCTCGACACGAGGGCAGGCTACTAGGGAAAGGGACACTAGGGCATAAGGCAATTTTCGCTCCTAGCCTAGAAACATTACGGCAAGCACATTTCGCAGTGCTCCAGCAGTCGGCCTTGGTGGCTCCATTTGTCGACATGCATTATAACACACTCCGCAGCGAGAACCCAAGCAAATCAGAGGCATGGATAGCTAAGCAGCATAGGCTGAATTTTGGCGATTGGTTACAGAAGCATATCATTGCTATGAATACTGATAGTGACCAGCTGTATGTTTTGTCTCGAGGACCTGCGAGCACAATTCATTCATTCCAAGGGTATGACATTAATGGCTATACATTTTACACGAGAACCCAGGATGCCAAGAGCTCGTATCAAAACAGTGGTGTCCACATAGACGCCTTCGACAGTAATGGTGTAGAACAAACGTACCATGGTTATATAGAGGCAATCTAGGAGCTTGAATATGGACCGCTGAAGATACCACTTTTCTAGTGTCAATGGGTCAAAAGTCCAAGTGGTTTGAGGATTGACAAGTACGGAATGTTCATCGTGGACTTAAACAATGTAGGTTACCAAGATGAACCATTTGTGCTCGCAGAATCCGTAACACAAGTTTTTTATGTCAAAGACCCTTCCTCGTTGACCGATCGCCACGTGGTTCTCCATGGAAAGCGAAGCATTGTTGGAGTTGAGAATATCGTTGATGAGGAAGGCTACGATCAAATCGACGAGCTACCACCGTTTGCAACAGATGTAGAAGGAGGTGAAGAAAGTCAGGAAGACGAAGACGAGGAAGAAGCACCATATGTTCGCAGCGACCATGAAGAAGGGGTAATTGTGATAGACCTGCATGTTTGAATTGTACTGTAACAAACATGTAAATTGTGTAATTGGTCCAGCCTTAGTGCAAGCTATTGGTTTGTGTCTCTATCTACCTATCTATCTTGCTATATATATATATATATATATAGATATATATATATATATTACGAGATTTAGATTAATTGAATTCAGTATAAGTTCAAGGCATATTAGAGCTCTAAGCATGCTATGGGTTGTGATCAAACCATAGCTACCAATCAAAAATAAATAAGCACTAAAAATAGTACATGTTCAAACATCATTAACTAACTCTTTATCAATCTCGATTCATTTGAATATGAGGACAAGAGTTGGACCGATTCAATTAATTAGAATAGAACAATTACACAACAAAAGAGAAAATATTATATTTGTTGGCAGTAGATGGGTTTCACTAAATCAAAATTGTGGCACTTTACTGATTTATTTTAGATTTGAAATTCTTATAATTTTGAAATATATATATATATATGAATGATGCCCCAAACAACAGCTCACTTGCATGGATCTCTGTAGTCAGAGCTTTTGCTATGAATACCGTAAGATTTCCACACATATCCTGGCTGTGAATACTGGCTGTGAAGTACTACATTTGCAAACATGTAATTGTGATTGTGTTAAAGGTACCTGTATAACCCCCCCCCAGAATTGCCCATAGGTACCGGTTCGTATTAACAACCAGCACCTATGTGGTAAAAGGTGCCGGTTGTACATAATAACCGGTACCTATATGGTAGAAAAGGTGCCGGTTCCAATTTATAGCCGGCACCTTTTAGCATAAATAGGTACCGGTTCCATTCTACAACCGACACCTTTAACCATAATAGGTACCGGTTGTAAATACGAACCGGTACCTATGTGGCTTGTATATATGCTGGCCCATCGCCATTTCGCCAGCCACTGCCGACGCCATTTCCCCCAAACCACCTTGCCGACTCCATCGCTCTACCGTCCGCCGCCCGCCGCCCGCCGTCGCCGTTCACCGCCGTCCCCCTCCTGCACCACCGTCGGTCCTCCACCTGCCTGGATCTACCGCCGTCGCCGTCCACCGTCGTCCTCCTTCCGGATCCGCGGGCCCCTCACCCTGCGCCCTCCATCCCCATCCTCCTCCACCACCGCCGCTGCCCTCCTCCAGCGCCGGCGTCCTCCATCGTCGCCGCTGCTCTCCTGCAGCGCTGTCCAATTCCTCCGCCGTCACCGTCCACCGCCGTCCACCGTCGCTGTCCACCGCCGTCCACCGCAGCCGCCTTCCTCCGCTGCTTTGGTGGTCTCCTCCGCCGCTGTGCTGCTGCTGCGGGAGGTGCTGCCGCGCTCCTCTAGCGCCGCCGTCGTCCGTCGTCACCGCCGCCCTCCTCCTCCCTGCCATCGGGTATTGTAGTATTGTCCACATCTTGATACTCCATAACCCTTTCTATATTACTAGTTGTGATTCATGGGTACCTTTTATCATATCAGTTGTGATTCATGTATTGTCCACATCTTTGAACCACACATGTATTTCTATTGCCTTAAAATTCTACTGGCTGGCTCCACTCGTCGGTTTCACAAACTCATCAAAATTTTTGCTAACATGGAGGTTCTTGCAACACTGGATAAGTGCAAGCATGTCATCATGATTGCTTGGCACTCTGGGGTTGAATAGGAGGGATTTTATGTATGGGGTTGATTGGCTATATATGTTGTGCATTGGAGCTATTTCCGTGCTTGTGGCGACGACATACACGAGAATGCTAGATAAGATGGTGTTTTCTGGGATGGCAGTGTTCTGCTTCGCTTGTGGGGCTACCGCGATGTGCTGCTATCTTATTGACGGTCCCATGTACTTCCGCGATATCAACAGCGCTGGAGTCCATGGGGCACCTCAGCTGCCCTCGCAGATGGACATGTGCTAGCTAGATTGCAGTAGATCATCGATCATCGATCTATCTCAGCTAACCAAGAATTGAGTAACAAATTTGATGATCGTAGCACTTTTTGTTTTGATGGTTCGGCCTCTACTAATTTGATATGGCCAAGAGTATTTTCTTTGTTTCAACATTCTAGTATACTTTATGCGTTTTACATTATAAGATGTTCCGACTTAATTTTTAAAGTTAATTTTTTTAAATTTGATCATATTTATAGCGAAACTTAACATATAGAACATCAAATTATTTATTTTGTGTGAAAAATATAGCTATATTTTTCTATAAACTTNAAATTTCCCTACAATATTGCTGTGAGCTAGCTTTTTTGCTATTTGGTATGAATGGAGTTTGTTTGATTTCTTAACGGAAAGGGTCTTGTCAGAATAGAAGGACACGTCTACGTGCTAGCACATATTAAACAACTAATATACATTAATTACCAGATGAACAATACATATAAAATATTTAATATGATTAATGTACCTTCTGTCAAATATAATACAACTTGTTAATCAACTCCATTTTTATAACAGTTTACTAACTTGTTAAGCAAAGTTAGTTCATTCATTTGGTGTAAATATAGTCAGTTTTGAATATGTAAGTAACACATACTCTAGGTTTCAGGCAATATGTAGAACAATTATGTACATAAGGATTGCTTTTGAATTTCACTACTGAAATTCACGTTTCAGAACTAAACAGATTTCAGAACTTGAGCACAAATTCAGAAATTTAGACGGCTTATAACTTTCATATGCTTAATAGTAAAATTGAAATTGTTTCACCTAAATTTGAAAACATCACGAATTAGTTCACATAGTGGGCAGGTTGAGGAGCACATACAAGGCAAGTGCCCCTTCTTCCTTTGATACATTAATACACTATAGCTATGCAAAGTACATTAGTACACTTGCTTTATGAGGCTGTTTACTTTTTCATATTTTTTCAATTTTGGATCTTTCGCTTTTCGCATACACGTTTTCTAAACTGCTACATGGTGTATGGAATTAGATGACATTACTTTACTGTTGGTATATTTGGAAGAATATCATCAAGAGGACAATAAGTTCTTACACTAATTTCTTGTATCTATCTAGCAGTAGTTCTAGCCTAGATCTACAAAAGGAAATGTCAGGGGAACAAGATAACATTAGGCCTACAAATTCTGGAGAAAGCGATGGTGGTAATGGTAGCCCAAGTGGCTTTCTAAACTTGAATCAGCCCGATGTTAACCCGCACAATACAGAGGTAAATTAACCGATCTGGAACAAATAATACCTTAAAACTACATATATCGTCAGATATGAATGACTAATTTATACTGATGTTTGAAGGAGGTTGATCTTTCGGCCACTACGCACTCCGCGAATACTTCAACCTCATCGGCAAGAAGAAAGGCTAGAGGTCCAACTAGGATGCCCTCAGGTCTATACACTATCACGGAGTTAGCTGCAGATGGGACCCCTATAGCTCCAGAATCGGCACTCACCCCATACGGCAAAGCTATAGGTGTCATCGTGAAGGATGACATCCCCATCAAGTACCGGCACTGGAAGAGTAGTGATACAAACGAATTGGAGTGGACGGTACCAAACAGAGACAAGGATCTTGCCTGGGAAAAGTTAAAGCGGACATTCCAGTTTCCCGAGGGACAAGAAGAACTCGCAAAGTCCGGGGCTCTTAAGAAGATGTCCATCAGCTTCAAGAAGTGGAAGACGGATCTTAACAGGAAGTTTGTCAAGAAGGGCCTGACACCAAATTTTGAAGATGCCAACTATCGAAGGTGTCGTCTTTTCTGGGATGACTTTGTGGCCTATAGAACATCAGATGAGGCAAAGGAGATTAGCGAAAGGAACCAGGCCAATGCGGCCAAAAACCGATACCCTCACCGTCTCGGCCCTAGCGGATATGCTAAGAACATAGCCAAATGGCAACTCCGGGAAGATGAGCTGCTGCAAAAGGGAATCGAGATCGAGACGAAGGACTGGTGCCAACGGGGAAAGAATTACCAATACGCCCGAGGTTCAACACTCTCGGATACAGGCGAGTTGGTACACAAGGGTCCTCGAGAGCAAGAAGTGTCCCAGAGGATCCACGAGGCCCATCTAAAGTCCTCAGAAGGTTCTTTTGTTGCGAGCAGGGAGAGAGATGAGCTTACACTTGCATTGCAGAACCCTGAGCATCCAGGACGCACAAGAGGAATTGGCCTAGTTCCATGGAGAGAAGGTTTTCCTGAAGACAGACATAGGTACCGGTCTCGGAGCAATAAAAATTCCAGAGACCAATCGGAAGAGATAAGGCTATTGAAAGAACAAATGGCACTGGTAATGGCAAGGCTTGAAGGTCAGCAAGGAGGCAATGCTGGCCACTTAACCAGTCCAGGTGGGAAGAAAAGCAGCTGCGCTTCAACTGAGGTTCCTCAAGAACCGGACACGGTTCATTACCCCGTGGACCACATCACTGTACGTACTGCATGCAGGCTGCATGTGCCACTTCAAAACATCAGTCAAGAGGTGGCACGCGCGATGGCACATCCCGTAACGGAGGGAGGGACGATACACGGTAAGCCGATACCAAGTGGCTACTCAAGGGTCGAAGTGGAGGACGTGCCGAGGAGGTACAGGGCAGTGCAGCTTGATTTTGCTCCAGAGGAGGGGGTGAACACTCTTGGTGAAGCCATCCACAACATAATCCTGTGGCGCAAGCGTTTCATTATCTTTCCTTCAGGAGATGGTGATGACGAGCCAAGCGATGGCGGGTCTAGCTCTGAAGGACTTCCTCCCTCCCCTCAAAGGATGCCAACTCCACCACCATTGCCACATAAGAGCCCGTCTCCTCCACCGGCGCAACGTAAGAGCCCATCTCCTCCAGAGGCAGCACATCAGAGCCTAGCTTCATCAGACCGGCCGAAAAAGAGGGGACGCCTCTGTAAAACTTCCCAAATGTCTGAACCACCATCTCTGAAGAAGACCAAGAAGACGCCATTGCCTACCAGGTCGGAGCCATCTTTCAAAGTGCCAGTCGAAGTACAGGATCACTTCATTCGCATGGCAAGGCCACCTGCCCGAAAGCAACCTATTACGGACTTCCGACGCACGATCAGGAAAAAGGGATTGCAAGAATTTTCCAAGAAAGAATTCGAGAAAGATGAGGCCAGCAAGACTATGCAAGACTTTCTAAAAGAGGCAGGGCTGAAAAGTTTGGATGATGTGGATAATATTGAGATGGCCCCATTGGCAGCTCAGTTCAAGCTTGGTCATTCTTTGACTACCGACGAATATCGCCACGTCATTGGCAAATGTACTCAAATGAGAAGGGTAGAAGAGTGGTACTTACAGATGGCCAAGGATGGTAAAGAGATGTTCCCCGTCTTTTACAGGGACGAGGACTTTCATCACTGTGATGGTATAGTTTGGGTCCCATTTAGAGAACTATTTCATCTATACAATCTGAGGGAGCTAGACTTATCGGTAATTCAGTTATGGGCATTGTAAGTATACTCGACCTCTCGCCATTTTTCTAAGTAAATATCCTCGTTGCGTGTCTAATTATTTTCCTTATGCAGAATGGGGTCGCTTGAATGTAGAGCGACCCATAACAAGCTAGGATTCCTCGACCCACAAATAGTCAATTCCTGTAATATTGACGCAGGCGAATGGTCCTCCCAAGAAGTGCTGAACTACCTTTACACATCCTTTGTCAAGCTGCAGGACATGAATACCATCCTTCTGCCCTACCACTTTAAGTAAGTGTGGCATTATCGTTGTACCTCCCATCGTTGTACTTTAAGATGTTAATTGTTCTCTTCCCTTGTATGTAGGCCTCACTGGATTCTTATTGCCATCCATTTAAACGATTCCAAGATTGTCGTCATGGATTCAATGAGGAAACCGCAATCCAACTACCAATCCCTCATTGACATCCTAGATAAGGCACTTGTGAAGTACAAGAAGAAGTGCATTCGACACGCTCCATGTGCAAATAAATTCCGAGTTTGGTGCCACCCTTATTGCTCACGTCAGGATCCGGGCACGAGCACATGTGGGTTCTACGTGATGAGATTTATGTGGGTTTTCATGGAGGACGGCAACTGGAACATTACGGATGCTGAGGTTCGCCCTGTCTCCTAAGACATAAATCCAATTTACTAAACACATAGTATCTTTCCACATCTTTAATCCTTCCATTTGCAGAAATTAAAGCTCCCGACAAGTAAATTGCTGCCACATGTTTGCTTGGGCCTCGCTGAACAGCTATGTGGATTCATCTTCGACCATATCATCTCGTCAAACGGCGCATACAACATTTCGAAGGCTCCTGCTGGGCTAGTGGGTTTCATTGAGGCTGGCGGCCCTAGTGACACTTTAGATAGCCGATCAACGCCAAAGCATACAAAGACCTAGAATTAGTGGGCCATACCTTTCAAACATTTTCTAAGTATCTTGTAGATTAGTTATTTGGATTGATGTGGTTTTCTTAATGTCTTCAACATGCATTAAGTTTCTCTATTTGTTAATGTTTATCTATTATTTTTTCACACATATATCTAACCATGTATTCAATTTTCTCTATTTCATATTTTTATCCCTAACAGCAACAGGTGATCTCACTGACTGGATGTGGCATGGATGAGGGAGGCATCATCATTGTTGTCTCTGTAAGCAACAGGTGAGCATGTGTAACTAAAATTTTCATATGAGTACGAGTTTAGAGCATTTGAGATGTTGTAGAGCTCAAGCGAATTTTTGTCAAGTCTCCTGAGATGTGTAACACATCTGGTCGCCGCCTTCGTGTGGTTTGACGGGCACGTCTCAGGCTGAAGTTGACTGGCACGCTGAGTCCCAGCAATATCTTCTATGCTCTCTACTCGAGGCTTCGGGTTTTATATCATGGTTTTATCTCCTATTTCTATGTTTTCTCAATCCTAGTGGATTGCAAAGGTGGATTGCCTATATGTATATATACTTGCTAATTAGTTAATCCATTAATTAACTTAATTAATTTATGTATGTCAACTATAACAAATTGAATATCAAAACCAAAAAAGAAACAATCGATCGAGGAAGTAATTTTATTTACGACCTCCCACAGTAATCTAAAAGGATATAATTAAAAATAAAAGTAAATTCATTTTACTACCTTAAACTATTTGGCAGGTGCACTTAAACTTCTAAACTATTTTTTCTCACTTCACCTCTAAAATATTAAAAAATAGTTCAATTTTTCCATTATGATACATCTTTTTTCTCTCTGTACAATATGTATTTAGAATTGAAATTTTGTGGGACGATAGATAACATTACACCATACACCTCAACTTTGCTCCTACTGACCACTCTTTATGAAAGTAGTGGGAATATAGTTTGGTCATTTCTGTTGTTGCCATGAAAATCAGCAAACCGAACACATGGTTTTCCATTATGATACATCTTTTTTCTCTCTGTACAATATGTATTTAGAATTGAAATTTTGTGGGACGATAGATAACATTACACCATACACCTCAACTTTGCTCCTACTGACCACTCTTTATGAAAGTAGTGGGAATATAGTTTGGTCATTTCTGTTGTTGCCATGAAAATCAGCAAACCGAACACATGGCCCAATGTGTCTAGTACCTACTGAATTCAAGAATGAGAATGTTTTGTTTAGCAAATTCAACATTTTTCTGTCCATTGAACAGATGCCATCAATTCAACATTTTTCTGTCCATTGAACAGATGTCTAGCTATTTCGTTTGAATAACATAGTTTGTCAAGAATTATTTTGAATTCAATCACAGTTTGGATGGTCCTAGGATTTTGTAAAACCTCAAATTTATGGATATTTACATCTCAGCTATTTTTACCTTATTTGACACAGTATGCTACAAACAATGATGAATTAAATCTAACATCATTGATGGAAGGGTTTTAAATGGTTTGGGAAGTGGATTGAATCCACATGAGGCAAGTAGGTTGGATTGGTTTGGTTTCATTTGGAAAATGGGTTGGATTCAGTGATTTCTGCGATGTGAATGTAATATTGTAATATTCTGTGAATTCTGTGTTTCAGAAAATATTATATGTGACCCTGCAATTATTTTTTTTGTGCTTCAGGACTATAGGTGCCGGTTCTTGTAAAGAACCGGCACCTATAAGGCATTAAAGGTGCCAGGTCCTATCCATTATAGGTGCCAGTTATTTATAGGAACCGGCACCTATAATACTATATAGGTGCCGGTTCCATATTTACAACCGGTACCTATAGTGTTATAGGTGCCGGTTAAGGAACCGGTACCAATAGCTTTGAGCATTAGTGCCGACCAATTGGTGCCGGCTTCGAAACCGGCACCTATGAGGCCTTTCGAACCGGCACCAATGAGTATTTGTGTAGTAGTGGTATGCACATATCTTCGGGAGATTCTTGATCCAAATTTATTGAATTATGAATATGAGGTTGGTAACCTAGAAATTCATGCAAAAAAACTTATAGTTTGTATATATAATTAAACGTATCCTTGATATTCACACTCAATCTGTAGGTTCTTCGTTTTCGAGTACTTATTGATTGTTTATTATCTTATTGTAGAGAGCTAACATATAGGTGAAACTGGACTAGTTCACTACGAGATTGTGGCGGTTCAAGAACAACTCGCAGGGTTCTTACTTGAACAATGCATCAAGCAAACAACCCATACCATGATCCAGAAAGTGTTGACCTCTGTATTCATGCTCCGGGACTCCTCCAAGGAGCCCAGCCGTCAAAATGTAAGAACCCTTCTAGCATCCACTTTGAGTGAACTAGAATAAAGCTCACCCCTCCTCCAGGAAAACTATTATGTGTTCAATTGTTATAGGCAAACTATATAGTCTTAGTCATTGTCCTCAATTATCGTATCTAGACTTCTCTTATGCACTGTGATTAGTGATGTGTGTGCATGCTATTTACTTGAGTTATATTATATTATTGTTTAGAACAGGTAATTAAATATTGTACATAAACGAAAATATGGAATAAAGTTATTTAAACTTAAAGTAAAAATGATAAAGATAACTATTAATAATCTTAAATGAGTAGAGGAGTGACTGAAAATACTCGATTTTTGTTAGTGAGTAGAGGAGTGACTGTGAAGACGTACTCAACTTAAACCTTGATAGTATGCAGCGAACTATCCGAACCCAGCTATATGCAACTTGTGCTTATCGAGGATCAAGATAGCACACATATGAATATATAAGATAATACCACAAATACATCATGAATATATAGATACGATTAAACACACATGATATTTAGGTTGTAGTCTTATGACCAAGTTCACAGTAAAAAAACTCTGTATAAACTTCATGCAATAGTTCAAAAATAGTTTACCTAGACATTTTCTGGAAAATAAACAACTTGCTATCATGTAATTCAAAATTGTTTTTGCTGGTGCAGCAACCTAGCAATCTGTTGTACCAGCTAGAATAAAGTTATCTTGGATGGAAAACCCCTCAATAAAAGCCCTCTGATTGGGGTGCTGCAGCTGGTCTCCCAACCTATTAACCGTCAACATACTTACCAGCTTCGCAAAACTATGCATAATGGTATGTGCACCGGACATTCTGTGCTACCTTGTAAAACTCCGGTGTTTACATGTTCATAAATTTGTTGCTCAATTTTAATCCAAAATTTCAATTCTTTTTGGCTCGTGGCTTGCACACCGGACAATTCGGTGCTACTTTTTTAAACTCTGGTATTCACATTTTCATAAATTTGCTATTCAATTTCAATCCAAAATTTCAAAAAAAAATGGCCCGTCGAACACAATGGACATTGTTGAGAAAATGTCATAGATCAATGATGTTTTACATGTTCATTACATGGTTTTTTTAATCCTAGAACACCACATTTGTTGTAGTGTTTTGTAGCCTTGTGATATTCACTGTTGATGGTCCTTAAGAACCAAATCCGACCGCCAACTCTTGCATAAAACTAAATGAAATGAAATGCCAAATGTAGTGATAGGGTTTATTACTAATCATTTCCACGAGTATGATGAAATATTTGTATGCAAGAGATTTTTGGATGACAATACACCCGCCATACGACAAAATACATCTCTGGCCAATTAGACGCGAGTATACAGATTGAAGGTCCCACAAATTAGTGCAAATCAGACATATTTGAGGTCTATCTACCATGCACCATCATAAGGGCCCACATATCATATACTGGGAAGAAATCGGTGGGCTATAATGGTTTGTCTAGTTCGGTTGAACCAGGGTTTGGCCAAACCATGGTGGCGCCTCTCCTCACCGTCTTCCACGTGGCGATTCCCCATTGGTTGTTGATAGCGGTTATGGGTGAACCGACCTCAGTAACCACCATCACAACAGCAATATGACACTATAAAAGGAGGTGTTCCTTTCATTTGCAACACAATACAATAAAGTGGAGTACAACTCATTTTCATACTTAGGCTACTCTCTAATAGAGTATTAGAAAATGGGTAGAGAGTGAGGGGAAGTTCCGGAGGAGTGCTAGAGTTGTCAGCACTTTCTTCTCCCTTGTACCTCGGTGGATGCTTCTTTTATAAAAGTAAGTATTTGAGATCACTTTTTGGTATTTAGTTTTCTTGTTTAAGTAAGACATATTCTCATCGTTGCGGGTTCATCGCTTGATAATTGTATTGAGTGCTCTAGTACTAGGACTTTGGATAAAGAAGAAAGTTCTTGCATGAGGCTAGAGTAGTAATCAATAACATAGACGTGGTTGACTATCTTTAAGTACCAAATCCGACCGTCAATTCCTGCATAAAAGCAAATGAAAGAATACAAAACAAATAAAAGAATACAAAATGGAATACCAAACTTATAGGTAGTGGTTATTACTAACTATTTCCACAAGTCTTGGTGAATATTTGTATGCAGATGAATTCGGGACGAAAACCACCCGCCGTGCGACGAAACATACCTTCGGACAACCGGACATGGGTACACGAATTGGAGACCCTATATGTCACTCAAAACCACCTAGAATTGAGCCCATTGAAGGTACAACATATATAGGGCCCATCAGGCAGCCTCTCAGCTGAAGGAGTGACTGGGAGGTGGGCCAAAGGGGTCGACCAAACCAGAAGGTTGGCCAAACCGCCTTTGGCTTCTCTCACCATCTGCTTCCAGGTGTAGGCTCCTGATGACACCCCAAAGACAGTTATGCTTGATTCCTGGCAGTTATCGACCTTCCAACCATCATATGAGGGCTATAAAAGGAGGAGAAACTCTCACTCTCAAATGGCACAACAAGTGGAGTACAACTCACTTACATATTTAGGCTACTCTCTAGTAGAGTTAGAATATAGGAAGAGAGTGAGGGAAAGCTCCGAAAGGAGTGCCTCAAATATTGGAGTTCTCTCTGAGGGAGTTTCGGAGGAGTGCCGAAGATGTCAGCATTCTTCTAGGGGAGTTCTGGAGTACTGCCAAAGATGTCGGGACTCTCTCCGATCTTGTACCTCGACGAATGCTTCTTTTATATAAATAAATATTTGTGATTTCCTTTGGTATTTACTTTTCTTATTTAAGTAAGATATATTATTATAATTGTGGGTTTATTGCTTTGCTTAGGTAGAGTACCTTAATCTTCTATAAACGTGACATTGCAATTAGGGTAGTAATCAATAGCATAGATGCGGTATCTAGGCTAGAGGTTACCACAGGTGGTGACAGCCCTGTCCGTCCTTTGTAATCCTCCACGTTCGGGTACGTCATAGAGCTGTAGGCCGGAGTCGCTTTGGCAGACCAGAGGTAAGCCGGTGCCCGAAGCAATCAATAGAGTTTTACCTTATCTTAACTAAGAGAACTAACCCATAGGAATCCTCTCTATTCCAAGCCTACCATTTAGTTGTTGTCCTTGGAAGAATCCTATTCTTAGATTATACACACACATTCCCTGTGGATACGATATCCTGAAATACTCTTGGGTGAAAGATACAACGGTATCCATGCTCTTGCAGATTATTCTGTTCTCGTAATAAATACCAACAGCGGCATCTAGGTTAGAGGTTACCTTCATTTGTTGTGTGCTCCACAGGTTGTAGAGGTAGGCGGTAGGTGATGACAGCCCTGTCCGTCCTTATAATCCTCCACATTCGGGTACATCATAGAGCTGGAGGAGAGACTTGCTTGGCAAACCAGGAGAGAGCCAGTGCCCCAAGCAATTGATAGAGTTTTATTTCAACTTAATTCAAGATAATTAACCTATAGCAATCCTTTCTATCCTAATCCTTTTATTAGTTGTTGTCCTTGGTTGAATCCTGTTCTTAAATTATATACACGTTCCATGTGATTCGATACCCTTGAAATACTCTGAGATGAAGTGCTACAGCGGTATTCGTGCGTTTGTGGATTTATCTTGTAATATACCCAAAGATTTCGAAAGGAAAGAAAAAAAGAAAAGAAAAGACTTAGCAAAAATTTGATTTTGTCTTTGTCTTTGTCTTTTGAATTTATTTTTGGTGTTCTTGGATTTTCCGTGCATCTCATAACTCATTTATATGCAATAAATATAAAAAAAATGATGAAGTATTAAATTTAAGAGAGATAAAAAGAATTAAGTAAGTGATGGACACTTGACATAACTTTCCATAAATCTCACAAGTTTTGCATCTCAATTAAAAAGATGAGAACATCCAAAGTTTGATTCAAATTGAAATAAAAATAGTGAATTTGTTTGAATTTGAAAAATAAATTATACATGAGAAAAATCCCAAAAATTCACCAAATAAAGTTCATGATACACTAAGCTAGAAAAATTTGCACACACTTTTGAGTACTGTAGTTATCCCGAAAAATTCCCCAAACTCTCAGCTCACTCCAAAAATCCCCTCACCTCATCCCTTCTCCCTCTCTCTCTGATCAGTGGGCCTAAGGACCCTTGGCCCCACCTGCTAGCTATAACAGTGCCCCATCTATCCCTCTCCTTCTCTTTCCTCTCTCCCTCCTTACAGGCATTTAGTCGAGCATCTAGGGCGGGAGTCAAAAGTCGTCGTCCCCAAGCTGGCCACACCACTCCTCCCCGTGAATCTCGCTGCAAGGCTGCACAAAGCCGGCGTCGTCCTTGCCCAAAGCCCTGCCACACCTGGCAAAGCCGGCCTCGCCGCGCGCCTCGCCAACCTGACGCCGCCGCCCCTTGCCACCAACACAATGCCGCCGGTCTCCCTCCCTCTCTTTGCCCGCACGGCAATGCAACAGCACGACAACCCGACCACACCTGCAAAGCCACGCAAAAGCCAATGCCACCATGCCCGAGGTCCTGCCACGACCGCCACCGACCTCGCCACTCGCCTCGCCCAACCAGCGTCACCCCTCTGCCCAAAAGCTCGACGCGACGCGACAACCCCGACCAGCGCTGCACCTTCCTCTGCAAAGGCCCCTGCAAAGCCGACGCCACGCCAGCCTTCCGCGATTCCCGCTGACCCCACCTGCGCTCGATAGACGTCGAGCACATCGCGACAACCACCGCCCGACACCGCGCTCCACCGATCTCCTCACTCGCTCTATAAAACCCTATCTCGGCTCGCCAGCCACCTCCCGCTCCTCTCTTGACCTTCCCAGCCAAAGGACAAACCTAGAAGTCTACTAGATTGACGGGGGCCGCGCCACCATCGTGCCCCGCTCCCGCCAAACAGACCACCGCCACCACCCAGCGCCAATCCAGCCGCCGCCATGGTGAGTTCTGGACCAAACCCTCTCAGCGGCATGCTCCGTGGACCTTCCTGACTCCATTCCCCCAACTAATTTTAGGCCCCCCTCGTCGGAGAGCCGTCACCACCATTATCGTCGCCCACCGCCCCGGGAGCCCATCGCCACACCATCTCGGACCAACTTTGCCCGAATCAAGCACGGGGTAAGGCTTCTAGTAGTCCCTAGGCCTTCCCCATCATTCAATCAAACCGCCGTCGCCCATAGCGCCGTCGCGCCGCCATCCCAAACTGCCGCCACCGCCGACCATGGTGCCCACTGCATCCGGCCATCCCCGGCTGCTCTGCTGCCTCTAGGAGGTGCACAAGGACCTCGTATAGCCACCCTGACCTTCGGTCTAGTCATCCCTGCCGCAGCTCGCCGCCAGCGAGGCCTTCCCGAGCCACTGTGCACTCTCACCTCCCGTCTGTTGTTCCGAGGAAGAAGACAGGGACTCATTCATAAATAACCAAAACTCTAGGGTTCAAAATACAAAATACCGACACACTTACAAGTGGGACTAGGACCTATTCGTAAATTCTGGAAATTTTAGTGCTTGGTTGAAAGATTAGAGGAGTGCCTCTC
Source organism: Oryza officinalis (assembly GCA_008326285.1). Taxonomy (NCBI): domain Eukaryota; kingdom Viridiplantae; phylum Streptophyta; class Magnoliopsida; order Poales; family Poaceae; genus Oryza; species Oryza officinalis. Next base: position 5,290,397 of record BDMV01000010.1, read on the forward strand.
ACTGACACGTGGACCCACAGATTTAAAATGGACGTGCAAAATAAAAATCTGCCTTCCCTGTAGGAAAGCTTATGACGGATAATGCGCTTTAGTTTCTTTTATAAAGAATTAATAAATCTGAGAAAATGGTTTCGGTTAATTATTTTTTACTAAAAAATGCTGAAACTTTAGAAAAATCATAGAAAATTTATTTAAACTCTGATTGAGGCGAACCAAATTTTGTTACGTTCATAACAATTTTCTTTTTAATACTGTGCACTCAAACTTAGCACCAGTGTTGTGTATAATTTCACTAATTTAAATTTGAATAGTAACTTTCGTATTTACAATATTTTAAATATTAGAAACGCGATAACTCCCACATACGACATCGGATTTAGGCGTTTCTTTCTCCTAAATTTAAATTAAATCATCATCTATACAATGAACATGTTCATGCATCATGCATCATATTTTATCTTGAAGTTTTAGGATGTTCATTTGAATGTACATTTAAATTTAATATAAAGGACGAATCGATTGTTGTCGTTAACGAGAGTGTGCAAGGCCAAGAGATATTTGAGGAACCACCTGAGCAAGGCAAGTCCTATTCAATTTGTCACGCCCAGAAATTTGCTAACACGAATTCCAAGCAGAATGTGTATTAAAATCCCCGTCCAGGACCGACCAGGGTACACAAACGACAAAGTTGATATACAGATCCATGTCTTACAAACACCATAGAAATCTCTTATATAAACGCAGCGGAAAAAGTATACAAGCTATTCTAGTTAATTAGACGCTCGCAGCATGGCAACTCCATTCCACGGGCATCCTTGACGGCAACCATAAGCCTACTCTTCTGAATAGCCTCCATCTGACATATACTCCAACTCTGGTGTGGGGAAAAATGAAGCAAGACTGAGTACTACCCACTGTACTCAACAAGTCATACCGGAAAGGGAGTAATGATGCAAGTTGACGGAACGTGGAGCTCCTCACCGGGAGACCGCGCGGGCCCCCCTTTGCCGGTTCGGCCGGGGGCGCTAAGTGAGGTTCTTCGCCCTCGATCTGGGGAACGTCAGCGAGAGATGAAACGCACGAAACACGGGCGACGTAGACAGGTTCGGGCCGCTGAGAAGCGTAACACCCTACTCCTGTGTTCTGGTGGATCTGAGGGCCTCCAGCAATACAAAGAGAGTTCGGTCCCCAGAGCGTATTCGCCGGAGTCCCCCCTTCTTTCCTAGGCCTGGGCCTCCTTTTATCTGGCAAGGGGTCACCACATGGGCCTCTAGCTGTCTAAGAAAGAAAGCATTCTTTTTACAATCAGGGCTAGTCTACAGCCGGAAATGACCTCTGACAGGGACGGTACACGCCTCCTGCCCCGCTCGCCAGCTCTCCCGGTGGACGCCCGTTTCAACCTTCATTAAACGGCAAGCGACTTCCTTGCCATGCTTGCGCTGAAGTCTGAAATGGATCTGACCGGAACTTACATACCAACTCCAGGAGTTAGCATGCCGGCTCCGGCTAGGGACGAGAGCCGGGAGGCTCTCATCATTCTGACGGGACGGGGCGAGGCGTGCCACAGGCCGCCTGTCGCCACCTAACCCGCGATCTGATCGGTCCGTGACCGGTCACACACCGCGACCGGTCACGGACCGGATAAGCGTGCGCTGCGCCGCATTAAATGCGGCGTGGCGCGCTCGTCTGATCCGCTATAAATGCGATTAGGTGAGCCCTGCTGTGCTCACCTAACCCACACACGTGGCGCCAAAATCATAGGGGGTCGGGGCGCCCTAGCCCTCGGGGCCGAAATGGGAGCGGCCCGATCCCTCGGGGAGACAGAGGGAGGGGCGGCCATGTCACCCTCGGGCCCGACCCCCTCGGGGGGGTTGGGCCACGTGGGTGACCGCGGCTACTCAAGCCTCTAGTCATGATACCCCCGGTCCCATGTCACCGACAGTAGCCCCCGGCGTTACGCCGGGGCGACCGCCCCCCTCAGGGGAAGCGCTCGGGCGTGACGCCACTCCTTAGGCCCGGTGACAGGTGGGGCCGGTCCCTACAGGCGGGCAGAAACCCAACGGTCGCGAATCGCGCGCATCGGCGAGAGAAAACCGACCGATAATAATGAGCGGCCTCTTTAAGACCGCTACATTACCCGAGCAGCGCGCGAATCGGGACGAGCCGGTTCGTTTCGCCTGGGGATATGATGATGGCGCCTTTCACGGTTGGCGAGCGTAGTTAATGCGCGCACGATCTGCCCCATCTCAACCGCCACGACCGCACGTCTGCCGCGTGCGCCGCAAACGGGCGAGTGGGGTTAGTGGAGGCGTGGGCGCGAGAAACGAGGGGGCAAGGTAGCGGGCGCGGGAAGCGAGGAGCCGGGCATAGCGTTGGCAAGGGTATAAAGATGCCGAGGAAGGGATTCGTTTCCTTCCTCTCGCCACTCTTCCCTTTGCCTTCGCCACTTGTGCCCTAACTCTTCGTTTCCTGTGCCCTACCCTTGCCGCACGCGCTCGCTCTCAAGCTCCTCCTCCGCCGGCGCCATGGCACGGGGCTCCGCACCGCTCGACGGTAGCTTGCTGCCGCCTTCCCGCATCACGAGCGAGAGGCAGGCCGGGCTGCCGCGCCGATTCATGCCGGAATCTGCCACCGGCCGGGAGGTGGTCGCGCTGGGCGAGGGACGCCCGGCGCCACACTACCCGGGGCGGTCCGTCTTCTTCCTCTCTTTCGCAATGGCGGGGCTGGTCCCGCCATTCTCTACTTTCTTCATGGACATTCTGGAGTTCTACGATCTCCAGATGGCGCACCTCACCCCCAACGCGATAATGACGTTGGCCATCTTCGCGCACCTGTGCGAGATGTTTATCGGGGTGCGCCCATCTCTCCGGCTGTTCCGGTGGTTCTTCACCGTGCAGCCGGTGTCGCCGCCGACGGTAGTCGGTGGTTGCTACTTCCAGCCACGGGGGCAGGTGCTGAACCGCTACATTCCTAGCGTCCTTCGCAAGAAGTGGGACGATTGGAAGAGCGATTGATTCTACACCCCCCTCGCTGGCGAAGCGCACCTCCGACTTCCGAGCCAGCCCCCGACGCAAGCCTCCAGCTGGCGGGCGACGGTAGATCTGGGGGACGGCTACGACGCCGTTCTTGACTGCCTGGCGGGCCTACGATCCCAGGGGCTCACGAGGGCCATGGTGTTCGGCGACTACCTCCGTCGCCGGATCGCACCGCTCCAGCGGCGCGCCCGGGGCGCCTGGGAGTACACCGGGCCCGAGGACCACCTAAGGACCCACCAGGGGCGCAAATGGGACTGGGACCCTAAGGACTTCAGGATGGTGGTCCAACGGGTGCTGAATCTCAGCTCCGTGGAGGCATCCCTCCTCCCCCCAGAGGTCCTCCCCCTCTGCTGCGACCCAGAGCGCGCCAATATCCTGGCCATCATGCAAGTGGTCGGGGCGTCGGGGGAGCGGGCCCCCCGAGGCCACGACGGCGCGGGCGGGAGCCGCAGGGGGGGAACAATCTACCCCGGGAGGGGGTCGTGCTTCTCGGTCCCGCGACGGGGGCCCGGGGGGCAGCCGCCCTGCCGACGCAGGGGGAAGAGGAAGCAGGAGGGTACTCCTCCCCCATCCCCCCCCCGAGGGGGCGGGGCGGTGCGTGCCAGCAGCAGGCGCCCGGAGGGTGCCGTGCCGACGCCGCAGCCTGAGGGGGAGCGAAAGAAGAAACGGCTCCGCAAAATGGGGGAGACCGAGCCATGCCGGGGGAGCCTCATCTCGCCCCCGAGGTGGTCGTTCAGCCGACCTCCCCGCAGGTTCGTCCCCGCGCCCACTGCGGCCGCATTCATACTCCCATCTCCCAAGGTGAGTTTTTACTCACCCGTTTCTTTTTGTCTCTAGTTTTTCTTCTGCCTCAGCGAGATCCCGTCGCGCCCCCCACGCCATTCCAAGTCCGGCCGGTCCGAGGCCGAGAAGACGGCGACCGCGGAGGCCCGGAGGCGGGAGGCTGACCAGCGGGAAGCCGCGGACCGCCTCCGAGAAGCCGAGGAGGCTGCCCAGGAGGCCGCCCGGGCTCGCCAGGCCGAGGAGGCCGCTCGGGAGGAGGCCAGACTCCGCCGGGCCGGGGAGTCCGCCCGGGAGGCAGAGGCAGCGCGTGCACGCCAGGCGGCCTGCCAAGCCCCCGACCCAACTCCGCCCGAGGCGACAACGACTTCCGAGGCCACCCACGAGGAGGCCGCGGGTGCGCCGCTCGGGCCCGATGCCCTGGGCGACGCTCGGAACGAGCCAGCTTCGGGGGACGCCCCCGAGTCCGGCACGCCGATCGGCGGGCCGAGCCACGCGGCACCCACACCGAGGCGGCTCTCCCTTCTGCCTTCCGCTGCCCCGCTGAGCACGGAGCCCCTCCTGCAGGCCCTGGCCACCGCGAACAGCACGGTGCTGGACGGGTTAAGTGCCCAGATGGAGGCTCTGCAGGCGGAGCGAGTGGAGCTCGACGCGGCGTGGGCGCGCGTCGAGGAGGGGCGGCGCTCGGTGGAGGCCATGGTGGAGGGGGGCCGCAAGGCACACCGCCGGCACGCCTCACAGCTTGAGGCCCGTCGTAGGGACCTGGCGGAGATCGCCAGGGAGGTGGAGGAGGAGCGGGAGACCGCCCTCATCGCCACCGCCGTGCTCGACGAGGCGCAGGACGACCTCCGCCTCCAATACGGGAGCCGGGCGGCGGAGCTAGAGGAGAAGCTCGACGCCGCCTGGGGAGTCCTCGACGTCGCCGCTGCCCGGGAACGGCGGGCGGCAGAGAATGAGGCGGCGTCCCGCCAGCGCGAAGAGGCCCTTGAGGCTCGCGTCACGGCGCTGGAGGAGCGCACCCGCGCCCTGGACGCGAAGGAGAGCGCCCTGGCGGACCGCGAGGCCGCCGTCGCCACCCGGGAGGCAACGCTGGCGGCGCACGAGGCCGCCTCCGCCGAAGAGGAGTCCGCACTCCGCCTCCGCGAGGACGCGCTCACCGAGCGGGGGCGAGCTCTCGAGGAGGCCGAGGCCGCGGCGCAGCGGCTGGCGGACAGCCTGTTCCTTCGCGAGGCGGCGCGGAAGGAGCAGGCGCGCCGCAATCTGGAAGGTGCCCGCGCCGAGAGGGCCGCGCTGGACCAGCGGGCCGCTGAGCTCGAGGCGCGGGCGAAGGAGCTGGACGCGAGAGCGCACAGCGGCGGGGCAGCCGCAGGCCACGGCGACCTAGCCGCCCGCCTCGCAGCCGCCGAGCACACCGTCGCCGAGCTGCAGGGCGCCCTAGACTCGTCCGCCGGGGAGGTCGAGGCCCTCCGCTTGGCGAGCGAGGTAGGGCCCGGCATGCTTCGGGACGCCGTCTCCCGTCTAGACCGCGCCGGGCGGCAGGCGGGCCTCTGGGGCGGGCGGTACGCGAAGTACGCCGCCAACCAGGGGGGCCTCGCCCAGCACCTCTCGGAGATGGCCGGGGCCCTCGAACGGCTCCCCGAGGAGCTCGAGGAGACGATCAAGTCATCCTCGAGGGACCTCGCCCGGGGGGCGGTGGAGCTCGTACTGGCGAGCTACCAGGCCAGGGACCCTGACTTCTCCCCGTGGGGCGTTGGAAGAGTTTCCTCCCGGAACCGAGGACGGCGCGCGCGCACGGGTCCGGGACGCCGCCGACCACATCGTCCACAGCTTCGAGGGGACGGCCCCTCGGCTCGCGTTCGCCCTCGACTCCGACGAGGAGGAGGACGGCGACGACGGTGTGGACGACGGCGACGACGAGGCCGGCGACCCGGGCGCGTCGGAGTGAGGCCCCCATGCCCCCGCCAATCTTAATAATTTTTCCTTCTTCTTCTGAGGCCTTCGAGCCCCCTTCTTGTATAGACTGGTTTAATCTGCAATCAAACAAAGTTGAAATATCTATGTCAGTTCTACTCGTTGTGCGTATGAGATGAGGATGGTCTGTGCCGCGGTCCTTCCGTGTCTTGGCTTGAACAAGGGCTCGTGCCCAGGCCCCAACCTCAAACGGCGCGGATCGGAGCTAGTGCCTGGGGAGATCCGCGTGTCGACACTGGCCAGGCCGGGAGCGCGGTGACCGAGGGTTAGGGGGACCCGATTGTGGGCCTTTGCCGATTCCCCCCCGGAGTTCACCGCACCCCGGGGCACGGCTCGGTTCTGGGCCCCATTCGGCTCGGTTCTGGGCCCCATTCGGCGGTTTTAGACGGCCCGGGCCACCGAGGGCAGGGTCGAGCACGAGCATGCTAGCTCAAGCCAAGATTCTTCAAAGGGAAACGACAACACAGACACAATCCTTAGGAAATCGAAAGTGCTTTTATTGAAATGCAGAAGAGAAAAAGGATAAGTATATGCATGTGGTAGCCCCCGGCCAACCCTGCACGCCCGGGGGGGGTGCGGGGTTGGCCCGAGCCCGAGACATGACGCCCGACCCCCATTAGGGGTAGAAGCGACGAAGATGTTCGATGTTCCACGGGTTAGGCAGCTCTGTGCCGTCGCTCGTGGCCAACCGAACCGAGCCCGGTCGGGGGACGCCGATCACTCGATACGGACCCTCCCACATTGGTGAGAGTTTGCTCAGTCCAGCACGCGTTTGGACGCGGCGTAGGACGAGGTTGTCGACGCAGAGTGATCGGGCCCGGATGTGGCGCTGATGGTAGCGCCGCAGGCTCTGTTGGTAGCGCGCGGCTCGGAGGGCCGCGCGCCGCCTTCGCTCTTCCAGATAGTCGAGGTCGTCTCGGCGAAGCTGATCTTGATCAGCCTCGCAATACATGGTGGCCCGAGGGGACCTCAGGGTGAGCTCGGACGGGAGGACCGCCTCCGCGCCGTAGACGAGGAAGAAAGGCGTTTCCCTGGTTGCTCGGCTTGGCGTGGTTCGATTCACCCAGAGCACCGCTGGCAGCTCCTCGATCCACGAGTCACCATGCTTCTTGAGGATGTTGAAGGTCTTGGTTTTGAGGCCCTTGAGAATTTCCGCATTGGCGCGCTCCACCTGGCCGTTGCTTCTGGGGTGGGCGGGTGAGGCGAAGCAGAGCTTGATGCCCATGTCTTCGCAGTAGTCGCCGAAGAGCTCACTAGTGAACTGGGTGCCGTTATCCGTAATGATACGGTTAGGCACCCCGAACTGAGCAGTGATGCCCTTGATGAATTTAAGCGCGGAGTGCTTATCGATCTTGATGACCGGATAAGCCTCGGGCCACTTAGTGAACTTGTCAACGGTGACATACAGATACTCGAACCCGCCCGGGGCCCGCCTGAACGGACCCAGGATATCGAGCCCCCAGACAGCAAACGGCCACGAAAGAGGTATGGTCTGCAGGGCCTGGGCCGGCTGATGCGTTTGCTTGGCATGGAACTGGCACGCCCTGCACCGCCGGACCAGGTCGATCGCATCGTTGAGAGCCGTCGGCCAATAGAAACCCTGGCGAAAAGCCTTACCAACCAAGGTGCGCAAGGCGGAGTGGGCTCCGCACTCGCCTTCATGGACATCGACGAGAAGCTCGACGCCTTGTTCCCGGGGAATGCACTTCAAAAGGACTCCGCTAGCCCTGCGCCGATAGAGGGTCCCTTCCACCAGCACGTAGCGCTTGGAGATGCGACGGACGCGTTCACTCCCTTCGCGGTCCTCGGGTAGAGTCTTATCTGCGAGGTACGCCTGGATCTCAGTGATCCAAGCAATCAATCTAGGGGAGCTGGGAGCGCTCCCCTCGGGTCCCGAGGCCTGGACTCCGACGGGCCTCGGGGGCCGTTCAGGCGCGTCCGTCTCCCCTAGGGGGTCGGGTCGTGCCGACGGCTGGGCAAGCCTTTCTTCAAAGGCGCCCGGTGGGGTCTGGGCTCGCGAGGAAGCGAGCCTTGAGAGTTCGTCGGCGACCGCGTTATCCCGCCTGGGCACGTGCCGAAGTTCTATCCCGTCGAAATGGCGCTCCATACGCCGCACCTCGCGGACGTAGGCGTCCATCTGCTGGTCAGAGCACCGGTACTCCTTACAGACCTGGTTAACGACCAACTGGGAGTCGTCTAACACCAGGAGGCGGCGGATCCCCAGTCCAGCCGCCACTCTGAGTCCCGCAAGGAGTCCCTCGTACTCTGCCATATTGTTGGTCGCCCGAAAGTCGAGGCGGACCAGATATCTGAGGACGTCTCCGCTCGGCGAGGTCAAAGCGACCCCCGCACCGACGCCCTGAAGAGACAGGGAGCCGTCGAACTGCATCACCCAGTAGGCGATGTGAGGCCGCTGCGAGGGGCCTGGGCTGGCCTCGGGGGTGGAGACTGGCTCGGGAGCCGGGGTCCACTCCGCTACAAAGTCGGCGAGGGCCTGGCTCTTGATCGCGTGGCGTGGTTCAAAGCGCAAATCGAATTCAGAGAGTTCGATTGCCCATCTCACCACCCGTCCAGTACCCTCTCGGTTATGCAAGATTTGGCCGAGGGGGTAAGACGTAACCACCGTGACCCGATGCGCCTGGAAATAATAGCGCAACTTCCTCGAAGCCATCAGAATAGCGTAAAGCATCTTCTAGGCCTGAGGGTATCGGGTTTTGGCGTCCCGGAGGGCCTCGCTAACGAAGTATGGTTCAAAGCGCAAATCGAATTCAGAGAGTTCGATTGCCCATCTCACCACCCGTCCAGTACCCTCTCGGTTATGCAAGATTTGGCCGAGGGGGTAAGACGTAACCACCGTGACCCGATGCGCCTGGAAATAATGGCGCAACTTCCTCGAAGCCATCAGAATAGCGTAAAGCATCTTCTGGGCCTGAGGGTATCGGGTTTTGGCGTCCCGGAGGGCCTCGCTAACGAAGTAGACGGCCCGCTGCACCTTTCGGCGGGGCCTGTCCTCTTCGCCAGGGGCCGCGTCTCCAGGGCGCCCTTCGTCCGAGAGGCCGTGCGGGGCGCACTTGGCTTCTGTGCCGACGACCTCGGGGTCAGAGGGCGACAGGCGCGGCCTTCCCGCAGTGGCCCCGGGGCCATCCTGGGGGTCGGGGGCGCCTGGCACCGTCGGACAAGCAGGCGGAGGGCTAGCTCCGGCCGTCGGGGGCCTTAGGCCGCCGTTCGGCTCGGGGGCCTCTCCTCCCTGCTCTCTCCCGGGTCGAGCCGACACAGGGTGGGGGCGCGCGGAGTGAGGGTTGTCCTCGTCGCGCTCCACGACCAACGCCGCACTGACTACCTGCGGGGTTGCCGCCAGGTAGAGTAGCAACGGCTCATCTGGCTCCGGGGCGACCAGGACTGGGGGAGAACTGAGGTACGCCTTCAACTGAGTGAAGGCCCACTCAGCCTCCTCCGTCCAGGTAAACGGCCCGGAGCGTTTGAGGAGTTTAAATAGGGGTAGCGCCTTCTCTCCCAGCCTCGATATGAATCGACTTAAGGCGGCCATGCAGCCGGTGACGCACTGCACGTCCCTAAGCTTGCTGGGGGGGCGCATCCGCTCTATAGCTCGTATCTTCTTGGGGTTGGCCTCGATGCCTCGGGCAGAGATCAAAAACCCGAGAAGCTTGCCCGCAGGCACGCCGAACACACACTTATCGGGGTTCAGCTTTATGCGGGCGGAGCGGAGACTTTCGAAAGTTTTCGCTAAATCCGAGAGCAAGGTCTCTTGGTTGCGCGTCTTCACAACCAAGTCATCGACATAGGCCTCAACGTTGCGTCCTATCTGGCTACCAAAAAAAATTCGAGTAGTACGTTGAAAAGTAGGACCTGCATTCTTTAACCCGAAAGGCATTGTCGTATAACAATAAGTTCTTATGGGGTAATGAATACAGTTTTCTCCTCATCCTCCCTAGCCATGCGAATCTGATGATAACCAGAATATGCATCTAGAAAACACAAAAGGTCGCACCCCGCGGTGGAGTCGACAATCTGATCTATGCGTGGCAGGGGATAAGGGTCCTTAGGACATGCCTTGTTGAGGTCGGTGTAGTCGATGCACATCCGAAGCTTGCCGTTCGCCTTGGGAACGACGACCGGGTTTGCAAGCCACTCCGGATGGATGACCTCACGGATGAATCCGGCCTCCAGAAGCCGCGCCACCTCTTCGCGGATGAAGGCTTGGCGTTCCGGGGCCTGCCGCCGCACCTTCTGCCGGACCGGCCTTGCGCCCGGCCGCATGGCGAGACGGTGCTCAATCACCTCCCTGGGGACCCCGGGCATGTCCGCCGGTCTCCAGGCGAAGACGTCGGCGTTTGCCCGCAGGAAGGAGACGAGCGCGTCTTCCTATTTGTCGTCTAGAAGACCACCGATTCGTGTGGTCTTGGACGGGCCGTCGCCCAGGGCAACCTCCTTAACCGGGACCTCGTCGCACGTGATCATCCGCTGCCTCGGGGAGGGCGGGACGGAGGTGCTGAGCCTCTCGTCGCCACCCGCGGGCTTGGACGCCGCGGCGAGGTGGTCCGCGCGCTGCTCCATACAAGCAAGCGCGACTTTGAGGTCGCCATGGACGGTGATGGGGCTACCGGGGCCCGGCATCTTCATCTGGAGATAGGCGTAGTGGACCGCTGCCATGAACTTCACCAACGCGAGCCTCCCCAGGACCGCGTTGTAGGGCAGACTGAGGTCCGCCACATCGAAGTCCACCCGCTCCGTGCGGAAGTTGGCGGAACCACCGAAGGTGACCGGGAGGTCGATATGACCCAGCGGCCAGGTGTGCCCCGGCGTCACGTCGATGATCGGCTGGGACGGCCGGAGCACCATCCTTGGAGCCTTGATGGCATCAAAGGCTGCGGGGGAAAGGATGTTGAGGGCTGCGCCCCCGTCTACGAGGACACGCCCCAACTTCACATTGCAGACGGTGAGGAAAACCACCATCGCGATCTGTCCTCCCCGGGCAACGCACGGCGGGTGGTCGATCTGGTCGAAGGTGAGGGCAACCTCCGACCACCGCGCCCGCCGCGCCGCCTCATGGGTAGGGGTCGCGGCCAGAAGCTCGCGCTTCATGGCCTTGAGGCTCCGGCGAGAAGCGTGAGCGCACGCTCCCCCATCGACGGTGGCGACGGTGGCCTCAGGCTCCTGAAAGCCCAGGTCATCGTCGCCATCGTCGATGTCCTCGGCGGGAGCCTTCTGCTTGGCCTCACCCCGCCGGTTGCCGGTGGGAGCTGCCGGGGCCTTGCCCTCACGGCGCTCCTGCCTCTTCTCCTCCCCCCACTTTCTCGTCCGCTCAGCCAAGCTTTTGACCGAGCGGCAGTCCGCGAGGTCGTGGAGGGAGGTGTTGTGCACGGTGCACCATTTGCCGGTCGGGCGCTCCCTGCTGGGAGCGCCGGCCTCCTTCTTTTTGTCGCTCGCAGGCCTCCCCTTTCGGGGGGCCCGCGAAGCGCCCTCGACGGCGAGGACATGACCCTCGTCGTCGGAACGGGCCGACCTCTTCTTCCTCCTCCTGTCCCGCCGCCCTGATTGAGCGGCGGACCCGGGGGCGGCCGGAGCTGCCACGCCAGAACCGGAGGAGTTCCAGGTCCAGGCCTCCTCCTTGCGAGCCACATGGTCCGCGAGCTCAAAAAGCTGCGCGGTGGTCTGGGGCTCCTTGGAGGCGATCTTCTCGAGCATGCGGTTGTGCCGCACGCCCCCCCTGAACGCGTAGATCACCGCGTGTGCGGGGATGCATGGTATGGTGTTGCGGACTTGACAGAACCGCTGAATGTACGAGCGAAGAGACTCATCGTCCCTTCGCTGTACCGCATGCAAGTCCGCTTCTTCGCCCGGGCGCGGATATGTGCCCTGAAAGTTCATGGTGAACTGCTGGCACAAATCCTCCCAAGAGTGGACCGACGCGGGTGGCAAGTTCATTAGCCAACCCCGCGCCTGACCCTTCAGGGCCATGGGGAAGAAATTCGCTATGACCCTGTCGTCACCCCTCGCGGCCTCGATCCCGGTCGTGTAGATCTGGAGAAACTCGGCGGGGTTAACGCTTCCGTCGTATTTTTCGGTGATGGTGGGCCGGAACCTTGGGGGCCAACGGACGTTCCGAAGGCTCGCCACAAAGGCTCGACAGCCGGCACCGCCCACCGGGGACACGGGGGGCCGGCCCCCGTGACCGGACCGAAGTGGCGCTCCGGACGAGGAGGCGCCCTCCGTTGCGTGGGCGGCGCGACGAGCGTCGCGCCGGCGCTCGATATCAAGCCGGGCATCCGGCCCCCCATGCACATCTTCTTGGGTCAGAGGCGTTGACGAGGGAACGGCGGACGAACGGCGTGTATCGGCCGTCGTTCGCCGTGCCCTCCGTCTCGACGACATGGAGCCGGCGGCGGCAGCGCCAGAGGTCCCGGCGGCGGAGGACCGCCCGCCGGCGTCTAGGCGCCGCTGCGCCGTCGTGACCAAGTTGGCCACGTCATCCAGCCAACGCCGGGCTGGAGTCTCTGGATCGGGGACAACGGGCGGGTGACGCAGGAGCGCGCCCGCAGCCTGCAGCGCGCCCTGGGGCGTGCCGCCGTCGCCGTAGACGAGGCGGCGTCGCGCCCCGCCTCGCCGTCCTCCCCCGTCGCCCGCGAGTGGCGAGGTCGCGGATCCTTCGACTTCCTCGAACGCCTTCCCCCGCCCAAGACTTCGGTGAGAGGGGGACGGCGGGGTGTGAGCCCGACGGCGCGGGTTCTGCTCCCCGTCATCGCCGCTAGCGCTCGGAGAGAGGCTGTGCGCCACTGCCCGTTCGGCCATAGGGCTGAGCAGGCGAAGCTTGGCACACACGAAAAAGGATGAGGGCTTAGAAAGACACGCGCGCCCCCTACTTGGCGCGCCAGATGACGGAACGTGGAGCTCCTCACCGGGAGACCGCGCGGGCCCCCCTTTGCCGGTTCGGCCGGGGGCGCTAAGTGAGGTTCTTCGCCCTCGATCTGGGGAATGTCAGCGAGAGATGAAACGCATGAAACACGGGCGACGTAGACAGGTTCGGGCCGCTGAGAAGCGTAACACCCTACTCCTGTGTTCTGGTGGATCTGAGGGCCTCCAGCAATACAAAGAGAGTTCGGTCCCCAGAGCGTATTCGCTGGAGTCCCCCCCTTCTTTCCTAGGCCTGGGCCTCCTTTTATTTGGCAAGGGGTCACCACATGGGCCTCTAGCTGCCTAAGAAAGAAAGCATTCTTTTTACAATCAGGGCTAGTCTACAGCCGGAAATGACCTCTGACAGGGACGGTACACGCCTCCTGCCCCGCTCGCCAGCTCTCCCGGTGGACGCCAGTTTCAACCTTCATTAAACGGCAAGCGACTTCCTTGCCATGCTTGCGCTGAAGTCTGGAATGGATCTGACCGGGACTGACATACCAACTCCAGGAGTTAGCATGCCGGCTCCGGCTAGGGACGAGAGCCAGGAGGCTCTCATCATTCTGACGGGACGGGGCGAGGCGTGCCACAGGCCGCCTGTCGCCACCTAACCCGCGATCTGATCGGTCCGTGACCGGTCACACACCGCGACCGGTCACGGACCGGATAAGCGTGCGCTGCGCAGCATTAAATGCGGCGTGGCGCGCTCGTCTGATCCGCTATAAATGCGGTTAGGTGAGCCCTGCTGTGCTCACCTAACCCACACACGTGGCGCCAAAATCACAGGGGGTCGGGGCGCCCCAGCCCTCGGGGCCGAAACGGGAGCGGCCCGACCCCTCGGGGAGACAGAGGGAGGGGCGGCCATGTCACCCTCGGGCCCGACCCCCCCGAGGGGGTCGGGCCACGTGGGTGACCGCGGCTACTCAAGCCTCTAGTCATGATACCCCCGGTCCCATGTCACCGACACAAGTAATAGCAAAAGAGGCTGAAGGGGTTATTTGCATGAAATGCGCATTTAAAGACAATAGTTGAATGCGGTAAAACAGTTAAGTGAATTAATCAAAATTGAACCATCACTGTCCAACGCTACACCACGTTGCAACAGGCCCAAACCACCACCTGAACTACACCAGTTCCATTAAGTCAAGTTATTAGAAGATATAACTAATCACGGTGAATCTGGTTGATCGCCCATAATCGCGGGCACGGCTATTCGAATAGTTTTACTTTGATCAGAGGTGTACAACTGTACCCACAAGACATAGTCCCACAACACGTTACCGTGCGCCGGCATACCACCACGGTACACCGGAAAGGAACTACGACAGGACCCTTCGCACAACCCTTCTTAACCAAGCACACCACACCTCAGGTTTCGCCCCCACCTTTAAACCAAGGCAGGTAGCCCCCTCTCGTGCCTAGGTGAATCCGGCAGGTGATCAACGGGTACACCCCCGCCGACCCAACTCCATCACGCCCACCCTTGCCTGGATGCGTCGGCTAGGAAAAAGTTATACTACAAGTCCAGCCATTACCTATGCTGGCTTGTAAAAAGTACGATAATTCTTTCAGGGTTTCCCGCGAACCGGTCCTTAATTGACATGAGCACGACCATCAAAACCATGTGCTCACAACCCACCATTAATCAGGTTTTAGTTGGACCAATTATTTAATCATCCACAATTAACCATCGTGAGCTGACATTGAATAACCAACATTAAGTAATAATGAGGCATTAGTTATTCCTTTTATGTGCTAATGTTACTAAGCAGGGCTAAGCATGTTCTATCCTAGCGACTACTCAAATTACTTCCCAAGCTATCAAAGGAATATGATAATTGAAGTATAAAGCTGAGTACAATAGGTAAATAAGCCCATAAATGACATTATAAAACAATGCAATATTTAGGAAAAATAAGACATTCTCAATTTGGGTACAACATGTTCAACTGAATAAGCATGACTTGCCTTGCTCCTGTGCTGGATTGACCTCAACAACAACCTCGAAGTAAACCGGAGAGTCGGAATTACTGGAATCTAAGCAAAAAACAAAGCACACAAGCAAACAGGCTATAAGTCTACTGAAATAGAGAACAAAACCATTTTTAATGGATTCTAGACATTTTTATGAATTTTCTGCAACTTGAATGGACTCAAACGGAGTTCGGATGAATTAGTTATGAATTTTAAAAGATTAACTGTGTTTTTACTATAAACAGAAAAGTCCTTATTCAATTATTGCGCAATAAACCCTAGGGCTGACGTCACTGACGCCAGGGCTGACATCAACGGGAAGGCGGCGGCGCCGACAGGTTGGCCCCACCTATCGGTGGCACGGGGTCCCGGTCCACGGCGGACTCGGTCCACCGGCCGGCGGCGGGCGGCGCACCACGTGGCGCCGACGCGGCGGCCACGCGGTGGGGCGGAGGGGCGACGCGGCGGCCAGCCGCGTCCACGGCACGGCCATGGCGCGGCGGCGCGGGAGGCAGCGGGCGTGGGCGGCGGCTGAGCGGGGCGGTGCGCTAGTGGCGCCGAGAAGAGAGGGAGAGAGGGCGAAGGCGTCGCTCACCGGAGATGAGGAAGACGACGGCGGTGGCGGCGCTAGGGGAAAAGAGAGAGGGGAGCGCGGGGAGGAAAAATTTATAGGGGCCGGGGCTAGGGTTTGGCCGGCGGCTCCAGATTTCTCGCCGGAGTTCGGCGCGAGAGAGGAGAGAGAGGGCGGGATTCGGTTGCGAATCCCGGCCTCTACGTCGCGGGGGAGATGGCGCGGAGTGGGGGAAACGGCAGTGGGCGGCGCGGGCGACGCGGGGAGGTGGGTGGCGGCGGTTGCGGAGGCGCGTGTGGCGCGGGGATGCGGGCGGCGTGGGCGGTGGTGGCCGACCGCGGGGGAGACGGCCCGAGCGTCGGCCCTACCTGTCGGCGGCCCGGGAGGGAGAGGGAGGCGGCGTGGGCTTCGCGGCAGCTCGGGCCGCAGCCTTGGGCCTGCCCGAGAAGGAGAGGAGGGGACGGCGGGGCGGTGTGGGCGGCCTTCGGCCGGCCCAGGAGGGGGAGGAAGGTGGGCCGACGGCCCGAAAAAGGACGAAAAAGAAAAAGTAAAGGGAAAAAGGATTTCCCAAGGTTTTATTTATTGCGATGAAGGTTTTTAATTTATTAAAATTATTTCTAGGGCTATGAAAATTCCATTAAAAATCCTGTTAATGTATTTTAACATGGGGAACTCAAGAAAAATCCCACCATGCCATTTCCACTTGATTAAATATATTTTTAAATTAGAATTTTGCTCTAGGTTAAAAAGGAAAATTTATTTTATGCGATTTATTTCACGAATTTTAACCTGGAAAGCAAACTTCGGGGTGTGACACAATTCCTCCTTCGATCATGTGGAATCCTAAATTTTCATAAATTCTTTACTATCTTTAAATTGCACGCGATGTTTAATAAAAAAAATAGGGTATTGGTAGAAATGACCTATTTGTTGCATTACCTGCCTTGATATATTGATTGTCCTTACTATTGAAGCACTAGGATGGGTATATATATAAGTGTTGTTCAAGCACCATGTGGGTATATTCGAGCTACTATTATAGTTACTTGCTTAGCCATGCTTAGAAAATTTTCGATGATTATATATTACATGATATTCACTCTTTACAAATGGGATATTTGAAAATGTTGTACAGAGGAGTTGCCTCTGTTACTTTGTGAAAGTTGAAAGGTGAAAATAATGTTTTTTAGACTTGGGCGGCAAGTTGTGTGCATATGGTAGTAGTTATGCACCGATAGGGGGAGTGCTCGCCCGGATCGATTAAGGACCAAACTATGTGTCACCAACTAAGTATACCGTGCAACCATATGTGTTATTTATGGGATGACCTTAGCTTATTAAGTTGCTTAATGTCTAACCTTACATTTTGGTAGGCCGGAGTAGTATGAGTTATGGTCTATGTTGATGATGATTCCATTGTGTTGAGTTTAACTCAGAGGAGCTACCCATGTGTCGAGATACGACATGGGCGTCTAAGTTTGTCCAATACAATGGTGCAGTGCCTCGTGGGGAACCAGATGGGTTGCCGCCACGGTGTTAGGTTTAAGGCATGGGCCCACCACCTAACGGCTCTAGGTCATATGCCTAGTGTGGATTTCCACTTGTCGTCACTGATGCAAGGTTAGGCATTAGGCAATGTAACGGCTTCGTTGTGACCTTTAGACCATACTCAATATGTAGAGTGTGGTGATACCAACGGGTACCAGACAAACTAGAGTAAATCACATCATATGGGTAAAGTTGTACAAACTCTGCAAAGTCTAAAACTAATCGTTAGCCGTGCTCACGGTCATGAGTGACTTGGTGAAATTATACAAGTATAGCATTGGTGATTTGTTAGACGAATTGTGAAATGGGTGTGGTGAATAATGGTGATGATTTTAACTAGTGTGGGTTGAGAATAAAATGCTTACTTGCTGCCATGGAGGGCACAAGGATGATACTACAATGATACTTATAATTATGATTTACTTTTTGATTTAAAAATTCCGTTGCAATCTACTATTATTATTATTGCGAAACAAAATTTACTTTCATGCCAAAAATGAGCCACAAATATAGCCATTCATGATCTTAGCTTGCAATAGTCCTAGGTTTCCCAAGGTTTGGGTAAGACTTGCCAATACCTCGTGTATTGACCCACCTCTTGTTGTTGTTTTTAGTCATGTTTGCAGGAAACGGGTGCTTGCGTCAGTTACCGGAGTTTCTAAGGATGGTTCTTTCTAGGGTGATTCCTAGTCGGTTGCCTGTGTGGTTTGGTAGATGGGCATAGCGAAGAACTTATGTGTCTTTTTCCGCTGCGTTTTAAACTCTTTTGAGTTATGCATGACTTTTGCACCGCTAAGTTATAAGAACCACTTTATCTATGATGTGTCATATACATTGTATGGATGCGATAATAATGTTGTGGATGCGTATACTAACCACTGATCATGGGACTAGTACAGGGTACACTCCAGGTATTCGGGAATTCCACTCTCCAGTGTTGACATATCTATTATCGTATCAAATATCAACAGTCACGCGATGTGAAGCACACAACTATGAGCTCATGTTTCCACAGATAAAGTTATACTTTGTGTACAATATACAAATCGTTCCTTTTATTTTCATAGATACAATTGTATTTGTATATATATATATATTGATCCATCTATACCGTTATAACCTGGATTACCATAATCTTTTTTTTATTTTTCTCAGATTAATATGTGGTAATTGACTAATTTCTAGGTCACCAGAGAGAAGCTAGTGACTCCTTGTCAACCTCTCTTAATAATATAGTAGATCTTGACCCATCTGGTTATCTGCAAATAAATGAAAAGAGCAAAAGTTAAAGCATGGGTATGATGAACTCCAAAGAGTAATTATCAACAACTATTGATGGAAAAAAATGCAAGTAACCTGTTTTCTCAGTACTCTTTGCGTGGCTGTTTTCTAGCACATGCCTTATTGCTCCTGCAGGAAGATAGATGGTAATCCTCTTTCACCCATCTACTGTTTATGGCTGGGCAGTCCTTAATGAATACCCTCTGGTGGTCAGTGTCATTGCAGAGATGTTGCATGAAGTTTGGAAGCTCCCTTAGCAAGGGGCATTGCTCAATCAAGAAATACTGAAGGGAAGCCGAGGCAGAAGAAAGAGTCTCAGGAAGACATTCTAGCTTTGGAAGTCCAATAATCTGCAATGATCGAAGGCTCTGTAGCCCATCCATGGCCTCCTCTGGATGCATCAAATCAAGCTCCGGGCAGTTGTCGATGAGCATTTCGCGGAGAGCGGAGAGGTTCTTCATGCTGGCTGGGAGAGAAGGGAGCTTTGGGCAGTCACTGATCCACAGCATTTCTAGGGAAGTTAAGTAGCCAATTCCTTCAGTCAGTGAGGTCAGTTCACTGCATGAGTGCAGCTGCAGGGATGTTAAGGAAGCCCAACCACGAAGTCCTGTTTCTGGCAAATGCTTCAGTTTACATGTCAAGCTCAGGTACTTGAGGCTGATTAACTTTTTTACATCTCTTGGCAACTTGACTAGATGGTCGCTCCGGTAAAGATCAAGTGTCTGAAGGTTTATCAGCTTGCAGAGAGAATTTGGAAGGAATTTTAAGGTTCTGTTCCAGGTGAGATCAAGATACCTTAGGTGCTTCAGATTTCCTATTGAATCTGGGAGTTCTTCAATGCTAACCTCCGCTATGATCAATACACGTAGAAGCAAAAACTCGGAGAATAGCACCTCAAGAAATTGTTTACTTACTGTACCATGATTATATGAACTAGCAAATGTCCGAGCCTTTCTTGCGGTCATTATATGCTTCGGGAATTCTTGCTCGGCGGAGAACTTGTCGTCCCATATGAGATGCCTGACTGTTTCTGAAACTTCTGAAACTTCACAGCTAATAACAGCTAGCTCTCTGTCCAAAACATATCTGCCTAGATCATGTACGATATCATGCATCTTGAAATGTGGCATGCTTCCATCAAAAGTAATCATGGCATCTTGAAAAAAGGAACTTCCCATTAATTCAGCAATGTACTGATTACCAACATCTGTTTGTTCACTCAAGCTTTTGGAGTGCAGAAGCCCTTGTGCCATCCATACCATGATTATGCATCTTCTGTAATATTCGTAGCCCTTGGGAAATATCGATAAATAGGAAAGACATGGTTTGAGGGCAGGTGGAAGAGCATTGTAACTTAACTTTAGCTTTGGCAGAATATCATCGTCACCTTGTTCAATTTCCCACAAGTCGTCTTCTTTAACACGCAACCATTTAGCTTCCTCGCGCATGCGGAATAGAAGTGAAGCCAACGATTTTATTGCCAATGGTACTCCGGTGCATTTCTTGACAATGCACTCTCCAATTTTTAATAGCTGTGGGTAGTTCTTTTCCTCGCCATGTCTAAATGCAATTCTAGTAAAAATTTTCATACACTCCTCAAAAGGGAGTGCTCCCATCTTGTATGGCTCTGAGGTACCCACCATAGATGCAACGGTATATTTGCGTGTAGTAACCATTATGACACTACCTCTTGCACCACTTGACAACAGATGCCTCAGTTCTTCCCATTCATTTACATTATCAGTCCACAAATCATCTAATACAAGGAAATAATTTCCATTCTGAAGAATTCCCCTGAGCTTGCTTTGTAAATGTTCCATGTTTAGATGCTTGCAACTCTCACCAGTGGCAGACTCTATTATATCTTGCACTATCCTTTTCAGATTAAATTTATTGGTGATACAAGTCCACATCATATTGCTGAACCTCTCCCTAACTTGTTGATCAAGGTACACCATTTTTGCCAGTGCAGTTTTCCCCATCCCTCCGAGCCCAACAAGAGGAAGCACAGAAAGATCATCATCACCTTCTACGGCTCTTAGGATGTCTTGAACAATCTCATCTCTAACATGATCCCTTCCAATTATATCAGGCTGGTACACAAAAGAATATGATTCTCTCTCTGGTTCTTCAGAACACTGATCAGCCACTTCCCACTCAGTCAGTCCGAAGTCCTTTTTGTTAGCGGCTATTTCATCAAGTTTTTCACGAACTTCTCTTATTCTGCTGCTTAAACTTTTTTTCATCAATGTGCTGCTCAATTTTTTTTTCAGCACTCTGCTACTCAAATTTTTTTTCAGCACTCTGCTGCTAAATTTCAAACGAGGAATATGTATACATTTGGCTTGAGTGGCCAAGCCTTTGTCAACCTGGCGCTTCAAAGCTTCAGTTGAAACATTGTCCAAAATGTCATCAATGTCATACACCGCATCTTTGAGGTTATGTAGCCATTCCTTGAGTGCACTAGAAATACTCTGCTTCCTCTCTGCCTCTTGAAGAACTGCACGAATAGATTGCAGTGAACTCTGTAGTTTCCCCAGTTCTTTAGGTACATTTCTGTCTGATTTAATCTCATTCATACCATATTCAATAGCAAATAAAGCTGCTTTTCGAAGAATTGACATCACGAAACCTGACAGCAGTACTTCGGCCATAGTTTTAATAACTCGACCTCCTGAAAGGAAGTAACAAGTGTGATAGATATGTTGATGACATACAGTATATCATTTTTCATTACAAATCTGCTAATATCATTTTCACATACAATCCACAAGACTTTTCTAGGATACAAAAGGAAATTTTCCTTACAAATTGTTGTCTTAGAAGAGTTAGTTAGACCAGGTGGCAAGGGCTGGAAGAACAATGGAGGCTGCGAAAGGCAGGGCAATTTTCCGGGCCATAAGTTTCATTGCCAAGATATTTCGGAAGATTATGCCAATGTATAAATGGGAAGTGTCAAGGATGATCAATTCCCATGCCTGAGGGCATCATATATCTTAGAGATGCAGTTAACTAGTTCATACCATGGGATTGAAGAGCTATTGTCCTAACGACATCAACAGAGCCCACACCGAGGCTACCCTCCCAAAGGATACCTTGGCCACCACCTCCGGCATCGCCAACCTTGCGAACAAGCCACTCTAACGTCTCCAAAACAACCTTCCCCCAAGGAGCCTTCACCGTTGAAGCCTTCGCCATCTCCTTGGCAAACGGCAGCCTCACACAATGTTGAATAAACCACTTGGACACCTCTACAACAACCTTCCCTCAAGGAGCCAATAGATGCACCTTCCCCAAGGTAACCATTGCCCCTAGCTCCGATAGTGCCACATAAGACACATGATCACTAGGAATAAAACACGGATAAGGAGAGGCGGATGATAAGCTTGTTCATGGGGAGAGGTTTGCGCAAGGGGAAAGAAAAGGTCGATGATGCATTCATCAAGGGCTGTAGTTAAAAGTTTGTCCAAAGAGTTAGAATTCTAGCCTATCGAGTATCTATCTGAAAAGTTGAACAGAAAATCATTCCTACCCAAATGACAGCTGAGCAGATGATATAGATGGTACATTGATGCAAGTAGAAAGGGCATTGATGCGATAACATTAAAAGTTGGACTCAATATGCACCTACTGGAGGTCACGTGCGGAAACTCAGTGTGCACCTATTAGAAGGCTAGAGAGCGGTATGCTTGCGGCTAGCTCTTGTCTCTTGAGTGTTCGACCGCGTGCACACACACACAGAAAGAGAGGGAGAATCAACTGTTCGAACTCTTGAAGAGAGGCATAGGAAGAAGAAAGAAGCTGTCACTGACAATATGTATCTATCATGTTTTTAGTTTTTCTGTTGAATGGATTGCCATATCGGTGGCTCGTGGGCAAAAACCCCTTTTGGTTTGGATTGAGGGGTGGGGTGAGGGGGTTAAATTAAATTATTTTATGTAATTCATCCTATTGAAAATGCACTTTCAAACGGTAAGCTTTATAAATAGAAAAAAAAGAAAATTGTTTTCACAAATTATTGTAACACTGAAAAATGCTGAAGCTTCAAAAATTTATACAAAATTCATCCTAACCCCAAATAAGATGAACAAGAATTGAGATGAACAAAAAATGTTTAGGCTTTTGATAATATTGTCTTCAATACTGTTTAGGCATAACAATCATAAATATACCTCCAAATGGTTACGGAGTATAAAATTCATATTTGGTCATATTAAAACTTTGACCGTTAATATCTCGCACATGCATAATCCATAACTCAAAATCAATCCACTATGTAAGTCACATGCATTTTAGAGTATCTCGTTTTTTTGGCATTACTTCATATTTATTCGTACGCGTATTTAGATTCAATATAAACGATGAATTCATAGCCATAGAAGAGAGTGATAAGGTTTTAGGGCGGTAGTTTTCAGACCCTGCTGAGCATGGCAAGCACACTCCTTCAGTACTTTGATCCTATAATTGCAAATGGTTTATTATCTGCTTATTTGGATGTGTTATCAGTGATGTATTATAATTAAAACATGAGTATCAGTAGTTCTGAAATATATGCTGAATTGTCCATCCATGTTATTGTTTATTCTTACTGTTGGTACAATTAGGAACGTTTTCGGTACTGTCCAAGTGCTCACGTGGGTATATTCGTACTTGTATTATTGCTATATGGTTAGCCTTACCTAGCAAAAAAATATTATACAAATGCATCACTAAACATGCATGAAACTTTGGGGATTTAGAAAATTTGAGGATAGGTGTTACCTCTGAAAATGATGAAAAACTTGTTTTTACAATAGAGGGCACAAATGCTATAAAAAATGAGTATCAGTAGTTGCATGTCAATACGGAGAGTTTATGCTGGGGTCGATTAAGAAGCAAAATACTATGTCACCAGCTAATATATACAGACCAACCACATGTGTTGGCCTTAGTTTACTTTGCTTAATTTCTAGCCTTACATTTTGATAGGTCAAGATAGTATGGGCTAGCTAGTTTGTAGGAATTTTTCAGAGGAGCTACCCATGTGCCAACAATGCGGCATGGATGCTTAATTTTGTCCAATTCAATAGTACAATGCCTCATAGGTAAACAATAGTTTTGTTGGCATTTGGTTTAAAGCATGAGCCCACCACATAGCAACAATAGGTCATGACTAGTATGGATTTCTACTCACAATCATGGGAGTAATATTATACTTTAAGCAATGTAACGGCTTACGGCTTTGTAGAAAAACTGATTTTTGGGTATTTCATGGCATATCTGATATGGTTACTAATTTTTGCCATGTGAGAAAATATGAAAAACCTGAGTAGAGTTAAAACTAATTAATTAGCCAGGTTCATAGTCATGAATGGAACGATGAAGTTTCATGGGTATAATTTTATGATTTTCAAATGTGTTTGGTGGAAATAATGATTTTATCACTTGTGAGTGGTCTGAAATGAAAATTGTGGCTTTCTGCCATGGAGGGCTTCAAGCATGATGCAGTTGATGTTATCCTTTACCCTCTATGTTTATGCCTTTAATCTTTGAAACTTATCATGTGAAATTACCAGCTACTATAGTCAAATAATGCATGCTTTTATGATGAAAATGAGAAACAGATAGCTCTCCTTGATGTCAACATGCAAATATTTGTTTGGATTGTATGCACTATAATCTCTTGCCAATACATATGTGTATTGACCCATTTTTTTTTGTTGCTTTTAGAGTTAGATGTCGGTGATGAGATGACTAGCTAGTGGCGAGTAGTTTGCAGTGGGTTCTAATAATTTTTAGGATGGTTCTTTGTATGGGATGCCCCAAGTCGGTTGTCCCGAATTTGCTTTCTTTTGTTGCGCACTCTACGTCAAATTCAGACCGTTAGCCTATCTAAATTATTGCAAAAAATCTTTGTATGCCGTTAAATTTTTACTCAATCTCTTTTTGGGCCCTTAAATTCTTTGGCCTATGTAAATAAATTCTTTGGCCTATGTAAATTGTTTTGGCCAGTCTATTTCATTCCCATGAATATAGATCCTCTATATGCATATTCCAGTAATTGGCCATCAATCGACTGAAAAATGTTCCTAAATATATTTCTCCTACTGTATACTACAAAATGATAACCGTCCTTACTAAATAATAGTTGTCACTTATCAAAAGTACTATAGTGGTTGAAATACGTATTCACAAAATTTTTGAAATTTTATACTGAATTTGAAAAATAAAAATTTAAGTATAAAAAAATTGAAAAATTCTGCACGAAGTGACAATAGTAACTGATGGTGAATACACGCTTATGACAATCGACACTTTCCAAACTGCATATTCATTAAAAGTTTACTCTTCAAATTCGATGCAAAGTTTCGTATCTTTTTCCATTGCATCCTTCTTACTCCAAGTTCGGTACTGTAATTATTCTACCGAGAATTATTTGAACACTGTCACTGAACGGTGACAGTAGGTGGTTATTTGCATATATGAATCCCACTTACCTACTCTCTTTATCCCAAAATATAAGAGATTTTGGATGGATGTGACATATTCTAGTATTATAAATCTAAAAAAAGCCTGTTTAGATTTGTAGTACGTTATGATATGTCACATCTATCTTGATATTTTATAGCCTGTGGGAGAAATGCGTTGGAGAAGTTTAGTGCGTAATACTCGCAACGTCCGACAGGCAAGCCTTAAAAGCAAACCCTCAATCCCTCACCAGCTAATCTTCCAATGTGCTACCAAATCCACCGATTACAACTAATATGCATGCTACTTAACACATACGTAGCTAGCACTACCAATATTATTTTTTTTCATATTTTCTTGTTTACATTTCCCACTATCTTCATCTTTGTTATTTTTATATATGTCGCCAAAAATACATTCAGAAAATATGTATATTTTACAACCCACGACACTGTATGAATTTTTTTTTCACCAAATCTGGTAGAGACCGGTCTGATAGGTGTCAGTTTGCCTAAAACCGGTACATATAAAGTATTTTTCATTTTTTTTCAAAATAACATTAAAAACTGGTACCTATTACCATTCATTGCTACCGGTTTATTACAAAAACCGTCCCCCAAGTCATATGTGCCGGTTGTTATAATAAATTGGTACATATAAGTGCGGTGACATAGGTATCGATTTTTATCATGAACTGGTACATATGGATATCACATATGTTTCTGTTTACAACTAAACCGGCACCTATAATGACGCAACTCATATATGTGTGTTTTTTATCTAACTTTTTCATATGAAGTCGGATGAAGATAAACTTTATATTAAATTTGTAGAGCTCGACGAGATATACAACTTTGTAGATGATGCTTTTTTATTTAAGGTCGTTTGGATGTCTGAAAATATGTTAGTCTCAGATCTATTTGCATAAATGAATATTTAAAATTTTTAAACGATCTCGGATGGAGATAAAACCTATATAAATGTTATAGATCTAGATGAGATCTACATTTTTTTTAGTTGATAAACTATTTATTTGAGCTTATCTATGATGTTAAATATGGATTGTAAATTCGAATAATAGTAGTGTCAAAAGAATAGCATTTGATTCTAAGACAATAAATGGAAGGAGGCTTTGGGTGTGAAGAGAGCTCTTGAGTTCAAATCTTGATCAACCCATGTATATGAATATGGGTTGAGAAAATCATTGACTTAGGTGCCTAATAAAAATATTAAAAATTTTGTTTGCTTTTGTTAGCATATGCAAAAATTAAAGAACAGGTGTATCCTTATCAGTGTTGGTTCAAGAACCAACACCAATGGCCAAGTCATTGGTGCCGAATAATTGGTGTTGGCACCGAAACCGACACCTATAAGTTTGTATGATAGTGTTTACCTGTTTTTTTTGGAAAGTTAGTGTGACTATATAGGTGCCTAATAAAAATATCAAATATTTTTTTGGTTTTTCTAACATATGCAAAAATTAAAGAACAGGGTACCTTAATAGATGCCGGTTCAAGAAGTGTTAGCACCGAAACCAGTATGTATAGGCCTTTTAGAACCGACATCTAAGTTTTTATGTAGTACAAAAGCTTGTATGACAGTGTTTACCTGTTTGTTTCTTCGTTACAACGCCCAGCCGTGAACAATTGGGGAACCAAAATATGATGTGTTGTTTCACCCAGAGATACTCGCAATTAATCCTCAATCTGATAATTGTTTGCAGTGTATATCGTCTCCAAACACGAATTAGCTAGAGCTGTATGCCCCTGACGAAATGTGAAAGTAAAGAAGCAGGAAATATTTTAGTAAACATATTTCTCAAACTATGCAGTACAACTGGAACAAGGCAAGAGATAGTTACCCAAGAAGTTAATTTCGTAATGTAAAGATCTCAGCCAGGGATAAAACTGTTTCTTTTTTTATTTTTTGAGTTTTTTCATGCATAAATCACTAAAAAGGAACTAATATGAACGTGAGAGGGAACATTGGTAGATAATAGGTACTAGAAATAAAATGTGGACGTTTGAGATGAGCAATACTTTGTATGCAGGGAAACAAATGCTAGCTAGGCATGTGCATGTGTGTTGTGTGTGTAATTGCACTGTGGCAGTGTAATGCCTCATTTAGATATATAGGACCAGAACACCAGCATGCAAGAAATGGCATATGTTCTCTACACAAAAAGTCAAGCTAATGGCTTCATCTGAAAGTTTATTATTTTTATTTTATTATTATTTCGATCGCCTCGAGACATATCTCAATCATGCCTGCAAAATCAAACTAGACCATGGAAATAGAACCTTTCGCAATTCATGCCTATATATATAACCAAGAACATGTAATCTGATTCTTTTGTACGTCTTCCTCAAGTAACCAAGAACAACTTTTATGGAAATATTGCATGCAATTATCATGAACTAACAAGAATGAAATTCGGTTTTTATAGCAGGGAATCTATCTCCAATAAAATTGACTACCAATAAAGTCACCACATTAAGCCACATCATTATTAATTGAAAAAATTACAAAAATCGTCTCATAAGTCGTCATTCCCCACAAATACCCAACACCTACTTAGTTTTGTTAAAAACCACCCAAATATGCATGTGCTTAACCGAGACAGCCTATTATCGCTGATGTGGAATCATCATAGGCTAAGCTAGCCGAGTCAATATTCTTGTCCAAGTGTTTGTATTAGACTTATTCTTCATGTTTAATTGAATTTTTTTTACATAACAAAACTTGGTGCGACAATGTTTAAACTCTCATAAATAATTCTATGTGTGGAATATAAAAAATATTATCAAGGCTATACTCTTGGTATTTAAGTTTGGTAAAGACCAATTAATGGCTCATAATTTATAAAAACACGTAGATTCGGTTAAGCATGTGCACACTAGGGTGATTTTTCAACAAAATTAACTAAGTAGGGGTGAGCATTTGTAACAAAATAATTTATGGGATGTAATGTCGAACTTCCAATGACTTATAAGGTGATTTTTCTAAATTTTCTTTATTAACTAACAGCCATTGAATCATATCAACAACTAATTAACAACGGGCGATGGATTCTAATCCTTGGGTGGATACCCATGCATTTATTATATGTCAACTGAATGATTTCAAAAAAAATTAAAAATAATGACAAGATAGATTGATATGAAATATATCAGTTCACAAAAATACAAATTTAAAATCGACTTGTATAAGTTGTAACAAAATAACAAATTTATTTGTGAATATACATATAGTAATTAGAGTTTCATTTATTATTTTTTTATAACCTGTAGAAGTCAAATTTGAACTTGTATATTTGTGAAGTAACATATTACATAATAATCTATCTTATTAAATTTTTTTAAAAAATTTCATAACAATTTAATTGACATACAATAAATGGATGGATATTTACATAAGTGATTAAAAGTGCTTCCCATTAACAACTATCCAATTCATAAACATACCACAAAGCGTTATCTGGCTGCGGACGATTTTTTCGAGAGTCGCAATTCTTACTCAGATAACCTGCTCTATACGGATAAAGTGCATTTAGGGCTTGTGCAGTTCACAGGGTTTCGGGTTTCATAGGATTTTTAGGACTGTTAATTCCTTTGCATTTTTCACTGTTCATACATTCAGTTCATAGGAATCACGCACGAGAAATTCGTAGGAATATAGTATCAACCGTGTGAAAACGTAGGAATTTCTCAGCATTCAAAACCTCTACTCCGATCATAGTTTTTTTTTTTGGGATGGCATAGGATAGACGCTAGTTCATATGGTTTATATATGCCTATATTCCGAACGCTCCGTATCGTCACATTTCTATTTTTTTAATTCTCTATTTTGTATATATAATCATGTGTTTTTCTATGCCAATCCTACATTCCGAATAAGTTGTCGACAACTTTTAAGCAAATCGTTTTCAGAATCTCGTTTTCCACATATGACCACTGGAGCATTGTCGGTGTGGTGTTATACACATGCGGTTGCCCCCTTGTGGGCCACTCGTGCAATACAAATGGGGCATCGAAAAAGGTATTTGTGTAAGTAGTGGATTATGCGATTAGCCAATCATATTTTTTTAATCAGCATTACTGATTCCTCACTCCCAAACAATAACTATTAAAATTAATATGGTTGGCTATGTTCATGTGGACAAGTGGGACGGCAATCATTGTCCGTGGGTCCGGGTAACCACCACGGTTGGAGAATAGCAGCTACGCAATCGATACGCATAATCCGAAACTAAAATTGGGTATTTTTAGTCTTTGAACCAATCGACCGGTACTAGAAACTATCTACACCAACCGGTATTAAAGAGTATTTTGCTGTTTGTTTTTTTCAGTGCTTGTTTGCTGTTTATATATATATATATATATATATATATATATATATATATATATATATATATATATATATATATATATATATTGGTATGTGTGTGTGTATATACACACATGTATACGTAAATACATACATATATACATGTGTCTATATATATAAATAAATACATATACATATGATTATATATTTTATATATAGCATAACGTATATATAATTGTTGGTATTACTTATATACAATGAGAATTAAATACATGTTTTTGTTATATGTACAATCGTCGTTAATTTCTAACGTTCTATCATATATTACAAATATACGAAGCTAAGAGAATGCTCCGGGTCGGGTCGAGAAACAGGGTGTCCATTGTCGTGAAATTCTTCCAACGGATTAACAACCTCATCTATAATAAATCTCATAAGTTATTCTTGAATAGCCCTTATATAATTCATCGGGAGAAGTTCTTGCTTCATCCATACAATCTGTCATTTTCAAAAAATGAGATATGAATATATTAAATCAATGAGAAGAGTGTAAATAATGTATGAATAGTGTTTATGTAGTTCGATGTCCTTATCAGTGTTAATGCCGTGTGTTATGCAGTGAATAAATTCACAAACATAATAGCCATACAAGTTGGTCCCCTATTCATGTCATAAACACTAAAGAAGAAACAAACTTATAAAATATTTCTATTACAGAATAAATGCGATATATAATTTTGGACCATGTACCTACCGGAAAGTTCATCCTTACAACCAGTTCTTCCTTGAATTCCCCGTGGATGTTTGTATGGAACCATGCCCATGCCCTATAGTTACAAATTATAATTAATGATGCTTGATCCACATAGTAGCGATAGAAACAATCATAATAACAGTGGAATGGATGACATTACCTGCTACGCATTTCAATGATTGAGTTGAAAGTTTCTTTTGGTTTTCGCATAGAGTCTAGGAAATGGATCAAGATTTTAGAAGTTTCTATGACAAGGAGGATCCAATGAAAACTGCAAATTGTGTGAAATAATATATTTATTATTTTGTATGAATACGAGAGGAAAATTGATACAAAAGGCGATAAAAACTCACTTTGTGTTGTAAGGCAAAAGTATGAAGGTCTTATAATGTTGTTGCACCAGGAATTTGTAAATGTTATCCTTTGTTTCCTTTGGAATGTCCTGTACAGTCTTCTTGTTAATTATTACAAGGTCCATGAAACCAACCCTAAAATATCCCTGCCTTCGGCAATTTTGAATCTCCATTCTACAGCGCAAAAAAGGCCGTGAGTTATCTGCACGTGGAAAATCTTCGATGTTACATATGACGGGCTAAGGAACAAAATAAAATTAAACGACTCTTACAGAACCTAGCAACTGATACGAGAGATGTCAAGGGTGTCATGATGGTATACGTCGTAGACATCACTGAAGTTTATCCATATATTGCACACCCCACGAAAGTAATATTCGTCTTTAACCCATGCATTGGCTGATTGTTCCATGTACCATTGATGGAATCGGTACATCTGTGTAGATAGGTTAGTGTAGATAGGTTCTTGACTAGCTCTGGCTTGATAAGTGGTTCGCCGAGGTTAAATTTATGATAAATATCAACTACTGATTTTTTCTTGATAGGGGCTATCCCCAACAGTTGCTCTTTGGTAAGATTTGTATCTGCCATATATTGTTCTATATTACAATCATGTTCAGATGGCATCGGGTCAACCCGCTTATTTTCCTTACATACTGAGCTGGGGGGAAAACTTTTGACTTTCTTTTAGTCTTCTCATAAGACTTGCGTATTGAGCGGTCGTAGTCCGATACTATGCGGGCTCTCGTCGGTTCGCTCATCTTCTGAAAAAATGCCTTTGTTGTTGGGTCTATTGGAACCTTCTTCTCTAGACTTCGCTGCTTGAAGTGATTCTTCACCTGCCTGGACATTTCCGTATCAGTCTCCTCATCAGTTATATCATACGGTCTTTTGTTTGAAGCGGATTTCTTTGGCTCATCAAATGTTGGCCTTTTCATTTATGTATACTTTGATGGCGTGAGAGGAGTTGAGCAGGACCGTTCTTGACTAGGTGCAGCTGGTTGCGGTGGTGGAGACAGAGGAGACGGTGCAAACCGAGGTTGCGAAGGAGATGGAGGAAACGGTTGAGGCTGAGGATCAGGCTGCAGCAGTGGAGATGTACGAAACGACGCCGCCACTCGCCCGGGAAGCACGATGTAGCGCTTGCTCCATAGTATGATGTAGTGGAATGTCTTTCCTACTTTTGTCTCCCTGTCTCCTCCAGGGATGTCCAGCTCGAGATCCTCAAAGTCTTGGCAGACCTGCTCCACCTCGACCTTTAAGTACTGAGGTAGAATCGACATACAGTGGTATCTCTGGTCTTGCTCCACTTGTATGGCCATGCCATACGCCACCTTCACGCGGAACGAGGTTATTAGTAACATATGCACGACTTTTCACAAGTTACAAAATAGGATGTGCAAACTACGAGCATACCTTGATTGATAGGTTCTTGAAGGGAATATGCAGCTCACACGGTGTCCACTACGTGATTTCATCCACGGGGTACCATCGTTCATCAACAGGTGGCACTGCTGTAGCTTCGTTGGTCTGATCTTCTATTTGCCCTGTAGAAGCGCAGCTGCTTCAATTGCCTAAGGGGCTAACTAGGATGTGATGATCAGACTGCTGGTTATAGTTTAATCGTAGCTCAACTTGTCTTGCCACCTCATCGGACAATCTTTGATTGTACTCTAGGACCCTCATTTGTAGATTTAGAACCCTGGATTCCTGCTTGGACATGCTTCTCATGCGACTCTTGTATGTGTTGATGTCCTCGCGAAACCTATACTTCTATGGTACCAACCCTTTTTCGCACGTTCGTCCTGGGTGCTCGGGATTCTGCAGTGCCAATGTTAGTTCGTCCTTCTCTTTGTCCCGCTAGAATCTCGCATGAGAAGAGGCCTCTAGGGCATCCACGAGACGCTGAGCTACCTATCGTATGTCATTGCTAAAGATTAGGGAGCCATCAACCGCATTTAGTGTGCCTCTATGAGCATAGTACCATTGTTTTGATTGTTCAGGCCAATCAGCTATGGTCGGAACAATACCTTTTGAGGCTAAAGCGTCTTCCATCTTCTGCCATTTGGGAATTGCCTTCTTATAACCACTCGACCTTAGCTGGTGAAAATACTTTTTTTGGGCGGCATTGGTTTATTCTTCGTTATCCTTGATACCCCATTCTCTGATGACTTGTACTCCACAAATGCATTCCAATGCTCCCTTAGCTTGGGGTATTTGTTAAAGTCCGATGTTAGACCCTTCAGAACATATTTGTTGTACATATTTTTCTTGAAGGTTTGAAATTTTGTGGCCATCTTCTTGAGAGCCCACACCTTCACTTTGGAATGTTCTGCCTGAGGGATCTAGAGAGTGAAGGTCTCGAGCAGGGTTGCCTACAACATATCCTTCTCTGACCATGGGAGATAAGTTTTTTCACTATCCGACCTTGTTCTCTGCTAATTGTGTATGCAGATCGGCACGTGATCCCTCGCGACCCAACCACACTATGACACAAACTTTGTTGCAGCAACTTCGGGGGTAACTGGTTTGCCATCTTCTTTCATTTCAATTATAATGTGTCTCCCCTCCACCATTCTTGTGAGACCTCGTTGTTTGCTTGCCTTCTTCCAACCAACATTCTGTTGTCCCTCCTCTTGCTCTTGCTTGTTTCTCTCCTCCTGCTCCTCCTTGTTTCCCTCCCCGTGCTCCTCATTTAAGTACTGGCAACAATTCTCATGCTCCTCTTTTTCGAAGTACTGGCTGCTACCCTCATTAATCGTGTTCAAGAGGAACGTTTCGTCATTTGACTCTCCCATTTGTTCCTAACATTAAATAATACAGAAAATGCATATTAATACAAAAGTTGTATGGCATATTGTTATATTTATATTTTCGACAAATATGCATACACCCCCTGGGTTTATAATACTTGTCGTTTTGACAAGACTAAAGTCTAAATTTAAAAACCTTGACTATGAAGAACTTTTAAATTCAATTGCTTAAGAAATATGCAAACTATATGTATATAATAATCAATAATTAATATAAGCAATAATTAGCTTACTAATTCATTTAGTTATCTATATAGTAATCAATAATTAATATAAGAAATAATTAATTTACTAATGTATTTACTTATGTACACACGAACAAATATGCATTATGTAAGCAATAATTAATTAAACTAGGTATGTAAGAAAAGAATTGCATATAATTAGTCAACACACGTCATATCTAAAAATTGTAGCATAACTTGCCTTAATGCTGCTTGGCGGCCTTAGGACCTCGCAAGCTGGAGCGTCACCCGCGTCCAATTCTGACAAGAAAACAATCATTAGTTACAACACATACATTGCTCAACTAAAACATAGCACGAAGATATTTTAATGTATTTTTCTTATTTCTAACAATTTTAATGATTTTTAAATGGACTTAATCGAAGCCATGGTTAATTATATATAAATTCTAGAAGCTTTTAAAAGTTGTAATTATATTTTTTCATGTATTATCTTTATTTTAATTATTTTTCTGAAGTTCTTTAAAAATTTTAAACATATTTTTAATGTATTCTCCTAATTTTTATTTTTACAATTTTAATGTACTGACAGGTGGGCCCGATGTAACACCGTGATTTTCGCCCGTCGAAAAATTTATTTTATTAAAAATCCTATCTTCAAAAATTTGGTTCTTCGAGTGTATTTAGGATTTTTGTGCCAAAGATCTCAATTGATTCTTTTCCTTGTGAACCCAGAATCTTGATCGTGATTTCATCTCCCAAAATTAATTTTCCATTATTCGAATTTCGCAGTTCGAATTTTCACTCCTTAACCTTTCCAAAAATTCGTACGTTTGAAATTTCAATTTCGAGATTTTAATCGTGTCGTCAAATAATCTTATTTTCATCCAGAGAGTCTAAAAATATTTATTTTTAGATATCGACCACCGGACCAATATTTCCTATACGTGTGTATATTAAAATCAATATTTCTACGCACGTATCAACAGTCATTTCCTTCCCATTCAAATATTCTGAAATATTTTTGGAATTCAACCGCCCGGCGATTATCTGTTATTTTTCTGCACCCGTGGTTCTTTACATTTTCATTAAGTCAGGCAAGTTAATTAGGTCCATCCAACACCCGTTCAAACACATTTCTTTGCCCCGTTTACTTTCCTAAGCTCCGTGTAAAACCGACGGTTAGGCACCGTCCTACCAGTACACAGTGAGAGTTTGGCGTCGTCTCCGTCTTCTCCGCTGGAGTTAGGCACCGCTCCGCGCCGCTCGCCGAGCAAGTCAGGCAGCAGCTAACGCCAGGGGAACCTGTAGAAGGAGAAACATGCACAGGTGCATCGATGGCCGTTCTCGTCGCCAAATCCTTCCTCCAGAATCACCTTGACAGTATAAATACCGGAGAAAACTTACCGTGAAGTTCCTCAGCCGATTCACCACTCCATTTTTACCGCTCTGGAGCCAAGTCACCGAAGTCCCGAATCCGTCGCCACCAACCCCCTTAATCTTCCCTGCCGCGCACGCCTCCAGGCCGAGGCCAACCCTGACCGCAGCCGTCGCCCGGCCTGCACCCTCCCCGAACCGTCTTGACGGGCGTCGCCCAGGCCGAGCCAACGCCAGGGAGCCGCCATGCCCGGCCGCCTCCCGGCCGAGCGCCGTGGCCGGCACACGAGCTGCCGTGCACCAGCCGCGTCGCGCCGCCCCGGCCGAGCCCGCAGCATTGCAGCACGCGCCACCCGGCCGTGTCGCGCGCCGTCACCCCGGCCTCCTCCTGCCCGGCCGCCACCTGGTGGCATGCTGCCGAGCCGACCGCCGCCGCTCCCAGCCACCGCACCAGCCGTCGCCGCCCCGCCTTCCCCGGCCGGCGCTCCGCCTTCTCCTCCGCTCGGGAAGCAGCCGCAGATGAAGAGAAAAGAGAGAGAGAGAAGGAAAAGAATGAGAAAGAGATAAGAAGGAGAGAGAAGAAGGAAAGGGAAAAAGAAAAAAAAATAAAAAGAAAAGAAAAGAAGGTGGGGCCCACCGGTGGGCCCCACTAGGTTGACTCTCTCCCTGCGGACCCAAAGACTCGGGAAAAGTCTGTATCACGTCCCTCTTCTTTGTCGGGCCAAAGCCCATAAAGTCCGCCAAAAAGTCTACAATTCCTACCTCTCGTTATCGGGCTAAGCCCCATGAAAATCCCTACGAAGTCTACACCTTGCCCCTCCACTTCATTGGGCCAACCGGCCTAATACTCTATCCACAAGTCCATAAAACACCCCTTTTGTTTCTCGGGCCGAGCCCAAGAATGGACCCCTAAAAGTCCATGTTACATCCTTCGGGCCAAAACCCATCCACCAGCCCCTTCTCCATAAAAGTTCAGTTTTCATCCCTCTACACCTCAAACTGGAAGTCTATATTGAATCCCTCCTTCATCTCTGGGCTAAGGCCCAAGCCTTCCTAAAATGAAGTCCATGATTTCTCCCCCTTAACACCGCAGCCAAGGAATATTCTTGGGAATATTCCTTTCCAATTTAATAAGTTCACTTCCACATTTCAGAAAATCCAGTAATCTTCCAAAATCCGTATCTCCCCAACCGTAAGTCCAATTGACTCCGTTCAACTTCCTCGATCTTTCTAAAAATGGGATCTATCCAATGGCATGATTAGTTTATAATATTTATTATCTACTCTATAGGGTTTTGGATGTTTTTCTCTTTTCGATCGCGTAGTGGACGTTTCGGAGGTGCAGCTGACGCGAATTTTCTCGAAGATTTGAAGACCAACAATAAGGCAAGCCACTCTTCGATCATATTGCTCCTAGTTTATAAAATGTGTTGATTGCAAACTTGCATGTTTAGCGTACACAGTTATTTTGATCGGCCATCGGTCTACGAGCACACGACCGACGGACCAACCTATGTAGTTGCATCATTCTCCGTAGGACCTTGTTAAACTTAACCCTTGTCGCCCCACCACAGCAGTATCTCAATACTTACGCTCTCTGGGCGTAGGTATCCTTTTGCACCTTTTGTTTATGTCAGGTTTATATATGGTTATCGATGTGGAAAAACTTGGGTTGTGAAAGGTTTATAAAAACCCGACTCGGGGAGTCGGTGACTTTGAAAACAAAAAGGTTTTATGGGAGAAAATTTGCGGTGCGAATCCTCTCCTGTGTGGTTTGGTTTCGTAGTCGCGCATAAGGACCGATTCCTTTGGGTTTTACATCCGAGCATCTCACAGTACGACCACATGGGTAGAATGGGATGCCCCTAGATGAGTAACTAGCTGAAACATAGATGTCTAGCAGGTTAGCAGGTGAGGAGCACCGGTATGGTGGAGTTTACGGCAATCTCCTGTAGTGGGGATGTGTCGGGGGTCCATACGGTGGGGCCTGAGTAGATGAGGGCTTGAAAGTTGGCCTGATGCTTGGTGGAGAGATTCCACCCATCTGTGGGACACGGGACATTTATGGTTTGGTTAGAGAAAGGCTTTGTCACGAACTTCCGATACCGGCCAGTATTGGTGTAAGCTTCGTGTCTTGTGGGAAAAGTGTACAGTCTCTGCAGAGGTTTAATTGAACTGTTCGAACAGCCGTGCCCACGGTCAAGGGCGAATGTGAGGTGATGCCCATAGCGTAGATTTGTTTTTAAAACTCATTTAATAAATTGGTTCGTGGAATGGGAACAGTTACCAGAGTCCTTCTTTGTGACGGACGGCCAGCCTTCGTGGTTGGGAACAGGCCTGTGTGACCTGGGGTGTCGTCTGGCACCATAGGGCCGAAAGGGCCGGTTCAGGGGCCGAGATGGCCGAGTTTGGGTTGGCAGGTCGAGAGGACCGGACCCAGAGTTGTTAACCTTGAGACTTGGTTAACGGATGATTGTTGAAGAGAATGTTGGTTTATATTTTGAAAGTGAAAAGAAGCTAATAAAGAAGGAAGTGCTATGAATGCTAAAATTTGACTTTCCCGCTCGAGTCGTTGCAAAGCAACTCGTGGACGGATTGAGGTGAGACGTCTCTCTCTCTCCGAAGGGAAAGTTACTTTGAAAACCTACACTTAGACATTTAAAAGGAAAAGTGTTTTACAAATGATTTGCTAAACAAACTCAGCCTGTCTTTGATGCTTGCATGTACACATTTCCTAGTGGCTTGCTGAGTACGAAAGTACTCAATCCCCCATTGTTGTTGTTTTTCTCCTCTTGGCTTGAGTTCAGGGAGAAATTGAAGGTTGGAGTTTCGTCCCTAAACCCAAACTACTGCCGGTGGATTTGGTGTCCTAGCTTCGCTAAGTTTCACTGCTGCTGACTCTGATTGGTGGTTGCAACTCAGGGATTTCCCGAAGCTGCAACGTAAAGGTATATTGTATTTATTTAAATCTTGCATTGATTCATCATGTTACCGCTGGTACCAGCATCGTTATCCTGGGACTGCTACCTGTTTTGCGGTTTCGTGGGAAAGCGGTTCGCCGTTATCCTGCGGCACGTCCTCCTCGGTGCCATTTGTACAGTGGCGCAGGGGCGGGGTGTGACACCCGACCTGTCAATGCTTAGTCCAATGGCCGCCACGCGCATGGCCGGAGAGGTCGGCATGGCCGACGGCGCGACGGAGGAAATGCGGCGGCTGCGGCGTCGACTCTCGTCGGCGGCGCTAGTGGCGTTTGTGGTCGAGCGCGGCGGCGGCGGCGACGGAGGGGTGCGGCGTCGGTGTTGAGACGATCGACAGCGCGATGACGCGGTGGTGGAGGAGACGATGGCACGATGAGATGAGTGTGCTAAGTCCGATCAATGTGCCTGAGAAGACGAATCGCCCCCGTATATATGCACAACTTTTTAGTCCTGGTTAGTATTAAGAACCGGGACTTAAGACTCAAAAACAACCGGGACTAAAGACACAATCTTTAATCCCGGTTTGTATTTATAACCGAGACTAGAGTCCTCTTTAGTTCTGGTTATTAATACAAACCGAGACTAAAGTTATTTGTCGCTATTTTCGAATTTTTTTGTTCCAGCGGTGGATAACAACCCAGACTAAAAATTAAGAAGAATACATTAAGTAGAATGCGTTAAAAATAGGTTTAAAATTGTAATAAAATTATATATATCATATATAATTAACTATGGCCCGATTATGTCCGTTAAAAATAAAAAAATCATAAAAATTTGGAGAATACATTAAAAATAGGTTAAAAATTATAATAAAATTTTAAAAATCATATATATTTAACCGTGGCCCGATTAACTCCATTAAAAATAAAAAAATATAAAAATTTGGAGAATACATTAAAAATAGGTTTAAAATACTTCACAAAATTTTAAAAAATGATATATAATTAACTATGGCCCGATTAAGTCCATTGAAATAAAAAATCATAAAAATTTTGAGAATAAATTAAAAATAGGTTAAAAATTGTAACAAAATAGTAACGCCAAAATTTGGTAAACTCCGAAATCGTCACCGACCTAGAGTTAGTATCGGCTTCAAGGTTTTGCAATTGGCCGATGGGACTCATTAGTCGCCAGCAGTTGGATTCTTTGTGGATTCGGTTAAGGAAATTAATCAATTAAAGGAAGCTTCTCTAGAAGATGCCGAGTTCGAGGAAGATGCAGCGTGACAATTTATCTATTAATTAGGAAGAGTCAGTTAGTTTTCTTTTATTTTTAGGTAAGTGTGTTTAGTGACTGATCAGGACTTATGTTTTTTCTTTTATCTTTAAAAAAGTTTGTGTCGTGTCCAATTAGGACTCATATCGGTCTGAGGGTATAATATGTACACCTAGGGTCTTTGTAATCTATCTCTCGATCAAAACAACTACTCTCGGTGCATCGCCACTCTCTTTTCCAAGGTTTTTATTTATCACCGGCGGAACTTGGCACCTGACGCAGGACTGCATTAGGTACGATCTTCGATGAAGGGGTAAGCCCTACATTCCGCCAGTCCCGATGAATATATCGGCTACATTGGTGTTGTTCAAGGCTGCATCGCTTCGACCTCTTGGACTGTTCTGGTTCGACTGATATATTTATCTACTTGATATTTCGATTCTATCTTTAATAACATTGTGTTTAGAGATGCATCGGTTTAGCTAGGACTATCTCGGTTAGGTCAGATTTTCCGTCTTAGACGATATGTCTCTACAATCATAATGATGCTTTAGTTAGATTTGTTATATCCATCATATTAGACAGATTTATCGGCTCATTGAGTATTAGATTATTATATACAATCTCGTGCTGCATCGGTTAGGTTCGACCTACTAGATTGTTGTTGATAATCTAAGTCTTGTTAAGCGGATAGGTTTATGCTAATGTTTCATCGGAGGGTTAGCCGATCTTATTCGATGTGTTAAATTTCTCTTTGATGGTTTTAGTGTCTTGGTTAAATTTAATACATGACCACCCTGAAAATCAATCAAAAACTCGATTGTTTAGACTTTATACTTCCTTTCATACTTAGTATTGCATCAATTCGGTTTGACCTACTAAGTCGTGCTTGGAATTGTAAGACCTAACTTGCTCTTTGATTGCCTATAAGGGTAGCATCGGGGTTTCAGCCGATGAATTATCTGGATAGTGTTGCATCGGCTTATAAGGATCACATACAAGTTAGTTTTAGCCAATGACAGCAAAGACTTCATTGATTATTTAATCATTTGGATTTAACGACATCAGATCTATGGCCGATGTATGCCTTAACCATCAGATCAACATTTATTCTATCATATCATTATTGGCCGATTGGTTTCTATTGGATTATATTGTTGTATTATTCCAAGTTCTTACTGCTTGTTCGGTTGCTTTTATATTATTTATCTAAGTGTCAGAATCTACATCGGACATATAGCCAATTGCTCAAATTTCTATCAACATCAGCTAGTATAGCTACAATGGCTAGTATTGCTTCATCAGCTTGTCAGCCAATTGGCTATTTGATGATCAATTTATATATCTTGTCAGTTGCAGGATCAAACTGACTGGCACACCCACAATCCATCACTATTTTAGTTCCTGCACTGGAGCTAAGCAGATCTCCCAGGCCTTCGTGTGTTTCGATACGGTTCGCGTCAATGCAGATTTGGCATTATCAACTGGACGCGGATATTTCGTCAACACAAAATTTTAAAAATCATACATAATTAGTCGTGGCCTGATTAAGTCCACTGAAATTTAAAAAATCATAAAAATTTGGAGAATACATTAAAAATAGGTTAAAAATTGTAACAAAATTTAAAAATCATATATAATTATGCATGGCCCGGTTAAGTCCATTAAAATAAACAAATCATAAAATTTTGGAGAATACATTAAAATAGGTTAAAAATTATAAAATAATTTTAAAAATCATATATAATTAACCGTGGCCCGATTAAGTCCATTAAAATTAAAAAATCATAAAAATTCTAATTAATTGTAATAAAATACATATTATTTAGGCAGAACAAATACGATAAATAATTTACACAAGACTAGCTGTAGTAGTCACAGAATACAAACAATGTCATAACATGATGGTTGATGCAATGTATGTCCTCGTTACGAATGTTCCTTCGCTACGATTATTGCGTAAGTAAGGAGTGTCCTCATTTGATAGGAGGATGCTTGGTTCAATCGTCACTCCGAACAAAGGTTGCCTGTCAAACTGATCGTAATCACG
The DNA here is from genome assembly GCA_008326285.1 of Oryza officinalis. Lineage (NCBI taxonomy): Eukaryota > Viridiplantae > Streptophyta > Magnoliopsida > Poales > Poaceae > Oryza > Oryza officinalis. Next base: position 5,330,967 of record BDMV01000010.1, read on the forward strand.
TGGCGCTTTGGCTCGTTGGACCTTTTCCCCTTCTTTGCTTTGCTACACATGTCCTTCACATAGAAAACTTGTGTTACATCATTGGCTAGGATGAATGGTTCATCTGAGTATCCAATCTTGTTAAGGTCAACTGTTGTCATCCCACAGTCATCAACCATTACGCCTCCACTAGTCAGCCTAACCCATTGGCACCGAAATAGAAGGACCTTCAAAGGTCCATACTTGAGTTCCCATATCTCGTTGATAGAACCGTAATACGTGTTGGTTGTCCCTTCGTTGTCCATGGCATCGATATGAATATCACTGTTTTGGTTCGTGCTCTTTTTGTCTTGGGCTCTTGTGTAAAATGTATACATATTGATCTCATATTCTTGGAATGTCAAGATTGAGCAAGATGGTACCCTCGCCAACAAGGCTAGTTGTTGGTCAATCGTCCCATTACCCATAAGATGTTGTCGCAAACCAAGCGGAGAAACTATCAATGTGATGACGTGTAATCCAAGCAACGGACTTCCCAATGTTTTTGGAGCGAACAATCACCATGTGCTCCTCGATGTAAGGAGCCACCAACGAAGATTGTTGCAAAACCGTGAAATGTCCTTTATGGAATAAATCGTTGTCTATAGTCATTATTGGTTTCTTTCCAAGAGTCCCCTTTCCCCGTAGTCTCCCCTCATGGCTTGATTCGGGGACCTTGATTGGACGAATGTCTTCAATAAATTCCACGTTAAACTCAATGACCTCCTCTTCTCCACACCCCTTTGGCGATGCATGCTTCCAGACGAGAATGGTTACGGACTACTTCTTTAGAACGCTCATGTATCTATTGAAAGGGAACATGTTGCGTAGGTAAACAAGACCAAGAATACATATCTCTTTAACAAGATGCATAGAAGATGTGTCATTATATTGAAGAAGTTTGGTGGAAGAATCATCTCAAAGCTGACAAGACAATGGACCACGTCATTATGTAGGACTGTTAAACTATCTGGACCGATGACCTTCTACGAAATTATGTTGAGGAAAGCACTGAGCTTTGTTATTGTTGTCTGGATATTGTCAGGAAGAATACCCCGAATTATAATAGGAAGTAATTATGTCATCAACACGTCGTAGTCATAAGACTTTAGGTTTGTGAACTTCTTCTCTTTCATGTTTATTATTCCCTTTATATTTGATGAGTATCCAGACGGTACCTTGATGCTGTCCAAACATTCAAACATATTTTTCTTCTCTGTCTTACTAAGAGTGTAGCTGGCTGGACGTAAGTAATGGCTTCCTTACTCCTTTAGTTCTGGATGAAGGTCGTCACGTTGTTTCATATGTTTCAGATCATGACGTGCTTCAAGTGTATCTTTAGACTTCCCATATATACCTAGGAAGCCTAGCAGGTTGACGCAAGGGTTCTTAGTGAGGTGCATCACGTCGATTGCGTGGCGGATCTCTAAGACTTTCCAATAAGGTAACTTCCAAAAAAATATACTTCTTATTCCACATCGCCTCGTGACCATCTTCACTTGCTATAGGTTGGCTATCAGGTCCCTTTCTAAATACTACTTTTAGATCTTTCACCGTAGCAAACATAATTTTTCCGTTATGATGTTTAAGCTTAGTACGGTGGCCTGCCATTTGTTCAAAATGTTTTCTTTTCTTTCGTACAAGGTGACTTGCAACAGGAAATCGACGATAGCCTATGTACACAACCTTCCTACAATGTTTCAAATACGTACTGTCAATTTCATCTAAACAATGGGTGCATGCCCTACACCCCTTGTTTGTTTGTCCTGATAGGTTGCTAAGTGCAGACCAATCGTTAGTGGTTACGAACAGCAAAACTCATAGGTTAAATTGTTCCCGTTTGTCGTCATCCCACATAGAGACAACTTTTTTCTTCCACGGCAGTTGTAGTTCTTTAACCAATGGTCTTAGGTACACATCAATGTCGTTATCAGGTTGCTTTGGGCCTTCAATAATAATCGGCATCATGATGTATTTTCGCTTCATGCAGAACCAAGGGGGAATGTTGTAGATACATAGGGTCATAGGACAAGTGCTATGACCGCTGCTCATTTCTCCAAAAGGATTTATGACATCCGTACTTAAACCAAACCTTATATTCCTTGCATCATTTTCGAAGTCTTGAAATTTTCTGTCGATGTTTCGCCACTGCGACCCATCGACGGGGTGTCTCAACATCCTGTCTTGTTTACGTTCTTTTGCATGCCAGCGCATCATTTTAGCATGCGCTTTGTTCCTGAACAAATACTTCAAACATGGTATTATAGGAAAATACCACATAACCTTAGCAGGAACTCTCTTCTTCGAAGGCTGTCTGTCAACATCACGGGGTCATCTCGTTTAATCTTGTATTGTAATGCCTTACAAACCTGGCATGCTTTCAGGTTCTCGTACTCACCACGATAGAGGATACAATCGTTTGGACATGCGTGTATCTTCTGGACTTCCAGTCCTAGAGGGCAGACTATCTGTTTACCATCATATGTTGTTGCAGGCAATTTGTTTCCCTTCGGAAGACTTGCATCATACGTTTTGTCATCTTTACGAGCTTTAATAACCCGCCAGATGACTTGTTTTGCACTTTTTGCATGGACAACATATAAAATCCTTAGGCTAGTGGGCATCGGCCGCCCTAAAAAAATAATGCACGCCATCGATAAACTCCTTTGACCGTCGGTCCATGGTTTACATCCATTGCCGGTTCATCTACATCTAATAAAGAAATTTAAAGGAAGTCTGCAAAAGTAAGAATAATTAAATAAGCATTTAATAATCTAAAACATCATAAACTCAAAAGTTTAGTGGATGAAGAATATTGCTAACCATAGTTAGATTTCATTTATTTTTTACTATTACCATAGCTTTTTTTTACCTATTTTACATACAATGCCACACACTACTTTTTCTATTATCTTTTATCTATTGTGTTTTCTTTATTTTTCCATTATTTTTACTTCATTTTCTATTATTTTCTATTCTTTTCCCTAATTGTTTATTCTTTTTTCCGTCATTTTCTGTAATTTTCCTTTGTTGACTTTTTTTTACATTTTTATCGAATGTCTCTAAAATTATGAAAATTATGAAGTACTCTTATTTTCTCTAAAATTTTATTCTCTCTTATCTTTTTTCATATATTTTTGAGAGAGAATGACATATAGAAACATAGCTAGAAATGTAATATGTTAACCACACAATAATAGAGGATGAAGTTGCTAATCTTTTAAATCCCTTCGATTTGTGTAATATCACCAAAATACTTTTACAAAAAATTTTGGCAGTACCTCTCTTCCTTCTCTTCCTCTTGCCAACAATGGCTCGGGTTGGAGGAGGAAGAAGATATAAAATGGATAGGTACTATCTTTACTACCGGGTGAAAACACCTATCAATACTAAAGATCAACATAAGTACCGGTTGGTGTCTCTAGCCGGTACTAACGTGTTATGCATCTTTAGTACTGATTGGTAATGTCAACCGGTACTAAAGTATTGATCTTTAGTACCGGTTGGTGAAAGAGACCGGGAAGGCCTGACAGGGCCTAACATCGGTGAACAAGGAGTAAAAACTATTTTTAGTACAGGTTGGTGCTACCAACCGTTACTAAAGATACTACAGAGGCACGAGACCTTTTTACCTGGTATGAAAAATTATCTTTAGCACCGGCTCTTATAACAACCGAGATATTTGTGTTATGTGCCATTCGACCAAAGATCAGTTCTCCAGTAGTGCACGTGGGCTTGGTTTAAATTTGAGCTTTGGTGTGGTCAATGTTGACGTCTCCTAGTTTCGAATAATTCACGTACAACATGGTAATTAGTTGGAAGTATATAATATCCTGATTGTCATGTACCTGTTAAAAAAATCTTAGTTTTTTTAAAAAATGATTCTTTGAGTGTGTCATAAAAGGTGTGATTCAACCTTTGTGACTTCAGAATTTTACCACAAATGTTTTCTTCTAGATTAAATTCTTAGGATTCGAATTTTGAGATTTGAGTTCCACTCTAATTAAACCGTTCCAAAAGTCCATTCAAAACACCCCAAATAAAAAATCACTCAGATCCACACATTCTTTTTACATAATTTTGTTAAGATTAAACTCTAATTTTCAATCAAATCTCCTGAGTTGCTACCATTCTATTCCACTCAACATCTAGCCAAATATAGTTTATATCCAAAGTTCCTACATATCAAGCCTCACACCAGCCATGAAAAAGTCTTTGCGGAGAGTTCCGCGAAGTTGAAAGCCGGCGCCACGAACTACGCAGGGATTGTCTCTAGTTGGGTGTGCCTTAAGAGAGAACATGCAACGGAAGAGATTGAAATGCGGGTGGATACCTAAGAAGGCCTCGCATACGTGGATAAAGATGGCAATGTGCAGAATTGAGTTCGGATTCAGATGATAGATTTGGAGGCCATAATATTCTAAGATGCCGCGGAAGAAATCCGAAGTTGGAAGACCGAATCCACAGTAGAAAAAATGAGTGAATACAATGATCTCACCGGTGTTCGGGGTTGGGAATTCTTTGCCGAAAGCCGGGCGCCAACTGATGATCTCCTTGGCCGATAGAACTCCGTCTTTCACCATTTCTTGCAGGGTTGATTCATTCACATCAGAGGTGGCCCATTGGTCGAAGGGGATCTCTCTCTTCAGCCATGGACGCGGATTGGAGAGAAAGGATCTAGAGCTGGGAGTGGAGGTTTTCGGGAGGAAATGCCGAGAGGAGGTTGCGCGTGGAAAATCATGATGGGGCTTGAGCTTCTGGATGGATGGATTTGGATGCACACGAGTTCTAGGTTTCTACGAAGAACTGGTGAACAGGAGCGCGAAAGAGGAAATTTTGGAAGATGAAGCGGCGGGGAAGACGACGACGCTTCGAAAATGTTAGGTTATCACTAGGTTTTCTCGAGATTGGGCCGAGCCCATGAGAAGCTTAAAGCCCAAATTGCAGGTGTGGCTAGACACGCGTCCTTGGGGACTTAAGCAGATTTGCCCTGGCAATATGTGCGTGTCTAATTGCCCAATACCTTTAAAATCCTTTCATACAACAGTTATTGATCTGAGAGATAGATTACAAGTCCCCGGATGTACATATTTATACCCTCAAGCAGATATGAGTCCAAATTGGACATGACACAAACTTTCCTAAAGATAAAAGAAAAAACATAAGTCCTGATCTGACATTAAACACTCTGCCTAATTAATAGATAAATTGCCACGCTGCATCCTCTTCGAACTTGGCTTCTTCTGGATAAGCTTTATTTAATTGATTAATTTCCTTAACCGAATCCATTAAGAATCCAACTGCTGGTGACTGATAATTCCCCTCGGCTGATTCTAGGACTCTGAAGCCGATACTAACTCTAGGCCGATGACAATTTCGGGGCTTACCAAATTTTGATATTAACACCAGTATAAATCTTTGTCCCTTGTCTGCTTGATCTATTCTCGCGAATATCCTGGTTCCAACGATCACCATACTCTATAAATACCGTAGTCGGCGTATAGCTCGTCGACAGTGGCGTGCTAGGTAGGGGACTTGGTGCTTCAAGGTTACGACGAGATGAGTTCGACGAGGGCTTCTACAACCAACCTGACTTAGGAGATCCAACCTAGCCAGCCTTCACCATGGTCCAAGTCGGCTACATCGTCTTCCCAGCCTTTGCCATTGTCCCGATCTAGCCCCTCTTAGCAGATGCCAAGTGCGAGGCCATGACAGCGGCACGGGTGAACACGCCTACTTCTCCGACCACCTTTCTGGTTTGCTCCAAGAACATGGCATCGGAATCGTGATCTATCGACAGAAGGCCTAAAGCAACCCAATCGTCGGCTTTAGCCGGCAAGCGTGTGCTAACAAGGAAGTTTGCCAACAAAGATAGTGCATGGTGTCCAATCCACAAGACTTCTAGTAATCCATTGGTTGGATGTTGTGTGTTGATCCAAGCAAAAGCTGAATTTGACGCTTGTGAGAAGTGAGGGATTCAGCGCGTTTCTCCATACGAAGCATGGTGCCCAATCCACAAAACCGAGAGTCACCCCCTAACGATCTGCAAGCACCAATTACCCGAGTTCCATGCTAACCGATCCATGCTTGTGGAGATCGATCTGATACGTCGTCTATGGACGACAACGCTTCAGATTGTATGGTGGGTTTCATCGTAATCGATCCCGATGAACCATCTATTCTTCATAGCCTAGATGATGTGAAATCCTTTGATTCAAGTTCTTCGCGTGATGTGAACATGGTCGACGTCGAGATCGAGGATAGGGGTGCGGATGACCGAACACCACGGGGTGCTACAGAGGAGGGCAAGTTTATCCAATCTCGAGATGCAGCACCTCCTCGGACAGAGCCTATCTATACTCCCACCGATCACTTCATCGTCATTAATAACCTACTTCGACAACCTCCGTTCGATCCAGTAACCCTCCCAGAAGCGGATGCGTGGTTAAAGCGAATGGAGTCTACTATAACCAACCTCAACTTTGCTTTTGCTACTGCGACGGCCGCCCCCCCTTAAGATGTTCCTCCTTACATTGACGAGGTTGCCAAGAACGTTGGCACGGCTAATGCCCCTCAGAGTGGTAAACCTCGTGTCCTTGAGAATGCCTCGCCACGACGGTGAGCCCAACAGGCGTCTCCCTGACAGGAGGCTCGCGATCTCCATGAACAACTAAACAGCCGAAGATAATAAGAACTAGATCAGCACGATGATGGACGCCGACAACCCCAAGGTCACAAGTGAAGGGGCAATCATCGAGACGACATCCAAGATCGTAACCAAGCCCACAATCACCAAGATGTCCTAGTACGCCGAGCTGACAGCGATGGGCTTCACATCATCATCATGACATAGATGACGACTGTTGATCTCCGCACCCGAGATGTGGTCGAAGTCGTGACCGCCGACATCATGACTGCACACCCGAGTACGGTGATCCCTTGTCCCTCTTCGTCATCATCCAAGGGCGGTTCATGTGGCCGCCATCATTGCCAATCAACCTTCTTGCCTGGAGGTGACTGCAGGGGCTTTCAGCCTTCCCTCCAGGAAGTAAATTGGCCTCTGAAATTCTGTCCTGCAGCAGTAGGGAAGTATGATGGGAGCATAGATCCAGAGGAGTTCTAACACGTCTACTCTACTGTTCTATATGCCACAGCGCAGATGACAACGCGCTCGCAAACTAATTGCCCATAGCGTTGAAGGGATCTGCTCAGTCATGGCTCATTCATCTTTCTTGAAATGTGATATCTTCCTGGGCGGATCTCAGGAAGCAATTTGTCGCAAACTTTCAAGGCACCTACAAGAGACACGCGGCCGAGGACGATCTCCATGCTCTCACACAGAAGCCGGTGAAACTCTCTGAGATTTTATTGGATGCTTGAACGAGTATCTTATATCACCGAGCAAACACAATCCCTTATATCACCAACGCATCTGTCATACGGGCCTTCAAATCAGGTGTCCGAGATCGCTACACAATTCAAGAACTGGCAACAAGGTGAGTGTCGTCTACGATAAAGCTGTTTGAGATCATCGGTAGGTGCGCCCATGCAGACGAAGCCATCCGAAGGAAGGACGACAAGAGGGAAAGCGGCGGAAGAGAAGCAACCAGCCAAGAAAGACAACCCGGAACCAAGTAGCAAGCCAATCACAAGAAAGGAGGAAAGAGAAAGGCACAGTCAGAGGTTCTTATCGCTGAACAAGATAAACACGCCCCCCAATGACCTCCTCCTCAAGACAACGGTCCAGTACGACAATGGTGTTCGGTGCACAATACCAGCGCTCACACGTTTGAGGAGTGCAACGTATTCCAGAAGGCCATGGCTAGGAAGATCACGCAAGACAAGGGAAAGAGGGTTCACATGGTAGAGAAGATGACCGTAACCCTCCATCCGATGACGAACCAGACCTCTCCAACTTCATCGTCTTCAGCCAATACGTGGCCCACATCTTCGGCGGCTCAACCTCTTATTCTTCGAAACGGGAATACAAGAAGGTAGAACGCGAGGTATGCTCCACAACCTAGGGGATAGTGTCTAAAATGATCAATAGATCGAGTTCTCCAGCGTTGACCACCCAACTCTGACGACAGCACCTGGGTGATATCCGATAGTAGTCGTACCTACTACTCGGAACATTACAGTTGCTCGAGTCCTCATCGATGGTGGCAGCTCCATCAATCTCCTCTTCGCCGACACGCTCGACGCAATGGGGCTCCCGAGAAGCGAGCTCATCCCTTTAGAGCAGCCCTTCCATGGCACAACCCCAGAGTCATCCTCAAGGCCTCTAGGAAAGATCATGTTGCCGATGACATTTGGCAAAGGCCGACAACTTCCAATCAGAGCAGATCACGTTAGACATAGTCGAGTTCGACACCGCTTACAACTCTATTCTCGGAAGGACAACACTTGCCAAGTTCATGGCAGCGTCACACTATGCCTATCAGCTGATTAATATACCAGAACCTAAAGGGACAATCATAATTTCGAGAACACCAAGATGGTCGTGCAGTGCGACAAGAGGAGTCTCGACATGGTCGAGCAAACTCTCACCTCACCCGCCCCAACTAAACCTCCTCGAAAAATGACCAAGACCAATCCAGCGCCCAAACCAGAGGGAGCTATAAAGATAATCCCGCTGACCAGTAGCAAACCCGAAAAGACGGTCAAGATCAAGGCCAAGCTCGATAGCAAATAGGAACTCAAGCTCATCACCTCTTCCGTGACAATGAAGACGTGTTCGCTTGGCAACCATCCGACATGCCCGAGGTCCCCAGGGAGGTGATTGAGCATAAAATAATGGTTCGTCCCGACATAAAACCTATCAAGCAAAAAATGCGTCGGTATGCTCCTGTTAACGCCAAAATTTGGTAAGCCCTGAAGTCATCATCGGCTTAGGAATCGTATCGGCTTCAAAGTCCTGGCATGAGCCGATGGACATATCAAGTTGCCAGCAGTTGGATTCTTAATGGATTCGGTTAAGGAAATTAATCAATTAAAGAAAGCTTATCCAGAAGAGACCGAGTTTGAGGAGGATGCAGCATGGCAAGTTATCTATTAATTAGGCAAGAGCCAATTAGTTTCCTTTTACTTTTAGGAAAGATTATTTAGAGTCCGAATAGGACTTGTATCTTTTACTTTATCTTTAGAAAAGTTTGTGTCTTGTCCAATAAGGACTAGTATCTACTCATGGGTATAAATATATACACCCGGGGTCTATGTAATTGATCTCTCGATCAATATACAACTTTCGACTCATCGCTACCCTCGTTCTCGAGGTTTTTACTTATCAACCGGGGAAACTTGGCACCTGACGCGGGGCTGCATCGGCTTTCGATCTCCGGCGAAGGGGTAAGTCCTACGTTCCATTGGCCCTACCTATTTCTCATATATCTTAGTTAATCTAGTTTGGTAGCTTGATTTACTTGTATCGGCTGGGATCTTCTTTAAGGTTTTTATCGATATCGGCTAAATTGCTTTGCTAGATTAGATTAGCTAAGGTATCCACCACTCTTAAAATCAGTCGAACGCTTGATTGTCTAGATATTATGTTTCTTTTCATACTTTGCGCTGCATCAGCCCTAGTCATGCTTAGAACCATAATCTCTAGCCTGTTTTTGATTGCCAATAAGGGTTTCATCGGGGTTTTAGCCGATGAGTTATCTGGACGTTGTATCGGCTCATAAGGATTATATGCAAGTTGGCTGATGACAGCAAAGGTTTCATTAATTATCTAATCGTATGGATTTAATGACATCGGACCTCCAGCCGATGTATCATATGATTATTAGTCGATTGGTTTCTATTGGATTATATTATGTTTTATCGCATTATCATTAGTCGATTGTCTTTATATCATTATTTACATCAAGTGTCAGAATCTACATTGATATATAGCCGATTGCTCAAAACCCTATCGACATTGGCTAGTATCGACATCGGCTGGAATTACTCCATCGGCCTGTCAGCCAATTGGCACTTTGCTGTTTATATATCTTGACAGTTGCAGGGTCAAACTAACTAGCATGCCTACATCTCATCAATTTTAGGACCTGCACTGGAGCTAAGCAGATTTCCCAGGCCTTCGTGTGCCACACGCAGGATCTACGTCAACACATCTTTTGGCATGCTCGACGAGACAGATTTTGCATCAGCAGCTCCAGGGCTCAAAGAGGCTATACCAGAAGAGCTTGACAAACTTCTGAAAGTCGGTTTCATTAGAGAAGTCCTTTATCTAGAGTGCCTCACAAATCCAATCATGGTGCGCAAGGCCAACGATAAGTGGAGGATGTGCGTAGACTTTACCGATCTCAATAAGGCATGTCCAAAAGACTACTTTCCACTTCCACGCATCGACCAACTGATAGATTCTACCATAGGTGTGAGTTGTTGAGTTTTCTTGACGCTTATTCCGGGTACCATCATATTAGCATGGCCAAGGAAGACGAGGAAAAGACGGCCTTCATCATGACCTTCGGTGTATTCTGCTATATCAAGATGCCCTTTGGCCTAATTAGTGTCGGGTCCATGTACCAATGCGAGATTCAGGGGGGCTTTTCAATCCCAACCCGGCAACAACGTTGAGGCCTATGTCGACGACATCGCAGTCAAAACAAAGACATGAGATTGCCTCACCGATGACCTACGAGAAAATGTTCAACAATCTTTGATGACACTGGCTCAAGTTGAACCTGGAGTAGTGCACGTTTGGAGTACCGTCAGGTAAACTGCTCGACTTTCTTGTATCCAGGCAAGGTATCGAAGCAAACCCGGACAAGATCAAAGCCATCGAGAACATGAAGTCGTCGACAAAGCTCAAAAAAGTTCAGAAGCTTACAGGATATATGCCACCCTTAGTCGATTCATGGCAAGGATGGAAGAACGAGGACTACCCTTTTCAATCTCCTGAAGAAACAAGACAACTTCGAGTGGACGTCTGAGGCCGAGGAGGCGTTCTCCGGACTCAAGCATTACCCTGCTCATCCACCTGTCCTTGTCGCCCCACAACCACAGGAGGAGCTCTTCCTCTACATCGCCCCAACACTGTACTCCGTAAACACCGTCTTCATTGTCAAACACGAGAAGGTACAATGCCCAGTGTACTACGTCAGTGAAATACTGCATGATGCCAAGACCAGATATCCGCATATCCAAAAGCTGCTCTGCGCTGTGGTCATGACATCCCAAAAGCTGCGCCACTACTTCCAGGACTACAAGGTCACGTTCGTTTCCTCGTATCCCCCTGGTGAGGTTGTCAAAAACAAGGAAGTCGCAGGACATATTGCCAAATGGGTCGTCGAGCTCAGCCAATTCGATGTCCACTTTGTCCCATGAACAACCATCAAGTCTCAGGTACTCGCAGATTTCGTCACCGACTTGACCATCCTTGAGGACGACAAAGTCGACCGATTGGAGAACGAGCGATGGACAATGGCCTTCGACAGAGCATTTAACAGGCAGGCAACAGGAGTTGGATTTGTTCTAACTTCGCCAACCGAAGATCAATTTTGACATATCGTGCAGCTAAACTTCCGGGCAACCAACAACGCTGCCGAGTATGAAGGACTTCTCGCTGGATTAAGAGTAGCCGTATCACAAGGGGTCAAGCGAATAATTGTGAACGGGGACTCAGAAATGGTCGCTAACCAAGTGCGTAAGTACTACAAGTGCTCTAACTCCGAGTTATCCAAGTATCTCGCCGAAGTAAGAAAGCAGGAACATAGGTTCAATGGATTTGAGGTACACCATGTCTATCATAAAGACAATGCCGATGCCGACAATCTCACCCGTCGAGCTTCCAAGAGAGAACCAACGGAGCCTGGTATGTTCCTTGAACTGCTAACCAATCCCTCAGTCAAGAACTCGCCGAACGGCGACGTCGAGAGCATCACCGATGTTGGCTTGGGGGCTACTACTCAGAACGACAAGCTCGTCGCAGACATTGAGATGACTATAGATTGGCGCACATCTCTCACCAAATTCCTCAACTCCGACAAGTTGCCGGACGACGACATGGAAGCAGAAAAACTCTCACAACAAGCCAAAGTCTATTGTATAATTAGCGACGATCTATACAAGAAAGCTGCCAAAAGGGTACTGCTGAAGTGCATCACGTCTGGCGACGGCAAGGAGCTACTGCTGGACATCCACAAAGGAATTTGTGGATCTCACGCCGGAGTGTGAACGTTGGTTGGCAAGGCCTTCCGACAAGGTTTTTATTGGCCATCGGCTCTTCAAGCTTGTCAGTTCCACAACAAGCACACCAAGTTACCAATTCAAGCCCTCAAAACCATTCCTTTGTCATGGCCGTTCTCGTGCGGGGGGCTAGACATCCTCGAACCCTTTCGATGGGGACAAGGCGGCTACAAATTCTTGTTCGTGGCTATCGATAAATTCACTAAGTGGATTAAAGCTGAGCCAACAAGAAAAATCAGAGCCGAGCACGCAAGCAAGTTCATCGAAGGGATATTTTGTCGATACGGGCTTCCATACCGGATATTGACAAACAATGGCTCCCAGTTCACGAGCGGCATCATCCAGGATTACTGCATGAAATATGCTTCGCGTTAGTGTCTCATTGTCAAAACACATATATACGATAGTCTTTTGGACTACGACTCACGATGGGTTGAGGAACTCCCTTTTGTTCTATGGGCCGTCCATACCACTCTGACTACACCAACCAAAGAGACCGCGTTCTTCCCTATGTACGGATTTGAAGCTATGCTCCCTACCAAGCTATGCTATGGATCAACACGAGTTTAGGAGTACTCACATGAGGACCAGGACGACAGGCGAGCAGACGACATCAACCTCCTAGAGGAATCTGAGAACGAGTTGCCATTCGAGTAGCCGGATATCAACAAGCCCTACGTCGCTATCACAAGAAGCACATTCGAGCTCCTACACTTGACATCGGTGATTACGTCCTTCGGCGAGTACAAAGCAGGCAAGGGCGTAACTAGCTCTCACCGAAGTGGGAAGGACCTTACATGGTGGCACAAGTGTTGCGACCAGGTGCGTACAAAATAGCGACGATGAAGGCCACGAGTTATCCAATTCTTGGAATGTTGATCAACTACAAAAATTCTATGTATAAGACCAGTGGCTAATCGGTAAGTTGATTTGTGTCTGTTTTTATATATATACATACATTTTTTGCGTCATTTATTACGGTACTTTGTCCAACAAACCCCTTTTGCTTCATAATGCTACAAGTCGAAGTTGTTTCCTATCGATCTATTACGTTAAAGCCAATTAGTTACTGGGTTTTAGCACCTTGGCCAGGGACGCTTGACACTATGAGCTTGTCGGATGATAAGGGTCAAACGACCATGTCAGATTTGGCCATGTCAGAGTACCCACTATAATGTATTAACTAGTTGTGTACTTGGGAATTGGTTTTTCCAACTTCACGGCTAGGGGCTAGGAATTCACTGCTTCAACTTGGTCAAATATGAAAATTTCCCGTGTACCGCGTACCCCACGCCGCACCCGTGTCGGACCAAACCGCTCCCGTGGCCGTGCCGTGCCAAGCCGCGAATCCCAGCCCCTTTCCGCTCCGGTTTTCCTCCAAGAGATACGGCGCCACGCCACTCCATCGTCACCTCTATCACATAGACCAACATCCCTACACTCGCTTCTTCGCGCATTGAATCGGACAGCGACGTCGCCCGTCGCCTCGCCACTGACAGATAACGGCTGCCATGTCGCACCATCGTCACCATGTCGCGCTGCATCCGCTGTTTAAAACCGCTCATCCCTCGCGCGCCCATACCCTAACCCTCGAACCCTAACCGCCTCTAGCCCAGCATCTAGCTCGGCCGCCCATGTCCTAGCTTGCGCCAACCTTGCCGCGTCAGCCTCCCTTGCCTAGGTCATAGCCACAATCAATTGCGCCAGCTCAAGCCAGTTGTCGAGCTTATCCTCCACGCCATCCTGGCTTCCATCACAAGCCAAACCCTGCCTATCAAACCCCTCTCGAGCTCACCGAAACCCAGGCCAAACTGTTCCTTCTCCCCTTGAACCAAAGCCAAGTTGTACCATCGAACACCTCGAATGCATTCCCACGCCGCCGGTGGAAGCCTCCATCGCTAGAGCCAATCATCAAGAAGACTTTTATCGGAGTCTAGAAGAACGAGTACACCGCGAGAAAGGACTGGGGAGCCTCCACGGGACCATTTCATTTTGTCGAACACCTTGTGTGCGTGTCGGCATCGTCTTCTCTGCTTCACCGCTGCCTCCCCACCGCGACATCGAGCGTTGCCATTCCGCCGTCTCTCGGTAAACCCTCACTCCTATGGCCCCTCATAGTTCCTTAGAAGTTAACTCCACCATCAGTTTCGTCGATTAGGGCCATAGCCATGCCAGCCCAAGCTGCACAGCTCCGCTCATGGAGGTCACAGTGGACATGCCATCCCAGAGCTCCTCCTAGCCATCTCGTTAGCAAAATGGAACCTACAAACACCGTAGAAGCTCGTGCAGCAAACTATTTGATCGGAGGCCTCGCCTATCGCCCAAGCCCAAACCGCCCCGGGGAGGGGCAAATCCCATCTTGATTATTCATATCCCACTACATGTTTCATAGCATGCCCGAAGACTACTTTTATAACTACCAAGTTACGGAGTAGTGTTTAGCAGCCCCTAAGCAAACTACTACACATGTTGGGAACAATGATACTCTCAGGTCTAAGGATTCTACACCAACACTAATACGAGACCACTAATATGAGCCCAAACCACCCCGGGGCTCGGCCATGGCGTTGCCCTGCCGCATCGCCCGCCCTCGGTCTGCCTTGCACCGCCGTCGCCAGTGTGGGTCACCAGAGTCCCACCGCATCTCCCCTGGCTGCAACCGAGCTGCCTCGGCCCCGTCCCAGCCATGCCCAGCCACGCGCAGCCATGGCTGCCTTGCCTCTCGCACTGGCAAGAGGTAGGAGACGATCTCCTCAGCCCTCTGTCGCTGACAGACCGGGCCCACTCCCTATTTTTCCTCTAAGAGAAATAATTTGGTAAATCAAATAATAAAACCCTAGGTCCCATTGGTCAGTCACTATAAGTTGTGGATAATGTCTCGGAATAAAAATAACTCAATTAGGAACAGTACTGTTTCGCAATTATTGGAATTAATTCGAAATTGAATCTTCGAACGAGCACATAACTTATTCATTTTAGCTCTGATTCGAGTGAAAATTGAACCTAAATTTATCTAAATTCATGAGCTTTCCAATGATATATAATTAATTATATACCTTTCCTGCCAGATAATCAAACTCCAAATGTTTAACACCAGAAAGGCTCCAGGAATAGTGGCAGAAATCACTAGCATGAATATCATAATTTGGACTTCCATCAAGTACAACTGATGCTGTTACAGTGTTACTACTGATTTCATGTCCTTTTAGCACAGGTAAGCTATCCAGAGGACAACACAAGGTCAGAGAAGTAACACTAAGGAGTAGAAATAGAAGTCTTGTAGTCCAGGTGGCACTTCTTCATGACTGGTCAGAATCTGCAGTGTCTTGGAAAAAGAGATCTCATCATCCATAATGATGCAATCATGTAGGAGGAGATCTTCCAATGCAGGACAACCCGTCTTAATATGCTTGAAGAAACCCTTATCCAGAAAAAACATTGGTGAAACTGATGTTTCTCAATTAGCATGAAGTAAACACAGAATGATCAAGCTCCAGTGCATAGAAAGCATTGCCCGATTCTCCAGAGCGTGTCCGTCTGTCTGATCCACCTGTGCGCGTCTGCCGAGTCAGCTTTGCAATCTTCGCCGCCCAACAAAGAGTACCCAAGACAGAACGAGACCATCGAGTCGGCAAGTTGGGGAGTTCCAGCAGCTGGTTGACAAATCTCCCAAACCGCACCTGATACCCTGCTTGGTTCTCAGTAACGGTCACATTGAACACGTCGAAGTCGATGTTCATGCAGGGCACAGAACGTAGGAGATTTGACAGCACAGCACGCATGCATGCCCGGCCTGGCACATGCTCATGAAGGACATGATGCGGAGGATGATATGGCCGGGGAGGTCGCTGAGCTTGACAGTGCGTTGGACGTCAGCTGGGGCTACGGTGATGGTGGCCGAGCATGCAGAGGCCTTTCGTTGAACAGGTGGTGTGCGTGGGAAAGCTGTGGAATGGGAAAACCAAGAGTCAAGATTCAAGAAGCCATCATACATCACCATTCATTCCTCGCAACTATATATAAGGAGCATTTTTCACTTTTGCGGTACACTTGTTCTTTATATATTTATTTCTATTGAAGATAAATGACTCCAATCGGTCTATTCTTGGCTCCAATTGGCCTATTCCTTTTTAATTTAATTTTGCTGCTTGGAAAGAGTTACATAATGAGAAATGTTATGATATTTCAGAAAGTATTACTAAAAATTTAGGTAACGGAACTACATGTTCCTGTAGTGTGCTCAACAATTGTTCAATAATCTCTCATACTGCCCAAAGTAGTCATTATAAAATTATATATATAAGTACCTTTCACTTGCGTCCAAAATAACAACAAATAGAATATGTGGATCTGCCATCTACCAAATAATTGGCCATTCTTATTTGAAGAATAATTATATTTCTCTCAAAAAGTGCCCCAGTCAATAAATATTTGACATTTCGAACAAAATATGGCCAAACTTTTGGAAATTGACCATATATAACTTCCAGATGCTTAGTTTAAAAACAATAAAAAAATTATGTGCATATGTCCAAACTCTAAATTATAAATATGTGAATAATCCTGTAAAATTAGAGAAGTATGACAACCAATAAGGCTAAATCAGACAACACATTCCCTTATAGCTGTACAATTGAATTTTGGTCCCATCACCTTTTTATGGACCATCGATAACCCAGTATTTGAAAGGAGGAGGGGTGAGCAAACTTGTTAGGGAAGTAGTAGATGCCAGGTGAGTGATATTACATCAGATAAAAGAATCATATAGAAACCTAGCCAATTTTCTGGGATTTTCAAGGACATCTCAGGTTACAGGGTAACTGAGAAATCCACTTGCAAAATAACTTATTGAAGTCCCAAAGGGAAGACTCATTTGGATGCATGTATTGATCCAACCTTGTATACATAATATATCTACCTGCTCATAATTAAGCAAATGGTCACATATATCCACACCACACACTTATCAGCCATTCAGGAATCACATTTGATGGGAATGGCCACGGCTTCCATGTGCAAGAAAGCCATTGGACGAAAACAAAGACAACCAAAAGAGACAGTTGATGACATTGCAAAACAAAACAAACCTTGAATATCATTGACTCTGGTAAAAATATAGAGCTACATCATGGTTATCGCTTCTTCTATTCCTCACTTTTGCCAGATTAATGCCGTGCCAATGACTACCTTATAATTAATAATGACATGCCAAGACTGAGGCTATGACGACGATAATTAATCATGCGCCGTGCTGCATATAACAGAAGTTTCAGGGGGATTTAATTTATTTGAAAACAAGTATATTTTTCTATAGATTTTGCAGCTTCAGCATCTGATAGCATTGATATTTCTGTTTATAATAGAGTTCCCGTCAAAAGAAGCTGTTTCTCTAGATGAACAATTGAACGGATCCTGTTGCTATCACTAAAATTCAGTAATGGCACGCACCTGGCTTGTGATGGAAGTTTCTCAACTTTTGACATAGTTCCCCGTGGAAGACTAGTGCCACGAGAAACACCAAAATTGCAAACGTCCCATCCTAGGAAATCTATCAACAAGAAATTAACACATTGTAATAAGTAAATTTGCAAGAGAAGGAATTAATTCGATGGACTTACTGGATGACCCGGCGGCCGCGGCGGCGTTGGTTCGCAAGTAGTACAGAACAGAAGGGCGTTGGGGCGTTGGTTCGCCCATCGGCGCCGGCCGTGCGCCACGCAGTGACAAATGGCAAGGTGGTGGACGCGCGTTAGCAGGCGTTCCAGCCGGCCCGGCCCTGCGCCGCCGCCTACATACACTGACGGTGGTGGACGGGACGGAGGAATCCGCGAGCGTGGCGGGAGGTGCTCAACGCGACGATGACCTACTTACTCCGTCCGCCCAGAGAGCTGCGGTGAGGGCGCAGGCGCGGAGAGGGATGGCGGGGGAGGCTAGGAGACGGCCACAGTGAGCGTGAGGGGAAGGGCGGCGGCCGACGAGATCTCCCGGCGGCGGTGAGATGCGGCTCTTGCTGGTGACGAGATCGCACAGAGGAGGTGGTGATAGATTGCAGTGCGGGGATTCGGCGCCCAGCGAATGCCCTGGACCGTTTATCGTGGGAGAGAATCCTTTGGTGGGATGGAAGGTTCACGACCCCCCACCACCACCCAGGTTTCCCAAACTACCGAGGAGGCCGCCGTATCCCGACGGTAAGTATGATTACCGTACGGTAACCGTGACAAATCGTACATAATCATATAAAATTTAAATTATTTTTTAAATTTATTTGGATTTAAGATGATTACTATGGTTTTCTTTTTATCGTACCCGCGGTTACTGGTGGCTTTAAAAATCCTGTCACCACCACGGTTTTTATATATATATAAGACTAATTTATTCTGTAGGAAATAAAATTACTTTTATTCTTTTGCCAGGAAAAACTTGAAAATTTTCTTGATAGAGTACAGCATGAACATGTGAGAGGTGGTTTTCTTTTTTTTAATACGCAAGGATTGTGTATTTTTTTGCGCTAAAACTGAGGAGTTATATAACATTTACAGGGTGAATTTTTTTTAAAAAATAAAGGCAAAATGGTGAGATGGCATGGTGTTGCGACCTAAACGACTAGCGCAGGTTATACAACGATCCCCGTCGAGTGCCATAGTGTAGCTTCTTCCGCTGTCGGCTAGCAATTTCTAGCCAGGACATTGTTGAACACCATGTTGTTCCTTTCCTTTCAAATTGTCTAAGATATGAGGAGTATGATAGCATCGAAACCATGATGATAAGCCTTGCCGATCCTCTTTCGGCTATCACACCACCAAGACAAAGAAGGAATGGTTTGCCAAAGGGATGCACAATGACTGGCCAGATGGCGGAAAGGATTAGCCACCAAAGCTGACGCGACTCTGAGCAGGAGACCAAGATGTGATGGATGGATTCGGCATGCTGGTCGCAGAGTACGGAACGACAACCGTCCAACATCGGTCTTGAGCGATAAGCCAACACATGTGGTTTTCTAAACAATGAAAATTAATGTTCTCGTCGTGGAATGTTGAAATTAAACCAAGTGTTGTGTCAAAAAAAAGTTTATTTATTTATTTGTTAAAATGCCTTCTCTAATGGACTATGTTCATTTTGAGCCATTTCGGATAGCTTTGATCTATACTGATACCGGGGCGCGCCAATGGCGCGCCGCCTGCATATAGGTTGATGGGATAGGTAAATGGGGCAGCAACAGTCACCATATAAATAAGCAAAATGGGGCAGCAACGGTCACTATATAAATAAGCAGTACAAATGATTGACTGAACAAAATCATGTATCATACGAACTAAACTGTGACAAACAGATTTGTATGTATAAAAATGTATAGCAGTGGATATGAAATCATTGAAGCCTAATGGTTGGAATATATAATAGTAGTAATTATACATGTCTTGTGAACGTGGGTAGTAGCATCTGGATGGCACCAAATCACCAATAGCACAAAATATAGAGCATCGCTAAATGACCAACACCACAAAATCGGGAGTATCCACTGTGCTCGATGGTTGATAAACCTAACCAACTCATCTGAATCGATCTCCTTTTTCCTAGAAAAAGTTATGCACAGCCATCACAATATTCAGGGGATAGAACCCATTTAGTTTGCAGCATGGTTGCAAACAAATAACAGCATGACTTGTGCACACACACTATGGAAGGCAAGAAATAACAGCATCTTTGAAAGGCAGCAAACAAATCTTTTAATCACAAGTCAGCAAATTGTCGACTCCCTTCACCTGTGGAGTAACTAAGCAAACACTGCAACCAAGGCAAAGATCCACACCTGGTGTGACACAGTAAGGAGAGGCTGATATCCACCTCTACTGTACAGTTCCTTTAAGACCTAAGTTTTACATTTTGAACTTCTGTACATTCTTGTCCTTTCTTCCTCTATTCTCTTTCTCTCTTTATCTCTTTTTTTCCTCTCCAGCCCCTTCCTAATGTAACTTTGTACCCATCCATTTATATCAATGAAATGGCTATAAGGTAGAGCTGGCTTTACCTTCTTACGTAAAAAAAAGGATATGAAATGGCAGTAGTTTGCTAGCGCGAAGGCATAGCAGGACTGAAGGAGGCAGACGCCTTAACAAATCAGGTGTCTCTATTGTGTTTTTGCCTATAAAGACAAGATTTTTATATATGAATGGAGCAGCAGAAGGACAATGTCCATCGAAGATAATTGTCCAATAGTATTCCTTATGTATAACATTTATTGGACCATCTTTGTTGCATCGTTTCGGTGTTTATCTGAAACAACAAAGGGAAGACCGTATGGCAAAAACCTAAAATTATTTAATATCTCAATTATATTTTGCAAACAGTACAAATTTGTATGTTCATTACTTATTCGTTAGAATAAATCAGTTGTAATGCAAACAAGATGGTTTATTTAGGCAAAACTAATAGATGAAGACAGTTTGCTTGTAAAGATTTTAAAACGTTACTGACTGCAAGGACTACTGTAATTTAAGTGGTTGATTGATAACTCAGTCAATATATATGGATGCTTCCAGGTGCATGTCAATTTAGAAATGGGTGAACTTTGTGATTATTGCTAAGAAACAATACAATGTATTCTAAGAAAAAAATGTATCGCATACCAGAGTGCACCAAGCACTCTTGATAGGATGATCTCAACTTTACCATAGATGATGCAGCTGGAGCCATAGTAGGATTTATTGGATCTAACAATTTAGGAAGGCAATGTCACCTGCCATAATAAAAAAAAAGGGCATATTTGTTAGGGAACAAACTTATTTTTTAGAAGAAAAAATGTCCAGCATTCTATGGATGCATCCACATTCAGCATCTCTTACAGCATATGGAATTAAATATACCTTCCTATTCAGGACAAGAGCACCAACATAGTAAACAAATGCATTTATTAAGGAGCTCTAACTATAGCAAGCTCCACTATCCACTAAACAGTTTTGCTAATCAATCACTCTAGTTTTGCTTATGAACACCACTGAGCCATGGATAGCTGCAACGCCAACAAACTCTACTTTTCAATTTACAATCACATGCAGATAGCAATTAAATCATTTGGTAAAACACCCATCAGATTGATCAATTAGTTAGGAAGGGCTAGACCCTCCTACACAACAACAGAGAAGGGGCAAGAACGGAGGAGACATCGGGCTTACTTCTCTCATGAGGGAAGGTTGAGTGTGGTGTATACAAGCTTGACCTTGCCAATGCCACCGAGGGACCGGAAGCTCGCCATAGCCTTGCGCATTGCTAGCGTCTCTGTCAGGTGTAGCCACACCCACTTGAAGTGACATGTCACAGAGGGGTTCAGCTGAGCAAGAAACAGGGTACACAAAAACAATTACTTTCCACGATCTACCCCAAAAGGACTTTTTTTTGTGCATGGCCTTGTCATTGATACTTGAGATAAATACAATTACAATTTAATACCATTATTAAATTGTCATTGGTGTTATGTTTAATTTGTTCCACTTATACATATACGAGCTACGCAACAGCACGGGTGCACCAAAATGGTTAAGGACACCACTTAATATTAAGCCACATGTTTCTAACCTATGACCTGCAAATATGGACAATGTTTTTAAAGTCGTACTTCTTAACCAGTATGACAATAGTAGAATAGTGATCATGGAGTAGTATTACCTTGCCATGCTCAGCGAGAATTGGAAGCACAATTTCATACATCTTGAAGACTTGAAAGGGGATAGGTCAACATAAATCACAATTAAATAATTGGAGGGAAGAAATGCAGTTGGATAGTCATAAGGTGGATCCTCAGGCAAGTACTTCAAAGCAGGTCAATCAATTTAGGTCATTAGTTATTAATTGTTCGTACAGTTAAATAACATATAACAATTAGAAATGTGAATTCTTGTAATACACAAGGCGAGAGACGAAGAAAGGAACATTCACAAATTTGTGCTAAACTTATTGAAGAAAAACATATAGATACAAAACCAAACCAAACCACGAGTCCTGACGCTAAACCATGTAAAGTAGATGGCGTTTGTTTGAACCCTCCATTTTCAACCAATTTGTAGTGATGTCCTTTAGGGGTGCGTGCATGCAGGGCCAGCCATGTCACTGACAAAACATAAGTAAAATGGCTATCGATCAGCAAAACATTATATTTCCACATATTCCTTCTTAAATAGCTTGCAAAAATATCCCCTAGTCAGTTTGTTCTGGTTTACTGCTTCAACTATTGTAAAATCCTTTTTTCAGATAAGGACCAATTGTAAAATCTATCTTGAAGAATCCCATATATCTATGCAAAGAGCTACAAACCCCTGAAAGCCATGCATGAATATGAAAAGTCTGATATCACACAATTCCAACTAAGAAATATTTGTGCATGACTATCCATCAGCCTCTCACCATGATTAAAAGATTTTTACATGCTCCTTGAAACAAGAGCAATGTATTTTTTTTCTCTAGAGCACCCTTAGAAACTACATGCTTGTGTTAAAATGCTCTGCGTCAACAACTGGACATGCATGCAACAATGTGTTTAATTTGAATCAGATGGAGTGTGCTCTGCTACTAAACACTTGAAATGTAGGTAAGAAACTACCAATTTACATAACGACACACAGCATCCCTCCGATCATTTGAGATAGCCACATAAATTCACAAGAAATTCCTTCCAGTAACACATGTATTTATAACATGTCACCTAACATGTTTTTTATTCAGATGTGAATCTTCCCTTAGAAAGGTTGTATCTTCCTTAAAGAAGAATTCAGTTCCCACGCCAGAAGGTTTCAAAAAGGTTTAGATGAATTTTGCTTCCATCAAATTTGCATATCCAATCTGAACAATTGTACCTGCGGGAGTCCAACCAAGCAACTCCCAACAATTCTCTAGCAATACAACTATCTAAAACTTGAACAAATATATTATTCTGCCATGGTATACTAAATGTAAATTAGAGAATGCTGAAAGATCATAATCAAGTTCTGTTAAAATGCAGTTTTGATCCTGAGATATAAATGATGTGATAATTGAATTAGGTAATGGCAAGCTTCATGTGGCGTGGTATGAAAGTTAAGATGTAACCATGGAATCTAGTTTCAACTTCCAAGACATGTACTGAGAACCTTGCCTGACTGCCAGACATCATAGCTTCAAACAATATAACCAATCACGCACGCCACTAAATTCATGACTTGAAGATCATTTTGCAATGAATAACATGTAGACATGCAGACACATGAACTTGACTTAAATGATACTGTAGAATTACCCATAATAAATTACAGTCAAGCATACCTAGTTATTAGAAAAGGTTAGAGAAACATGTACAATAATTAAGCATCAACTCAGGTGGATTCCATGATATCAGATCACATGAATAAAAAAATATTTTGAGGTAGCAAATGTTTGTATTTAACACATGGGAATTTTCTCTGTTCTTTAGTTGCTATGGCAACGCAAACAACATATTTCTGAAAAGGCAGCTAGCTACAAAGTTTTTTGCCTCCTGTGAATGAAACCGAAGTTATCCTTGTGTTAAGAAAAATTGTTTGGGCAGTTTCAGGACCAAAATAGTTCAGGCAATGCAATTGCAAAATATACCGGTTTGATAAACACTACAAAATTATTATAATCTAGGCCATTAAATAATGAATTGTACAAAAAAAATACAACTTGACATCTGCCATCAATTAAGAGCATGCTCTCTATCCATAATATAAGTAAAGCAAGTTATAGTATAAAACATGTAGTAGGACAATACTTCTAGTTTAGGGAAAAAGTAAATCATTCCTACCAAGAAGGAATGATGTATTAGTTGTTTTAAGGATTTGAAGAATTGAGTATATGATAAAAAGACTTTCACCACCATAGCATTCAAAAGATTATAGCATAAACATGCACCATATCATGTATAGCATAAACAAAAGTAAGCAGGTAATTTGACGCCTAGAAGATCCAAATAAATATTATCCTATGGGTACAGCTACACATTGGATTATAAGAGTCAATAATGCAACAATCCAAGCTAATTCTTTAGCACTCAAAAATAGTTGACAATATGCCAAAGTGGGCGAGAACACCAGATGCATCTAAACTAACTGTCCGTGAATGCAAATAGGCAGAGCTAACTTGAGCTAATTTTTTTTCAGTTGGGGTGAAACAACAGGGTACAAAAGAGTCACGCTTATCCTGTTGATACTTCTCAATGGGCAGTACAATATCATCTCTATTTTCAACCGGGGATATTTTGCAACTGTGAGCTGACAGCTAGTAATTCAGGTTAGAGGCACACATACCATATAGAAAGAAACATAACCATGGAAACCATAATGAGTCCATAGAAGAAATTTTTGCAGAAGGCCTGGGTGACTATAAAAGAAATAAAAAGCAGCACATCACCATATATAATGGTGATAGGGAAACAGACAAAAAAAAATTGTGCCGGTAGATATCTAACATACACCATATTAGCTTATCACCCACAATTGAAGTCTAGTTCCATTAATTGAAAATTCAAGTCATCTGAAAACTACGCCAAGAACCAAGTGGGTGGTCAGAGAAAGCACACATGAAAAAGAAAGTTTACCTTGCTGCTGAAAACTAAAGATCTGTGGAATAAACATTGTTTGGAAGCACCGTTCCAAACTTCCAATTGTATAGAACCTGCAATTCGAAATGCCAGCTTTTCAGTAATATGACAATTCGTGTAGAACTGCAAGCATATTTATGTTATAAAACATATTTTACCATCTGCATAATGAAAAAAAAATGCCAACAAAAGCATAAGTTTTTTTTTTTGAAAGTGAACTTGAAAAACAGAACACGTCAATGCCCCAAAAGAGATAAATTAGTATTCCTTAGTGGGTCTAAATGTATTACTGGTCAGGAGGAGATAATGTATTATTCCTTAGTAAATCTCAAAGTTAAGAAGAGGAAACTAAATTGGTGAAGAAAGCCTTTAACATTTACCTGTATGCAGTATGATGTATATCAAATTGGTTTTATGGCAGCGGTATTTGCCAATCACAAAAATTAGGCAAAAAGCAAGTTAGGCCATGGAAAAGAATGTTAGGATGAATAAATCATGCTAGATAAAAGAAATCAAGTCATACAAAGAAAAGCAAAATCAAACAACTTAGATAAGCATGTTCTTGTTCATAACTGAAGGGACCCTGAAACTATGCTGCTATGGAGACTTTGTGACCACCAACGAAAAGAAAAAAAAACATTAGTACATATCAGCAGTGTGCTCTGCAAGGCTGTAAGATAGATTAGACCATTATACTTTGTTGTTACCATATATATGATAAAATAGCTCGTCTTTGTAAAAGACCACTCTGATCCTTCTTCTGTAAATAGGTCTGCAAAGGGAAAAAAAATTAGTGAGCTGCTTGCTGTAAGATTTGAAAGACCAAAATAGTTGAGCCACCAGTAAACATAATTTAGTGATCAACACAAGAAATTCTTGTCCTATACCTGAATGATGTGCTAGAAAACTAAAAATGGCTTGTTTTATTGTGCTATGCTTAAAATGTGGATTGTTTTATTATTCAGTAGCTTGATCAAACAGGCATGTATTAACGTAAGAACTGTTGTTCACCTTTGCATGTACACATAGAATTACTTATCCAATATATATAGTTGTATTCGTTAAGATGACAGAAATGATCTACAATCCAAATCTCAATTTGTTGGGATGCAGCCAGAATAACATGTGGGGGTATGTATGTTTGATGCACAAAGAACGCAAATGATGCTGGAGATGGCCATCTACGTGTGCACAAAGCCGCAGCATCCATCATGGATACAACAATTAGAGTTAAAGGCAGGCGAGCTTGACTACTTTTGAAATCCCCATCAATTTCCTGGAAACCAATTAACAGGACTGAATTAAGAAAGTAAATTCCAAAATTGAAACTAATGATCAAGTGTGTTACCATGAGTTCACTGCCATGACCCCAGCATAGCAGCAAAGACAGGTTGCAATCCTACATTTAAAATACACTGAGCATTAGTAAAATAGCTAGGAGTAAATAAATGGTTGAAAGGCTAAAAATATTACCAGGGTTTGATTCTGACAATACACTTAATCCATGTAGATGTGTAATCTTATCGAAAGAAGCAAGAAGCAGGCTAGCTGAACTGGTAATCGTTGCAGTCTGAGCATTAGCTGTAAGAAAGCATGTCAACTGAACTGTAGGTAGCAAACAATCTGCAAAAAATTATCTGTTAATGGCAATATGCAAACAACCTGCAACTAAATCTCTACAACATGGTACTTAATGTAACTGACCACTGTTGTGATCTGCATCAGCTTGTTTGGATTGATCTTGCCAAGCCTCTTGATGTAAACCGGCTGGCCTTCCCGATCAACACCATAGTATTCCTGTTCGGAACTCCTGACCACAAGAACATAGGACTCCTGACCACAAGAACATTAGGACTGGAGTTCATCAACAACAAACCAAAAATTATTCAGATATTATAACTTATTAAGTGAAATGCGTTCTGTTATCTGGTCACCTCCAAGATCGCGTAGGCTCCAATCTCTTTCCTCCATCTCAGCATCTCTGCCCACATTTGCATCGTCTTGCATTAAAGGAGGAGAAAGGAGGTGGTCCATGGAGGGAGGGAAGGAAGAACCTGCAACAGGAGAGATGACGTCGCTGCCGCTGCCGTTGCCGTCGCCGGGAAGACGCCGTAGCCGCAGGGAAGATGCAGTTGATGCCGTCGCCAGGAAGACGCCGCCTCTACTGTCTCCAGGAAGATGTCGCCGCTGCTATTGCCAGGAAGACGCCGCCCAGGTGCGCCTCCCCATCCTACGGCGACGCGACGGCGGCCCGAGGGGAAGGCGGAGGCGGCAGCACGAGGATCTGGGCCCTCAGCTTTTCGCGCCGCCTGTGGTGCGGCCGTCGGCGCTCCGACCTCGTCGCCGACGGAGACCGGAGGCTGAGACGCCTACGCTCGGTGACAGTGACGGCGCTCGGAGACGGCGACGCGAGGCGACGGGGAAGACGATGGCGACGGCGCGAGGCGGAGGTGGCGACACGAGGGAGAGGCGGAGGCGGCGCTCGGCGACGGCGGCGGGAGAGGGAGAGGGTGGGACGAGAGGGAGAAGGGGGCGCGGGCGGCTACGGCGGCTAGGGTTTGGGGGGTGGTAAGGTTAGTGGGCGTATTTTTTCAAAAAAGCCCCTCTACTTACAATTTTTACAGATAGGCCCTAATTCGCGAATTTTATCTCCTTCTCATGGAATATCCGGATTTTAGAAGGGCCTCCACTTAAAATATTATCTCAAAGGAACTGTTGGTGAGGGACCTAGATAGAATTACGCACAAATTGAAGGACATTTTTGCAAAAATTCTAAATCGCCGGCACTATTCCTATCCTACGTGGCACACGCGAGCGCTCGGCCCATCCGCGGCCCTTTCATTTCTCCGATGTTCGCTATATGCATTAAGCAATCAGACTACGGCAAGTCCTAAATTTACTATACTTTATATCACATCAAATTTGGTAAAGTCCTTCAATTCCATAAATCCTAATTGCTGTAGCGATGATATGCAGAGTAAGTTTCAGTAAAATACTTGCTCATCTGTCCTGAACTCCTGATAGAATGGTAGTCAGATAAGAGCTAAACCAAAGCTTATGCACAATGGGAAAAAAAAAGGACGATCATCAACTTAATGAGATTACTACACCGTCCGATCGTTTTTTGGCGGTTCTGATCGATCAGCATTTCTTTGTCAGGGACCTCGAAAGAGTCACCGTGTTTGCATTGCTAGCACAAGGTTATCTCAGAGTTAGTATAAGTTACTGATTTAGGCTGTGTTCTCCCCCTGTTTTTCCAACACATACGCTTTTCAAACTACTAAACGGTGTGTTTTTTTAAAAAGTTTTTATACAAAAGTTGCTTAAAAAAATCAAATTAATCCATTTTTGAAAAAAATTTAGCTAATACTTAATTAATCACGCGCTAATGGACCGTTCCGTTTTCCGTGCGCACACATTGTGTTCCCAATACTAGGGAACGAACTAAGCCTTACAATTTTGGTAAGAAAGATAACTAGGATGCTATTGCTAGGTGAGAGAACACATTACAAATTTACAATACATCACTACAGCATTTAAAAAAAAATCCTCAAAATTATTGTTTATTTGATACCAACAGAGTAATGAGTTGCAAGGAAGCGTAACATATAAATGACCTACTTCAAAACAGAATAGAGATAACATGAGTAATAAGTACTGATGATATATATTACTAGTCTTCAAGCAACCAAAAAAGAACAATCATTTCAAGAATAAATGATATGCTCTTCCACAGTCAGAACTCAGAACAGATTATATCTGAAACTTGGTCTCAGAATAACAGAAGTAGCGAACGGGAGGTAAAAAAACAGATTGATGGTACAAACAAAAAAGTGACACCACGTCAGGAAAACATGACAACCATATGGAAAACACAAACATGTTACATACAGTACTGTGTTATATGTTTTGGCAGCATACATGGTATCCACTTCGCCCAAAACTTGTTTGTTCTATTTACAAGCAAAGAATCAACTCAAGACATAATATTCCGTACTCATCAAATCATAGTACAAAAGAGGACAGGCAAACATGTCTATGTGTTTTGGAACTCAGCTGGAATCAAGTTACTGAAAGAGGACTGGCAAACATGTCTGTGTTTTGGAACTCAGCTGGAATCAAGTTACTGTGATACTGTAACAAACGAAGAGATACTGTGATATTTCACCAACTCCAGTATTTCATCTTAATCTGAACAGGGATCATGCTATTCTTAGCAAAGAAACCTTCTCACTTGGTTTGATCAGGGGTAATCCACCAAGCATATGACTTCCAACACTCCTAAGCAGCAAAGTCCAATAGTCCTTCATTTGCAGTGTGGGTATAACTGCAAGAATTTTAAAAGACCATGAGAAGGAAAAAAAAATACTTATGACAACAAAAACACAACATTAAAACATGCTATACTTTTTCCCCCATCGAAGAAACGCAGGTAGCTACACTAGTGAAAAGTTTTTTAGAAAGAAGGATTTCCCTAGTGACCATCTAAGAGTATCTACTTCCTCAAAACATTATATATTCTGGATCAAACCTCTCAACTCTTCCAAGGCTGCCATCTCTATTGGTCCAAAGGACCTCCTAAAGGAGAGAAAACACAAGCTCTCCCTGATCAGTGATGACCTTTTCATATTGATCTACATAAATGAGAAGGATGCAAAGATATGGTAAGACAGGGAGAAATATGTCAGATCGACAGGTATACCTTCTAATCAACCCCTGCCACCAGAGTACCATTCCTTTTGCAAAGCACACTGCACCACTCTCCCATAATGCAGGTGCAGTTATGTGCATTGTTAGCATTCGGCAAAACCTGTGGTCTGAGTGGTATCGCAGGCCGACCATCTCTAACAAGCACTCTCTGTGAATCAGCAGCAGATACATTAAGAAAAGAGCAGTGGTGGACTCAACATTAAAATTCAGCTATGGCGGATAAAAATGTCAGGACAAACTATCAAGTATATTGTACATTCAATTAATAAACTAATATTGTTTTTATACACAAACTCTACTACGGTGACACTTGTTACTTTTTTAAGAATACATGGCACTGAATACAATTAACAACTATAATCCTAATTTTCTTTATGTAATTATTTGTGAAGTGATTTTGAGTAGTGTTTTCCTGTTATATAGACATGCTTTGTTTATAACTTCCCTTTTTCCTACACTCCGACTGTGCCTATGCTTAGAGCAATGGTCAGGCCGATCAACAATTATTCTGAAGAAAAAAGAGCATTAAACTTGTGATCATTCAGTAAATTTGCATACTTATTATTTAGTGTTTGCATTTGACCGGCTACTATTTTATCGTAGGACTCTTGATTCATTTTTCTGCAGAGGAAAGTTCCACCATAGTCTTTACTTCGAGATAATTAAACATACACATGCATGTCTACAAAACTAGCCAACTAATCACTCAATTAGCATGTAAAATCAACGTCTACATGGCCTAGACATAGCCAATGGCTAAATCCCCTACTTCCTTTGCTTGTGACATAGCTATGGCCAATGCCATGGCTTGCCACAAGAGAAGGTCCGCCACTGGAAAAGAGTATGGCGCTGAAATAGATTGGGAACTTGAATCAGCTCACAACTTACCGTAACTCTTGAACAAATAACTTCAGGGAGCTGCTCATCCGGGTCTAGGATATAAGGAAACCCCTCCTCCATGGCAATATCTACCAGAACATGCTCAACTGGGTGGTGGGACATATGACTCAAGCAGTGCTGGCTCGAAAAACTCCGCATACAGGTAGTGCAATAGAGATCCCTCCAGTGCAGCTGATTGAAATTTATGTTGACCAACTGCTGCACCAGTTGCCAGCTGCGCCCGCGCTGTATCACCTCGACCTAAACAAACAACGAACAGAATTTAGTCACGCTCTCATGCCGCACAGCTTCAGCAGACATCAACCAAATCATAGAAGAAACCAAGAAGTAGGGCATTAGGCACGTTGATCCAAAGTTCCAAACCAAATCCAAATAAAACCCAGCGCTGCACCGAGACAGGAAATCTTGGTATCGCAGTACAAAACCCAGCTGGACCGAGACAGGATTTCTTGGTATGACAATTCGGGACTCAGCGTTCAATGAAGAAATTGCACACAAGAATCAAACTAAGAACACATGAATCATCTAAGTCCATCCAAGAAAATGTGGGACTCAGAGTTCAATCAAGAAATCACGCCAAGAACACAAGAATCATCTAATTCCATCCAAGAAGGCCCAAATTCAAGAACTGAAGTCCACTGACCTTGCAGCTTGGGCTGCAAAAGGTATTCTTGGGAGCAATCGGACATCTGCACCGGCATCTTTTATTCAATCCGGAATGTGCTCTCTTCGGCCGATCACTCCTGAGCATCACCCAAGTATTTCCATCATGTTTCACCCTCTGAATGTGGTTCCAGTCGTACCCCAACCCGTTTGTTCTCACGTCCCGATGCGTAAGGGCGGGGAATCCCTCCACCATGACTACCTGTGAACAAGCAAGCAAAGAAAGAAGGAAAGAAAGAAACGTTAATCCAATCAAGATGGTGCAGGGAACGAGAAAAAGAAAGGATAGTTTGATCAATACCTCAACCAATACCGCGTTTGTGCCCGGGTGATGGGCAGCGGTGTGGTTTGGGCAGCAATCCAAACAAATCAGCGCTGCACAAACCGAGCAAAAAGCTCGCGGTATGCAAGGCATGGCGAAATCCTCCGCTAAGAGATGATCTAGGTAAGGTGGGGGATCATCCATGGTCGGAGAGGACAAAGAAGAAGACAAGAGCGCGAGAGGAAGAGAAGGGTGGGTGCCTGGGCGGGAGGAAGAAGACGAAGCCTTGGGCGGGAGGGAGAGGGCGAGGAAAGAAATTACAATAATAATAAAAAGAGAGAGGAGAGCTCACTGCCAGGTGGGGCCTTACCGTCGAAAAGTGCATGACACGTAAGACGTGAGACTTACAGGTGGGCCCATATGTAATACGTCGTCTTCCCGGAGAAGACGAAGTCCGTGCGCACGCCCGCCAAGTGTTCGACGGGGTTCCAAGCTCGGTGGCTGGCGGCGCATCGAGACGAAACGCCGCGGAGGATAGCAGGCGAGGACGGCCGCTTCCAGGCAGGGACGGTGGCGGCGCGGCGCCTCCAGGAGAGGACGACATCGGCGCGAATCCTGGCAGCACCGGCACCAAACAGCGCGACGGTGAAGGGGTTCCGCGGGCGCCGGCGCGACGCTTCCATGCGGGGACGGCAAGGGCGCGCATCCTCCAAGTGTTCAACGCGACGAAGACGAAGTCCATGGCGCACGCCCGTCAAGTGTTATACGCAAGTCTCTGGTGGCAGCAGTGGATGGGAGGAGGAAGTCAGGAAGGCTGGGGGCGGCTCACCTGCGGGGTGGTGGAGTTGGAGCTCGAACCTCGCCGCGGCTGCGGCCAGATCTCTTCGCACCGTCCGCTCAAAGCAGCGGCATCCCATGGTGGGGCGAACCGGCGGCCACGGCGTGGTCGGCGTCGCCAGAGGAGAGGAGGGAGGAGGGGTGGGGGGTGGGGGGGATTGGAAATGCTTCGGTTCAAAAAGAAAAGGAAGGTTCTGGAGCTTTGCACTTGGAGATTCAGAGGAAAGAAGAAATACTAGGCTGAGTTCGGTACGTGTGCTGGAACGCCGCACAGTGTTTTTCTTTCGGGGCACGCTTTTCAAGCTAGTATATTTTTTTGCAAAAAATTTCTGTACAAAAGTTGCTTACAAAAGAAGAAATACTAGAGGGGAGTAGTTGGGGACGGGGAACCTTGTAGTATAGTAGTATTTTTTTCCCCAATATTACAACAGCACACCGGATGGGGAATTGGGGATGGGGAACCTTGTAGTATATTTTTTCATTATGTATTGTTATTTTATTTTTAAGGGCTTGTTTAGATTCCAAAAATTTTTTTCAAACTTCCAATTTTTCCGTCACATCAATGTTTGGACACATGTATGGAGCATCAAATGTGGACAAAAAAAACCAATTGCACAGTCCGACTGTAAATTGCGAGATGAATCTTTTGAGCCTAATTACACCATGATTAGCCATAAGTGTTACAGTAATCCACATGTGCTAATGATGACTTAATTAGGCTCAAAAGATTCGTCTCGCAGTTTACAGTCGGAATCTGTAATTTGTTTTGTTATTAGACTATGTTTAATACTTCAAATGTGTGTCCGTATATCTGATGTGACCTGATGTGATGTTTTTTGCCAAAAAAATTTGGCATCTAAACACAGCCTAACTCAAGAAGGGAAGAGACACGCTTCTACAGACGAGAAAAAAAATTGAGGACGCTGCCTTCCACTTTGTTTGAATCATTTTGAAATGTGAGTAATCTAAAACCATAGTCTCAGAAACTAAATCTTTCTTGTGATTTCTCACCTCACAAAATCTGCATTTAACAACCAATTCAATCCGGTACTTTTTGCCTCTAGAAGATAAACCCGCTCATCAGATGGTTCAAAACAGGAAATAACATAACATAATCAAGCTGGGGGCCAGATCTTCCAATAATAGTACTATACTGTATATACATCAGTACTATACTTCAGGTACAGAAGGGAACCTTGTATGTATCAGTACTATAACAGGTACTAGTACTATACATCAGTACTATACTTCATCAGAAGCACGGTTCGTTCAACTGCTCAATACTCAGGTACAGAGCTAAATAGCCACGGTTTACAAATACCCGCTCCAGCTTAGCCAGAGTGGGATCTTGACATCTACCAGGTCCTGACAACATCGTCACCATTGAGATGAGAAGCAAGCCGAATCAACTCCACTTGACACTCTGACAGAGATGAATCTTCCTTAGGGCCAAATGGTTGCATAGACTTTCTAATCTCTGAGTTTATCTATCAGGAAACAATGACATATATAATTAGGACTGCAATGTAGTTTCAGTAATTAAGTTAAGCTCCACAACTCTGCATTGATAAGCAACTAGCGGATCTTGATACTTTCTAGAGCCCGAACAAACATATATATGAACAATTATACAAGCTGTTAATCACTAAAAATTCAGGATACTGTAATGATATGATCCGCCGGCGAGCCCGGGCAACTGCCCGGGGTCGCCGGGCCTTGAATCCGCCAGTGAGCAACTGTAAGCATTGTGTCACGACCGGTAACAGGGGCGACGGTGAAAGCGCGTGATATGAGGTTAAAGCAATGGAGTTAGGCCTGCGCATCATCTAAGTAAATTCGGCATGCGTGCCATGGTTCGTTTGGGCTGGTGGCCCATATAAGTAGCTACATATACTCACGGGTCAACAAACTGTAGCCAACTTAGCAAAGGAAATAGAAATCTATCTCACCCCGAACTTTGCTTCTTTCTCTATTCTTCTCTGCTTCCGATCTCAAATCAATCTCTCTCTCTCTAAACTCGTCGACGGTAATCCTCGCCGGCGATGGTGCGCTACAGTGGTATCAGAGACCAGTTGTGGGTGCAGTTGCTGTTCTCCTTGTCCGATTCGGCTAGTAAAATTCCTCTAGTTCGGCTGAATCTAGACGAATCGCACACCATGGCGCCTGTAAACTTTCTGCTCTGCTGAAGCAAGCCATGGACACTATCGAGTCCAAGTTGATGGAGAAGCTGGAGGGCATCACGAAGTGGATGGGTGTGCTTGACCAGCGACTAGATGTGTAGGGCGGGAACTTGGAGAAGGTGACGACCAAGGTGGATCTCGCCATGGATTCCGTGGGCAAGGTGCAGCAGGAGTGCGCAGACCTGGCTCGTTCCATGAAGCGTGTGGCAGGAGCGCAAGAATTTGCTGGAATTTTGGGCTCGCCCTCGGGAATTTCTCTGGAGTGCAGGGTGCTCTATTCCTCTTCCTCCTCTGTCACTGTTGCGCACTGATACACCGCCTGGGATGGGGTTGATTCTGGTTGGAGTTTTGGTGATGGGGTTTACTGGCGCCATTCCCCGCTTCCTAAGATGGATTTTCCTCGTTTAAATGGCTTAGATGTGCGTATTTGGCTTGATATGTACCAAATCACACCCAATTTCAAAGTATCAGTGGCTGTGTTGCATATGTTGGATAATGTTGCTCAATGGTATCATTCATATAAGTTGGTGGCTGAAGTTAGTTCATGGGATCAATTTAAACATGCAGTTGCAACTGAATTTGAGGGCATAGTGGAACGTGAAAAAATGGCAGCTCTAGATACTCTTGCACAAACTGGCACCATGGCTAATTATAAACATCAATTTGATTCTCTAGTATATCAAATCAGGGTATTTGATCCATCTGTTGGGGGCATGATGCTTGTTACTCGTTTTGTGAATGGTCTCAAAGATGAAATCCGAGCTGCTGTTATTGTTCAACTTTCTGATTCATTGCAATAGGCTGCTGCTATAGCTCTTATGCAGGAAAGTGTCTTATCTGATAAGGCTGCTAAGGCTGTTAAGGGAAAATTCCTAAAAGCTCCAACTTACAAGACTGATACTAGTCATACCAATACTGACACAGCTCAAGGGAAATTGGATAAAGGAGAATTGTGGAAAGCTAAACAGCTGAAGGATTACAGACAAGCACAAGGCTTATGTTTCAAATGTGGGGAAAAAAATAGCCCTGAACATCATTGTGTGGTTGGGGGTCAAATTAAGACTATGCAACTTACTGAAGTCTTATCTGATGAGGTCTTGGATGCAGTCATATCTGAGAACATTCTGATGAAGAAGAGGAGTGCCATATTTCTCTGAATGCTCTGACAGGAGCAAACCTCCCCACTGCTATTCGTCTGCGTGTATTAGTCCAGAATAAAGTGTTGTTGCTATTAGTGGACTCAGACAGTTTTCATAGCTTCATTGATTATAATTTTGCTCAAATGTTGGGGTTACCATTACAATCTATTACACCTACCTTAGTCAAAGTGGCTAA
The DNA here is from genome assembly GCA_008326285.1 of Oryza officinalis. Taxonomy (NCBI): domain Eukaryota; kingdom Viridiplantae; phylum Streptophyta; class Magnoliopsida; order Poales; family Poaceae; genus Oryza; species Oryza officinalis. The sequence continues at coordinate 5,366,650 of BDMV01000010.1, forward strand.
TGGTGACTGTTTACCTGTTAGTTCATTGTGCCCAGTTTTTCTTGGTGGATTCAGGGACACACATTCACTTCTGATATGAGGGTGGTTGCATTGGGTGGTCATGATGCCATTTTAGGAATGGATTGGTTAGAACAATGGGGAGAAATGTCTTGTCATTGGGCTCATAAGACACTAAAGTTTTAGTATCAGGGTGCTCTCATTTCTCTTCAGGGAGTTCAGGATTCCACTGAAACTACTACACTTATAGCTGTCTCTCTTCCAAAACTTCATAAGTGGCGCAAGGGGTGTGATATATAGGCTGCTGCCCTCTTGGAACAACCACAGAAATCTGAAACACAATTGGTCCCTGATTCAGTTCATCAGTTACTTACTGACTTTGAGGACATCTTTCAGGATCCCAAATGCCTTCCTCCCCACAGCATATTTGATCATGCTATCTCCTTGGTCCCAGATGCTGTTCCAGTAAATCGCAAACCCTATAGATACTCTCCCTTGCAGAAAGATGAGATTGAGAAACAATTGAAAGAAATGATTGATTCTGGACTCATCATGGCCAATTTCAATTCCGAGTTATGCCTTTTGGACTCACTAACACCCCCTCTACGTTTCAAAGTCTCACCAATTCAGTCTTTGCACCGTTCATCAGAAAATGTGTATTGGTGTTTATGGATGATATTCTAGTGTACAGCCCTGACTTGGGTAGCCATTTGCAGCATCTGAAATAAGTGTTTACCCTTCTGAGACAACATCAAGTGCTCTTTTGCCTATACTCAATTTGAATATCTGGGTCATATCATCTCTGATCAAGGGGTTAGCATTGACCCTGAGAAGACAACAGCTATGTTAGCTTGGCCTATTCCCAATTCAGTCACTGAACTTCAAGGAGTTTTGGGCCTAACTGGGTACTATTGAAAATTTGTGAAGAATTATAGCATTATAGCAAGACGCCAAGACCATTGACTCTGCTCTTGAAGAAAAAGGCATTTCAGTGGACATAAGCTGCTCAACTAGCTTTTGATCAATTAAAGGCAGCCATGAGTAGTACCCCAGTATTAGCATTGCCCAATTTTCTCATTTCTTTTACTTTGGAAACAGATGCTTGTGCATATAGTCTGGGAGCTGTTTTGAACCAGCAAGGACACCCCATTGCTTATTACAGCAAAACATTAGGTCCCAACAATAAAAAATTGTCTATATATGAGAAAGAGTTCTTAGCCATTATGATGGTTGTGGACAAATGAAGATGCTATTTGCAAAGAGTTTCTTTCGCCATTAAAACTGATCACAAGACCTTGTGCCACTTGAACGACCAAGTCCTGGGGACTGAATTGCAACAGAAGGCACCGACCAAATTGATGGGTCTCCAATATTCTTTTCAGTTCAAACGAGGAGTTGATAACATTGTTGCTGATGCACTATCTAGGATCCCTCCCCAGCCTCGACTCTGTGTTATTTCTGTGGTTCAACCGATTTGGATTCAGGAAGTTATTAACTCTTATGCAGTTGACTCTCATGCTCAACAATTGTTAACTGAGCTAGTAGTGCATTCTCCTAATGATAAGGGTTATTGTTTGATGGAAGGGCTGATCAGATTGCATAACAAGATTTGGATTGGATCAAATGCTGGCCTCCAACATAATTTGATCTAAGCTTTTCATGCTTCTCCTATTGGTGGGAATTTTGCTATTGCTGCAACTTATCATCATGTTAAGAAACTTTTTTGCTTGGGCCGGACTCAAAAAGGATGTGGAAGAGTTTGTGAAGCAATGTCAGATTTGTCAACAAGCCAAAAGTGAGCATTGTAAACTACCCCTGTTAGCTCCACTACCAATTCCTAAAGAGGCATGGCAGGATATATCATTGGATTTCATAGAGGGGTTACCTCGTTCTGATGGGTTTAATAATATTCTTGTGGTGGTGGATCAACTAACTAAGTTTCCTCATTTCATTCCTCTTCGGCACCCTTTTACTACACCTCAGGTGGCTCACATGATTGACAAAATTGTGTTCAAGACACATGGCATTCCTTTTTCTATTGTGTCTGATCGTGATCAACTATTCACAAGTAAGTTTTGGACTACTTTGTTTGCCACTTGGGAGACTCAATTGCAAATGAGCACTGCATATCACTCACCAACTTCAAACTTGATCAAGTCACCACCGAAGATTTGAAGTTGGTGATCAAGTTTACTTGAAATTACAACTGTATGCTTAGTCTTCGGTGGTGACTCGACCGTATCCTAAGCTAGCTTACAAGTTTTTTGGTCCCTATGCTGTGTTGGAGCGCATTGGAGCTGCAGCTTACCACCTTGCTCTTCTAGTTGGTAGCGCAGTATATCCGGTCTTTCATGTATCCCAGCTCAAGGCTCAAGTACCGGATCATACTCCTGTGTATGTTTCTTTGCTATCGCCGATGATTTTGGATGTAACTGATGTTGTGCCAGAGGCCATTCTAGAGCGTCGTTTGGTGAAACGCGACAATGCAGCTCATGTGCAAGTACTGTTGAAATGGTCATCGCTACCTACTAATCATGCGACCTGGGAAGACTATAATGTGGTGAAGACTCGTTTTCCGGATGCTCCAGCTTGGGGACAAGCTGAATCTCCAAAGGGCAGCACTGTCATGACCGGCAACAGGGGCGACGGTGAAAGCGCGTGATATGAGGTTATAGCAATGGAGTTGGGCCTGCACGCCATCTAAGTAAATTCGGCCTGCGTGCCATGGTTCGTTTGGGTTGGTGGCCCATGTAAGCAGCTACATATACTCATGGGGTCAACAAACTGTAGCCAACCTGGCAAAGGAAATAGAAATCTATCTCACCCCGAACTCTACTTCTTTCTCTATTCTTCTTCTTTGCTTCCGATCTCAAATCAATCTCTCTCTCTAAACTCATCGGCAGTAATCCTCGCCAGCATCGGTGCACTACACATTGGAAGCTTTCATAACAGAATGACGCTACAGCATATGAACAACAAAAACAGTATAGGAAAATCAGTTCTTGATGTCTTCTGGATTTTGAAGTAGTTCGCAAAGGTCCCAGCCCATGCATCCTTGTACAGGGCGGTGGCTGTACAGCAGCGGTAGCCAAACAGGCCCAATAGCTTCTTTACTGTTGCAGGGATGGATGGAGGCTCATATTGTGAGGTGTCCTGTGAACCATTTGCATTTGGTTCTTGGATCACTGCAGAAATGAAAAGCAAGCTAGTTAATACTAGCAGACATACAAAGCAGAGCATCATAAAGAATACCTGTCCATCATAAGGAAATATAGGTCAACACCAAGAACTTCACTCTTTGCTTGTAACTGGAAATGTATATTCTGCAAAATCAACTACTAATTATAATAACAAAACTTGTATATTTATATATGCAGTAAGATATAACTTATCTACGCATGGCATAACTTCTATACTATTGAAAAAACAGAAGGCATTGTCTTGTTGTAATTCTTTCTACAAATAGCATTTCATTACTATATTATAAGCTGATCCTAGAGACAATGAGCATGAACCCAGGATTCTTGATATGATTTCAAAACTAAAAGGACCAATATATTTTCATATTTTTTTGATTGGATACATGAAAATCGCGTCAAGATTAATCAAAAGGTACTTACATAATATTATACATTTATTATTTTTTACAAATCAACAGATGTCCATGAGTGGATGGAGTAATTTTGTTGGACTGGACATGAGTGGCAAAAGGATAATTTTATTTGTCTTCTATGGAACAAAAATATTTGTCAAAGCATTATGAATATTCAAAAATGTTACTGCTAAATGCCTGAGTCAACTGTCAGAACATAACACCTCTCAGCAAACAATCAGTTGGCTAAATGGGTACCAGAAAGGCAAAATGACATGAAAGTTACAACTGGGACCAATAGAAATGAGAAGCTCTATACCCTATTGTAGCTAACCAAGTAGCAAAATAATCTTTTGCATGCTCAGTAATATACAACATAAAAAACCCAACTTGTTCATCCAGTGGTTTGAAGGGTCAGGCATAATTTGCTGTTTATATGATTTTTATACACTATGTATGTCACGTCAGCCAAGGTAGTAATGTGTCATGTATAACAGATTGTGAGATAAAACTTGCCTACAAAGCTGCTATAAAATCTGAAATGTTGTAACAGCGGGCATACAAGAAAGGTTTCATGCAGTCAGAAAATAGAGTGTTTTCAAAAGAACTGTTTGTGGCACCATCCTTTGCAAATTCTACATTTGTTGGATTTCTGGAGACTGTATGTTACGATCCCACATGATTCTCACTCAAGAACGTCAAACACAAAACATGAATTCTCAACTCCAACACTATATGCAATTGTTTGGGATACAATTTACGGAGGACTGAAATCATAGACTAGGAAAAAACAAGAGATCAGGAGGAAGCAGGGGAAAGACTAGAGAATCAAGAGTTTAGTGTAGGGAAGCATTGGGGAAGGAGGAGACAAGGCACATATAGCCTGTTCTATATTCAGTTCTTCGATAGGCCTTGGTGTTGGTTGCTTTGCCTCTTTTCTAGTCTCCTCCTTCATAGCCAAATGGGCCCAAAGTTAGCCTACTTTTGCAGCCTCCTGGAAGCACATCACACCAGCCCATGTACGTGACATTCTCCCCCCCGTTAAGAATCGGCTTGTCCCCAAGCCGATGCAATTGACTCTCCAGATTAATGCCCCCAGGATCCCAAGGCACCTGTAGCGAAATGGCTTGTTGGGCAGACTCGCAGAACAATTGTTTGACGACCTTTGAACCATTTGATGTAGAACCTGATGTACTCATGCCAATTGAAGCTATTGCTCGTTGAGATATGAGAGAGCAATATATATTAATCGAATTCTCTGGGTTTAGTTGCTCCAAGTTTTCACCTGCTCACTGCAATGGGTTCAAATTCACCCGATTGACAAAGCTTGACACTCTCTGATTGATCGCCAGGTTGAGGAAGATAATACCAACATCTTGGCCCAGAAAACAAGTCAAGTACATGTCAGAGCTTGCCTTTGCCTTGTGGTCCATCCATTGATCAATGAAGGATAACACAAGATACGACTTAGTCTCCACTGTAATGTTCTCCACGTAGTCATCTTCCATGGCCAAGTCATTGCCATCACCGTCAATTTCTTGACTGGGCCTCCAATACAATGGGAATTGAATCATTAAGAGTGCATGACGCATCTCCTACTCTAGTGAAATCATTGCCCAAGGTTTCCACCTTACTGCTATAGCTTGAATCGAGCATTTGATTAATCATGTCCTTAATCTCTACACACAAATCATGGAAGGTCAATCTCTACACACAAATCATGGAAGGTCTTCTCTGATTTGTCCTCAACCTTGTCCATGTCAGCCTTAGCCTCCTCGGTCGTGATGAAAACTGATGTCGCCATGACAGGAGATGAAGTTGAGGGTGTAGATGAGGCTAGGGTGGTTGGGAACACGCGTTCCCATGCAACTGGAGTGCTATCAGCCACTGGCTTGGTGGTGCAGCCGCTTGGTCCAAACATCGAGCACTTGGTGGGCGTCGCCTCTGCACCTAACCTAAGACAAGGCTGCGCATGCTAGACATCGAGCAAGCAACCTCCATCATAGATGTTGCGACCGTGGGTGGCCACCCGAGCCCTCTCTGCATCACAGCTCACACGGAACCAGACCATCGCCTCCACTTGCCACGCATCGGCCACTAGCTTATGCACCTCCTCAGCACCATAGATGTCGTAAACTTGGTGCAGTACCTCGCAAGTCACCGGATAGAGGACATGGCTCAATTGGACACGAAGAACAACGCCTACGCCACCTCCCAGCCAGCTCGGCATTTCACCGAACACTTGGCGGGCGCCTCCAGCACTGTCACCTCCATGGCTCAAATCCAGGCCACAACGGTTGTCACTGCCCCCATGCGTCGCCAACTGCATCTCCTTCATTGGAAATCCAATGAACTGACTGCTCTGATACCATATTGTTACGATCCCACATGATTCTCACTCAAGAACATCAAACACAACATATGAATTCTCAACTCCAACACTAGATGCGATTGTTTAGGGATACGATTTAGGGAGGACTGGAATCATAGACCAGAAAGAAGCAAGAAATCGGGAGGAAGCAGGGAAATAGGAGTAGAGAATCAAGAGTTTAGTGTAGGGAAGTATTGGAGAAGGAGGAGACAAGGCACATATAGCTTGTTCTGTATTCAGTTAGTCGATAGCCATTGTTGTTGGTTGCTTTTGCCTCTTTTCTAGTCTCCTCCATCATAGCCAAATGGGCCCAAAGTTAGCCCACTTGTCCAGCCTCCTGGAAGCACATCACAACCGTCCATGTACGTGACATTGTAATTACAGAGGATTGAAAACAGTAAAAATCCAAATTTGGCTATTTATGGCATAGTTATTCTCCATTAAGAATGCAAGGATATGAACTGTAGAATAGTGGGAGGAGCCTAAGCCTATAAAAGATTTACACAAATCCCAGCAACCCAACCTCAGAGTACAATAGGAAGTTAATTCCTAGCTACAACAGCATGAACAAAAGACAACACAGTTCATCAGTCAACCTTATGCACCCATAAAAGCAATATATGAATTCAGGCATCATGCTCAATATATATGTTCTAAGTTGGATGGGGAGCATAGCAGGCTTAATAATTCAAAGTTCATATTGCAAGCAAAAAGGGTACGACAACACACTCTACAATTAATGCGATTTCTCAGCATTTGAGCTAGCCGCAACACATGAAATCGGCAGTCCAGATCCAAGTACATGATCGCTTTCCTCGGGCCCCCAAATACGCAACCTTGCACTCCTTCGGTGATGAGCATTGTACTACGGCCTACTTTCACCAATAACCACACAGTGAGTGAGCAGATTGTGCCCACATTTTGTGTTGATTCATTATGCATTCAGATGGCGACAGTTTTAATATGATAGTAACATATTGGAGGCGATCCAAGCTTGCAGTAAAAGTAACTGAAATTGTTAGAAATTTGAGTTAGAATTGTTGCAAAAGTGTGAAGTGCGATACCCTTGTGGGTGCTATCGGTTGTATTTTTCTGTACTTTCGAAATCACCAAAAGATAAAATTAAATACCTAGAGAGAAATTTCCAACACATAATGTACCTAAATCTCTACGTAAAAGCATACAGTAAAATGCATACACACAAACAAATTCAAACATGAGTTTTACTTATTCAAATTGATTGATGGGATGCACTAAGCTTCACTAGAAACCGCAAAATGCAAAAAAGCATTTGCCGCCCTCCTTGGCCATCCTCACTTGAGAAACAGAACAAAATCATCTCAGAAAGCTTCTGGAAACAAATGACAGCTGCTGGCTGCTGCAACTGCAATTTACTTCCTGGTTGCATAAAAAAAATAGATCACAAAAATTGACTATCCCCAATCCCCAAACAATATGTTTAAGGGTGATTCAAAGTGAAACTTAGGTAATAAAATGTGGCCCAAAACATAATTCACTCTTAAAAAAAAGGCATGTTGATGCTGCTGTGCAAAAGATTTTTTGATATCAACTCTAATCATGCATGACTACAAAGGGAAATATATAAATACTTTGTTAGAATAGCATGGGGCATAAATATGATTCATAGAATTCATTTGTAAAATCATTTACAATTACCTTCGACAATGGCTACATATGCTTTAAGGAAAATCACTAGAAAATCAGCGCACCTATTGGCACGACAAATTTTAGAGAATGCAGAAAGAGCTCATCTTTCGAATGTAGAAGGTCATTTAGTCAGTTAACAGAGCGGAGCTAGGTTTACCAAATCCTTCTCGTATTCAGTAGCTTTTTTTATTCATTTTATCATAATAATAGCATAGACATCATATATTTCTTTTTGCAAGCGCAGCTAGTGCTGGTGCATATTATCTAGGGCTTTGCTACAATATAAAACAAATGACAAATTTAAACGAGTTAGTCGAATTCCCATATAAATTACACTTTCAAAATGACCTATTAATGATTCTTTGTTTGTTTGTTGAAAGTTGAGAACTTGAGATGAATCCAAATAGGATTGTAATATCCACTTGTCAATAATTTTGTTGGGTTGTGGATGTGCTGTTTAGCTTTGATAAATGATTGCATATGCTATTAGGGGAAAAAGAAAGGTATGTTGTAACATCCTGAAAATTCCTAATAATAAAATCATTAAAATTTTAAACTTTTTAAAACTTTTGCATCATATGGTTATTATGATTGCTATTGCTTGCCAACACCATAAATGGTCACAATGAAAATAAAGTAAAGACCTATATTTGAGTAATAAATATAATTTACAAGAATACATTATTTATTATTAACCCTATAAATATTTATGCACAAGAAAGCAAGCCAAATAAAGTACAAGATAATTATTAACTTGTGTAATATAAATTACAAATCAAATAATAAATACTTGAACCATTTTGATGAGTGTCATGAAAAGATAACCATGCAAATAAGTTGAGCTCTATTTATAAGATAGTGTTATTGAGGATAATTAATTTGATACCAGTCTCAAATATGATGGGACTCCACATAAAGGTAAAACCAATTTAAAAAGGATATCTCAAGTTTAACTCATGGATTAAAATTCGATAGAAGCACCCCATCCACATAAGTGAATGTACCCTTGGAATATTTAAATTAATATTTAAAACATTTCGTCAAGTCTCTCATGGCATCAAATTCATCTCTGCAAAATAATTGGTCATACAAATAAACGGAGGCAATGCTTTATTGCCTCTATAATGGTCCTAGTTGAATATTTAAATCAATACTAAAAATGTTACACCAAGTCTCAATTTTCATTGGGGATCAAATCTAAATTAAATTAAGGCAATTCATTTGTGGGAAGAAATCAAAATTCGAATTCAAATAAAATATTTCAATTCCTAAAATTCAGAGTCCAAAGTTTCGGTACCACAATTACATTCAAAATTCCAACCACAGCCACTTTTACAGCTTAGCCCCTCCCTTTTCCTTTATCCTTCTCTTCTTCTTCTCTTCTTTTCCTGGGCCACTATTCATTGTATGCCACCTGTTCGACCTAGGCCCAGCCCAACAGAATCAGGCACGGAGCCGTCCGACCGAGCGCCCAGGCCAACTCCGTGTGCCGCGCTTCCCTCCCATGTACCGCGTACCCCACGCCGCACCCGTGTTGGACCGCTCCGCACCCGCGTCGCACCGCTCCCGTGGCCGCGCCGCGCCAAGCCGCGAATCCCGGCCCCTCTCCGCTCCGGTTTTCCTCTAGGACACACGGCGCCACGCCACTCCATCGTCACCTCTATCGCGTAGACCAACATCCCTACACCCGCGTCTCCGCCCATTGAATCGGATAACGGCTGCCACGTCGCGCCATCGTCACCATGTCGCGCTGCATCCGCTGGTTAAAACCGCTCATTCCTCGCGCACCCATACCCTAACCCTCGAACCCTAACCGCCTCTAGCCCAGCATCTAGCTCGGCCGCCCATGTCCTGGCCTGCGCCACCCTTGCCGCGTCAGCCTCCCTCGCCTAGGTCGTAGGCACAATCAATTGCGCTAGCTCAAGCCAGCCGTCGAGCTTATCCTCCACACCATCCTGGCTTTCATCACAAGCCAAACCCTGCCTATCAAACCCCTCTCGAACCCAGGCCAAACCGTTCCTTCTACCCTTGAACCAAAGCCATGTTGTACCATCAAACACCTCGGGTGCATTCCCACGCCGCCGGTGGAAGCCTCCATCGCTAGAGCCGATCATCAAGAAGACTTTTATCGGAGTCTAGAAGAACGAGTACACCGCGAGAAAGGACTGGGAGCCTCCACGGGACCGTTCCTTTTTGTCGAACACCTTGTGTGCGTGCCGGCATCGTCTTCTCTGCTTCACCGCTGCCTCCCCACCGCGACATCGAGCGTTGCCATTCCGCCGTCTCTCGGTAAACCCTCACTCCTATGGCCCCTCATAGTTCCTTAGAAGTTAAATCCACCATCAGTTTCGTCGATTAGGGCCATAGCCATGCCAGCCCAAGCTGCACAGCTCCGCTCATGGAGGTCACCGTAGACATGCCATCCCGGAGCTCCTCCTAGCCATCTCGTTAGCAAAATGGAACCTACAAACACCATAGAAGCTCGTGCGCCAAACTATTTGATCGGAGGCCTCGCCTATCGCCCAAGCCCAAACCGCCCCGGGGCTCGGCCATGGCGTTGCTCTGCCGCATCGCTCGCCCTCTCTCCGCCTTGCACCGCCGTCGCCAGCGTGGGTCGCCGGAGTCCTGCCGCATCTCCCCTGGCCGCCGCCGAGCTGCCTCGGCCCCGTCCCGATGTATTCAGCAGCTTTTTTTATTTTTCTTGTATTCAGCAGCTTTTTTTATTCATTTTATCACAATAATAGCATAGACATCATATATATCTTTTTGCAAGCGCAGCTAGTGCTGGTGCATATTATCTAGGGCTTTGCTACAATATAAAACAAATGACAAATTTACACGAGTTAGTCGAATTCCCATATAAATTACACTTTCAAAACGACCTATTAATAATTCTTTGTTTGTTTGTTGAAAGTTGAGAACTTGAGATGAATCCAAAATAAGATTGTAATTTTCACTTGTCAATAATTTTGTTGGGTTGTGGATGTGTTGTTTAGCTTTGATAAATGATTGCATATGCTATTAGGGGAAAAAGAAAGGTATGTTATCACAAAATTGCTGCGATCTCATAAAACCTGAAAGTTTTGCAAACATTTCACTAGAATTTATATTGTTTGTGGAAAATCCATTTTTTGAAATAAAAAGTTTGGGATACAAATCAGATTCGGGATATTAAAATTGAACCCTTTTCCATGAAACAACCAGCTCACTTTCGCCGCATTCTCTCGGTTTGGTCGCGGTTCTTGCTTATTGTTATCAGGTTGGGGCAAGAAATGAGTGTATTTCCTTCTCACTCGCATTCATCCTTGCAACCTCTCTTGTTAGCCTAGTGGTGATCAGCCACGCTTAGCGACGATTAGCATGATGCTATTGTCTTCTCGAGGATGTTCTGAGAGGAGCTACTATCTCACGGTGGCGATATGTTTGTTTTTGTTTTTTCCTTATAACGTTTTAGGATTGTAATCTTGTAATTTTTTTCGCTATATCAATGTGAGCTTCGTATTGTCTAGTGCAGATCGTTAAAAAGAAAAACCAGCCCAAGCCCAGATCGAACGGCACCAACCATTGTCCCGAAACGCGGTGCCACAGGCATCCCCGAGTCCGTCTCCATCCAGGTTTCGTGGGTTGGTAGTTGAGTCCGATTCGGACCCGAGATGCATTCCGGCTAGCTAGCTATACAGTTGTTGTTACCAACAGCATTAGCGATCCAGCAATTCGTCCATCTCCACCTGTACGCGTGTGTAGTGATGCCACCGCTACGACGAGCCCGCCCGCATCTGCTGGCTGTGACGCCCTACACCGGCGGGAGAGGCCGAAACAGTCGCGCCGAATCCGACGACGACAACGCCGACCTGACCGCTCTGCCCTACGACGTCCTCTTTGAGATACTGCCCCGCGTGTTCTCCGACGCCGACGACGTCGCGCGCTTCGCCTCCACGTGCCCCCGATGGTGCAGCTTCGTGGCCACCCACGCCACCACAGTCTCCCGCCTACTGCCGCAGCCCGCTCGGCTCCCCACTCGGTTCCTCCCAAGCCTCGCCCTCGGCTGCTTCCACCAGGAGAACGACGTCGCCCGCTGCGCGTGGGGGCGGAGGAGGCTCGCCGCCTCGAGCTCGCCGCAGCCACGCTTCTTTCCGGCGGCGGCGGCGGCATCCGCCTCGCGGACGTTCTTCCTAGGCCCGCTCGCCGACGGCGGCGACCCCATGTTCGACTACGCCCAGCCAGTGGCGTCCCGCAACGGACGCGTCGTGTTCGAGCTCCGGCGCAACGCGCGCAGCGACGGCCTCACGCTGGTCGTCTCCAACCCCATGACCGGAGACACGGCCGTTCTCCCGTCCCTCTCCGGCGTGGACTGTCCAGGCTACTACGCGTGCGCGATACTCACCGACGACGACCTTGACACGCCGGCATCACGCTCCACCACGGACCACCACTTGTTCTTCCGCCTGCTCATCATCTACAACCGCCCCGGCTTCACGGCTATGCGGTGCTACTCGTCGGACGCCGGCAGCTGGGGCCCGGAACGAAGGAAACCAGGTCGCAAGATACGCGACCACAGGCTGCGCCGGCTAGGTCACGCCGTCGTGGTCGGCGGCGTGGCCTACTGGCCCTTCCACTGGGAGGCGTTCGGCGTGCGGCTATCGGACTCATCCATGGAAGTCTGCTCGGTGCCTTACACGTATGCGGGATACTGGCCGGATCTCCGCATACTTGGGGTCTCGCCGGACGGGAGGGAGTTGCGCTACATCAATGCGGGGTATTGTAGCCCAGCATCCCTTGTATTATCCTCCTTGAAGACACAATTTGACAACGATGGAGACATGCATGACGTGCACGTCGAAGTACCGGACCTGATCAGGACGACGACGACGACCCCGATCAAGCTCAGGTGGTTCGGTGAGAAGAGCGGCACGGTGATCTTCACCATTGGGGAAGCCGGTGGCGGCGTCTTCGCGGTGAACATGGCGGAGGGGACAGTCAACAAGCTGGCGGAGGGGACGACAGCCGAGAAGCTGGCAGATGGTGGCGGCTACAATGCTTGTCGGAATATATATGGTTATGAGATGGATCGCGCCGCGCTCTTTGCGTCTTTAGCAGATTAGGGCCGGCTGTAATAGAATCCTGTCTTTTTCTAGAGGCTAATGCAAATACAAATAGTTACTTATTAATGGATGATGATAGTCGTTAGTCCTTTTCAATTTACCTAGCAACAGGAAAATCTACTGTGCATATTTTTTTACTGAGGTTGCCCATGATTGTATTTTTCTGTACTTTTAAAATCACCAAAAGATAAAATACCTAGAGATAAATTTCCAACATATGTACGTAAAACCCTATATAAAAGCATACAAAAAAATGCATACACACAAACAAATTCAAACATGAATTTCACTTATTCAAATTGATTGCTAGGATGCACTAAGCTTCACTAGAAACCACAAAATGAAAAAACATTTGCCGCTCTCCTTGGCCATCCTCACTTAAGAAACAGAACCATATGCTCCTGAAAACAAATGGCAGCTGCTGCAACTGCAGTTTTACTTCCTGTTGCATAAAAAAAGACAGATCACAAAAATTGACTATCCCCAATCCCCAAACAATAAACAAATTGCAACTGCACTTTGCTCCCAAATTGTCACAAGAAAGACGAATCACGATGCTAGCGTTCTGCAATTTGGCTATATGCAGTTTCTACCAGTGAAACAAACAAAACCAGCAATCCATTTGGACTTATCTTATAGCCCGTGTTTTTGAACTACTACAACATACAGATGTGCGAGCTGTAAGCCAGCAGCTGCAAAGATTTGAAGAATATGTGGGCCTGGTTAGCTCTTTAGGGATTGATGGGATAAAAAAAAGGATTTCACAAAGCATTAACAGTGTTCAAACATAATCGTTTGGACGGGGCATTGGCCATGATTGTCCTATTGTTTGTCTTTTAGAAACATCATTCATGTTTAGAGAGTTAGGTCTATGTCTAGGCATCCTCTAAACAAGATGCCCATATGTCTTGTTCCAAAATCATTGTGTGGACTGAGTAAGCACTTAAAAGAGACTAAATCAAAATGTGTAGCTAGATAGACTCATTTATCTGTCTAAGGTCAATTAAGCAAACTCAATAGGTGTCACACTCCGCCCCTGCGCCACTGTACAAATGGCACCGAGGAGGGCAGGCCGCAGGAGAACGGCGGATCGCTTTTTCACGGAACCGCAAAACAGGTACCAGTCTCATGATAACGATGCTGTTACCAGCAGTAATATGATGAATCAATGCAAGTTTTACATAAGTACAATATACCTTTACGTTGCATCTTCGGGTAACCCCTGAGTTGCAACCTTCAATCAGAGACAGCAGCAGCGAAACTTAACGAAGCTAGGATACCAAATCTACCGGTAGTAGTTTGGGTTTAGAGATGAAACTCCAACCTTCATCTTCTTCCTGAACTTAAGCCAAGGGGAGAAAAATAACAACAATGGAAGATTGAGTAGTTTCGTACCCAGCAAGTCACTAGAAATTGTGTACATGCAAGCTTCAAAGAAAGGCTGAGTTTATTTGGCAAAGCATTTATTTTTAAAACACTTTTCAAAGGTCTAAGTATGGGTTTCAAAATAAACTTTTCCTTCAGAAGGAGGCGTCTCACCTCAATCCGTCCATGAGTTGCTTTGCAACAACTCGAGTGGGAAAGTCAAATTTTAGTATTCATAACACTTTCCAACATTTATTAGTTTCTTTTCACTTTCAAAACATAAACCAACATTCTTTCCAACAATCATCCGTTAACCAAGTCTCAAGGTTAACAACTCCGGGTCTGGTCCTCTCGACCTGCCAACCCAACCTCAGCCATCTCAGCCCCTAAATCGGCCCTCTCGGCCCTATGGTGCCAAATGACATCCCAGGTCACAGGCCTGTTCCCAACCACGAAGGCTGGCCATCCGTCACAAAGAAGGACTCTGGGCACGAACCAATTTATTAAATAAGTTTTGAAAACAAATCTACGATATGGGCATCACCTTACATTCGCCCTTGACCGTGGGCACGGCTATGCGAATAGTTCAATTAAACCTCTGCAGAGACTGTACGCTTTTCCCACAAGACACGAAGCTTACACCGATACTGGCCGGTACCAGAAGTTCGTGACAAGGCCTTTCCCTAGCCAACCCATAAATGTCCCGTGTCACACAGATGGGTGGAATATCTCTACCAAGCATCAGGCTAGTCTCAGGCCCTCATCTACTTAGGCCCCACCGTATGGACCCCACAACACATCCCCACTGCAGGAGATTGCCGTAAACTCCACCATACCGGTGCTCCTCAACTGCCAACATGCTAGACACCAATGTTTCAGTTAGTTACTCATCCAGGGGCATCCCATTCTACCCGTGTGGTCGTACTGTGAGATGCTCGAATGTAAAACCCAAAGGAATCGGTCCTTATGCGCGACTACGAAACCAAACCACACAGGAGAGGATTCGCACCGCAAGTTTTCTCCCATAAAGCCTTTTTATTTTCAAAGTCACTGACTCCCAGAATCGGGTTTTATAAACCTTTCACAACCCAAGTTTTTCCACATCGATAACCGTGTATAAATCAGATATAATCAAATGATGAAAAAGGACACTTTCGCCCAAAGAGCGCAAGTATCGAAGTACTGCTGTGGTGGAGCGACAAGGGTTAAGTTTAATAAGGTATTAGAGAAAATAATGCAACTACATAGGTTGGTCCGTCGGTCGTGTGCTCGTAGACCGATGGCCAATTAAATTAATTGTGTACGCTAAGCATGCAATCTTGCAAACAACACATTTTATAAACTAGGAGCAATATGATCGAAGAGTGGCTTGCCTTATTATTGGTCTACAAATCTTCGAAAAAATCCACGTCCGTTGCATCTCCGAAACGTCCACTACGCGATCGAAAAGAGAAAAACATCCAAAATCCTATAAAGCAGATAATAACTATTATAAACTAATTATGCCATTGTATAGATCTCATTTTTAGAAAGATTATGGAAGTTGAACGGAGTTGATCGGGCTTATGGTTGGGGAGATATGAATTTTGGAAGATTAATGGATTTCCTGAAATGTGAGAAAAAAGATTTATTAAATTGAAAGAAATATTCCCAAGAATATTCGCTGTGAGGCTCAGAGGGAGCTAAAGTGGACTTGGTGGAGATGGGGCTAGGCTGGTGGGCTTCGGCCTGAAATTTGTTGGAGGATGTACAATAGACTTTTGTGTGGACTGATTTCTTGCGCTTGGCCCGAGGAAACAAGAGGGATGTGATCTGGACTTCTGGATAGATTATCAAGCCGATTGGCCCAATGAAGTAGAGGGATGCCATATAAACTTTTTACTCAGCAGCCCATTGGATCCAGAGGGAGCTTTGGTAGACTTTTATAGAGGTCTTCATGGGCTTGGCCCGACAAGGAAGAGGGAGGCGATGTAGACGTTTTCAAAGTCTTCGGTCAAAGGCTCGTGGAGAGAGAGTCAAGATAGTGAGGCCCACAGACGTGTCCCACCTCTTTTATTTTTATTTTTTTCTTTTCTTTTCCCTTCTCCTTCTCTCTTTCCTTCTTAGCTTTTCCTTCTCTCTCCTTCTTCCTTTCTCTGCTCCTGATGCTTCCGAGAGGACAGCCCGAGGAGGAGCGCCGGCGGCTGGGGGAGGGCGCCGACCGGGCGATGGCGCGTGGGTCGGTGGCGGCGCTGCTCGCGTGGCCGGGGTGGCACGACTCGCGCGGCCAGGACGGCACGGCTGGAAGGCGGCGCTCTCGCGGCCAGCGTGGCCGCACGCAGTGGTGACGCCCTGCGGTGGGAGGAGGCCGAGGGCAGCTCGCCGGTGGCTCGGCTCGGCCTGGGAGATGGCCGGGTTGAGCGTCGGCCAGGTGGAGGCGGCGTGTGACGCGAAGCGGTAGTGCACGGCCAGAAGGCTGCCAGTCGAATGACGACGGCGTTCGGCTCATCGGTGTGATGGCAGCAGCCACGATGGTTTGGGATGGAGATAAGGCGACGACAGTGAGCGAAAAATGGCGGCTTTTATAGCCGTCGCAGCCGGCAGATGGCGACGAAGGCGGCTTGGTCGAGCGGGGCCGACTGCCCTGTTCGACTGACGCCATTGGCAGGGCAGCACAGGAGAGCGAGGACGGTGGCCGGTGCTGGACGATGTGGACTCGACGTTTGCTTTCGACATGGACGGCTGCTCTAAGCTTCCTTGGCTTGGTGCAACGGTGCACTGGACAGGGAGCAACGACGAGGTTGCCATGGAGAAGTAAATACGGTGGACGGTGGACAAACTCGTTTCTGTTTTCTCTTCTCCCTCCATAGTTTTTGTTCTCTGTTGCTGCCTGCGTTACTCAGGAGAGGTGCCAGAGAGATGCCAAACCCTCGTAAATGCAGAGTCAGAGCAGAGCTGTCGGCTGAGCTGCTTAGGGAGGTGCCTACCTAATTGTCTTGACGTGGTTAATGGGGTGTTAGGGGAGGCAGGGAAGATAGAGGAGAAAATGCATGCATGCGTGAGCAAAAGGGTGAACGTGCACATTTTATTTGCTTGCTGTACTAGGAAAAAGAATGTGTGCACGTATGTGGTATGTCTGTTGCTTTGCCCGTGTGTTATGAATAGTTTTGGACTTGTAAAAGAACTGTAACTGGACTGTGAATAATGATTTGTTTGGGATTTTTGGATAGATGGGAAATTGGGTTGGAGGGGTTTTGGATTTGGAAAAATAATTTGCAACGAATGGAACGAGTAAAACTTCAAACAAAATGATTTAGAACGGATAGAATTTGGGATGGTGATTTAGAACGCGATTCGGATTCCAAATTCCGAACACGGGGATTTTATTTGGAAAAGGATGATTGAAGGAAAAACTCGGCTTTTGCCAGTCCTGTCTGTGCGCGATTAAATTCAATGAGAGAAACGATCGTTGATTTTGGGTTGTCCGTACACAAAAATATTTGTTTTGATATTTACACGTATAGAAAATATTTGTCGGACGGTCGAAGTCTAAAAATAAACATTTTTAGACTCTTTGGATGGAAAGGAGATTATTTGACGACACGGTTAAAATCCCGAAATCGAAATTTCAACCGTACAAATTTTTGGAAAGGTTTAGGAGGGAAATTCGAACTTCAAAATTTGAATAATAGAAATTTAATTTTTGGGGAAAATATCGTGATCAAGGTTTTGGGTTCATAAGGAAATGAATCAATTGAAATCTTTGGCACATAATTCTAAATGCACTCAAAAAACCAAATTTTTGAAAATAAGATTTTAATAAAATAGATTTTCGACGGGGCGAAAATCGGGGCATTACAATAGGTTAATGAATGTGCCAAAAAGTTTACAAAGATATAGCATTTACTTGCTCCAAAAAATTCCCATTACCAACATCAAATGGAATTAAAATGGTTACCTTTACCATGTACCCCATATCAAGATCAAAATTCCTTTGATCTATAAAATTGCAAACCGAACCGTTGTTGATGCATCTAAAGTTTACTCGAGAAAAACAAATGCAGTCAACAAGCAAATCACAAAAAACAACATCCACTATCCCAAATCTGAGCTCACAAATACCGTTGCTATTTTCTGTACTTTTTTTTTGACCATTTCAATCCACAAAATATATCAACAATGTTATTGCTATAGCCGCATCTGAGAATATTTGGATAGCAGATCTTTGATTAAAGTTATGCACCCAGTAAACCCCCAAAACAAAAACACCAGTGTACCAAAACAAATCCACTCAACGCGTCATCTGTGTGGTGCAGAACCATACGAAATCATCAACTATTCATTTCTGAAGAGACGATTTATTCACCTCTTCACAAATCATTCCCAAATCAGCTGCTACAAGCAAAAACAAAATGCATGAATCGCATATCCTCAAACAAAATGCAAACGTACAAAACCATGCTATGTGATATGTAGACATACAGGGAGATTAACCCCACCCCCCCTCCCCTCCAACATCAAAAACCTATCCTTGCAGAGGAACCAACAGCCATCTGCGTTGTTTTCGACCTGACGAGATCACAGAATTAACGACAGCTATGCCCTCCCCCTTGGTTGCTGGAACCACAGCAAATCCACATGGCAAACTGCGGAAAACTCTGGCTCAAAATCAGAATCAAACGGAGCAACGAAAACAATATCGAAACTCACCACAAGATGACCGCAGTCGACCGTCGTGCACTCTCCGAGAGAGAAAACAGAACCAGGCAGAAGCACCCAATTGCCTAGCGACAAACTTCATGGGTCGGGGTAATGCAGCCAGTTTCCAAATCGTGTCAGACCAAAAGCCAGGTTCGTGTACGGATCTTGAAGCTCATCTAATGGTTAGGATGATCGACTGAAATCCCAAATTTTCAGGCACCTATTAAATGGTAAAGGTGTATTTCTATTTTAATTGGATTAAGATTGCATCGCAACGGAAAATAAATAATCTTCTATACACGCGAAAACAAATAATCTTCTATACGCGCGAGATGACAAAACACACAGAGTGAACAAGGACTAGCCATATGTCATTCAGCACATTTCTATACCCAAATACAAATTTATAACTCTTCACCCTTGGATCAGAAAACTAACAATCAGGATAAACAAAAGAAAATAACATCCCTGAAATTTAACTGTTCAAATTAAGGCCTAGAATTGACTGGGCCAGCCCATAAAATAAAATTTTGGGTGCTTGTAAAAAACATCTGAACACACATGCCAGTGCCAAATGAGTCAAAGCTGAATGGGCCATGACAAACAAGAAGAAAGAGAGGCCCAGGAACAACAACCGGATATAAAGCACTACTGCAGCATACAACTACAAGAAACAAAGGCCCACTAACATCAACTTGACAAACAAGAACAATTAAAATGCTAAACGAATTAACATCTAATGATCCACTCAGATGCATCCACCAAATGAAACAAACAAAATTAACCATGGAGAGCAAGGACCACGAGCGAAACAAGAGCAAGATGAAACACTCAAAAAAGAATCCAGATCAGATTAATATATAACTATATAAAAGCAAACTTTTAGCCTCTCCCTAAAATAACAACCTATGTAGGTAATCTATACTATTATAAAAAATATAAAAGATAGTAGTGGTGATGGTTGTTCTACCACCACCATCCCCCAACTACCATGTGGGGCCTGTAAAAAGTAAGAGAAGACTTTTACTATTCCTAGCCTCCACATGCCAAACCTCACATAAGAAAAATATGATAATCGAATACTCTTATTATGGATTTTTTTCATCACTATAAACAATAGGAATAACGTCTTTTAGAGGCTTTAAAAATATACAATAAACTATTTTTCTATACTCTATACTACTATAAAAGATAGTAGTGGTGGTGGTTTTGCCACCACCACCCTCAAGTATAAATGGTCATATGGCCTGAGGCCCGACGGCCCAGCCCAAGGCACGAGAATTTGGCCTGGCCCAGGCACGGCACAGCCCGATTGCGGTCGGGCCCGTGCCGGCCCGACCCGACAGTTGGGCCATGCCTGGGCTGCGACCTCGACACGATGGGCCGGCACGGCATGGCACGAAAGAGGCCGGCACGGTGGGCCGGCACGGCCCAACGGCAGGCATGGCCCGACTGCGGCTCAGCCAGGCAGCCATATATAATCCCCTCGGCCGCGTGGCCGCGCCACGGCGTCACTCTCCCAAACCCTAAACCTAACCCTAGCCGCCTCCGTCTCTCTCGAAACTTAGTTGTGCAAAAATAAGTTTAACTAGGGGTTTTTTATATGTCGTGCCTGGGGTGGCCTGGGCCCAATAGGCTGATCGTGCCTTCGGGTCGGTCCGGCACGGCCCGAGTGCTAGTGGGCCGTGCCTGGGCCTTATGTGCAGCCCGTGGGTGAGCACGGCACGGCACGAAGTGCCAACTGGGCCGTGCTGGCCAGATCGCTCTCAGGCCGTGCCTAGCCCGTGCCTGGGCCGGGCCGTGCCGGGCGGCCCGTTTGGCCATCTATACCCTCAAGTACCATGTGGGGCCCACAAAAAGTGAGAAGATTTTGACTTTTTCCTAGCCCCCACAGGCCAAACCTCACACAAGAAAAATATGATAATCGAATACCCTTATTATGGATTTTTCATCGCTCTAGACAATAGGAATAACGTCTTTTAGAGGCTTTAAAAATACTATTATAAAAGACACTAGTGGTGGTGGTTCTGCCACCATCACTACTTTTGCACCACCACCACCACCCCTCTAAGCCGTTGGCTTCATTCTGCTTCATGCTGCTTCCTACAAAACAGAGGCACAGCCCACAAATGGATGAACAACACAACTTGATCCATTCGTTTCACCACACACTGAATGGACATTTCAATAGAACTTTCACAAACCTACTCAATCAAGGTTCCTCAAGCCAAGCAACAAAAAGTGATGACCCAAACTCCCCTCATACCCAATTTCCATCCTTGGTACTCTGACCATCTTCCAGCCATATGGCGACCCTCCTCCAATCTTTCAAGGTGCTCACCGACAATATTATTATGGGCAGACTACTCCAGCAAGCTTGTTCAACTTCAAGAAAATCATGTGCACTCACCTAAACAAGTGTATGGATTTGCAGCTAATAGATCACAACTTGGGATGCAATATAATTCTTCACTTGGGACTGTAGCCAACACTTCTTCCCATGGATCAAAGTCAGCTTCTCCATGCCCTGCAAGACAGAAGGAGAATCAAGTAGTTGATGTTGAAGAGATAAGTGGTAGTAGTGAAGAAGGAAGAAAACGGACACACATCAATTGGATCCAAAGATGACAACATACGACTGATGAGTTCTTGGTTGAGCAACTCCGTTTCCCATCAAAGGCAATGACAAGAAATCAGAACAATATTGGAAAGCAGTAGCTGTAGAGTTTAACACTAATATGACTAGCAATGGGAACAATTTTGGAAAATCGTGAAGCTTACTGAGGAGTGTAGTGCAGCTATACTCAACCGACTTTCTGAGAAGAAGAAGGATCCATGGTGTCCCACTATCACGTGCATGATTGGGACACATCACTTCAACCACGCTTTGTGTGACCATGGAGGAAGCGTCAGCGCCATGCCCAAGGTGGTCTTTGATCAACTGAATTATACATCCTTGTCACCAACACCGATGCAACTACAGCTGGCCGATTCAACGGTCCGCTACCCGAAGGGGATAGCTAAGGACATTCCAGTGAGAATCCGGGGTTGCTTTGTCCCTGTCGATTTCACGGTGCTAGACATGGAAACCGACAAGGATACAACACTTATCCTTGGGCGTCCATTTCTAAGCACCGCGGACGTGTGCATCAATGTTGGAGCCGGGAAAATCTGACTCCACATCAATGGCAAGAAAAATAAGTTCAACTTTCAACCCGGGAAGGAACAATGCTCAATGATCAAGATCAAGTATGGGCCAAATAGACAGAATATCAAAGAGGTTGAAGTGGCACCCCAAAGGACAACTTCATTGCGTTCATAGAAGAGATGTTAAAGAGGGAACTCCCTCTTCAATACCGCAATACTAAGACACCCAAGAGGCAGGGGGCATGATCAAAGCCACAACCCCTGAAGTCCGCAGAATCATCAACACCTGCAAATCCAAAGAAGTTCAAGAAGGTGTGGCGAATGAAAGTTCCGCAGTCATCCGTATCATCATCTTCAGAGCCAGATGCTACGACGACAAATTAAACATGATGAAGTAAAGTCCTACTTGTCAAACTTAAAATGGTGAGTCCTTTGCTGATAGGTAAATCGGTAGTTATCTCATCTTTGGTTTTACAAAACTGCATCCAACACAAAGTAAAGCAGGAAACAACAAGTGGGCCCCATAATTTTTTTTCTTTTTTCGCTAGTCACTTACTTGTGGGCCCACTTCTATTTTGTGGTGGGGCTACCACATCAGCACCGGTGGACAAGTCAACATGCCAGGTTAGCGAAAACCACTATCAAAACCGAGAAGGGAGTCAAATTACACCGTATTTAATAACTGAAGTGCCAAGATATTCGGTATTATGGTTGAGGAATGCGACTCAGATTGGACCTATATTTGACGTAGGCAAAGTGGACTTATTCTCCCAAACGAGTGCTGACTGCAGAGTGAAAGCCCAACAGAATCACTGGTGTTTGCAAGCAGCGTCACTACCATAAACCCCACTTGCCCTGATGGCCGATAATTTTACTGACATGTATAAAGCCACCTATCAGGGAAATTAAAATTTTCATGACAAGCTTATTCCAACATCAGGAAAATGGAATTTCCTTTGATGCGGATGTAGAACCCGTCACAATAATTTGTATATTTTGACGTGGACAAGGCCGTCGGTGGAAAAAATGGGTTCATGGTGGAAGTCGGGCAGGCAACTAATTTCGCTTCGCGCCAAAGGGTTGAACAGAGCGGTAAAAAATTGGTCACTTTGTGGGCACTTACAATTTCCCTGACGTGAATGACCATCGGCAAATTTACTTGTGAATAAAGAAGGGTGAAAGGGTCAATTAGGCCTAGAGGGGGGTGAATAGGCTAATTTAAAATTTAAGTAAAAGTGGAAGCAAACCTTTTTGGAAATTCCGAAAATGGTTTTTGGAAATTCTGAAATTCCAAAAATTACAAACAAAGCACAAATGTAAAGAAACAATAGATTAGTTGTCTACAACAAGGAGAAACTAGCACAAACATCAACTAAACTTATAGCGGCACGAACAAGTAAAGCTAGAGGAGTAAGAAAGGGGTTTCACCGAAGATCTTGCAAAGTGAGATGTTCCCGAAGTTTGAATCCTTGAGAGGATTCTAGTCTCCGTTGAGGAGCTCACAAAGAGTCGAGTTTTCACTAACCATTTCCTCAAGAGGTTGCACAAAGCACTCTTTCTTCCACTAGTGGTATCTCTTTCTTTTCGGAGGTTAGATCCGACCTTCTCAAACTTCTCTCAGCCAACCACAAGTAGATCGGTGGCTCAAGACTGACACCTAACCGTCTAGGAGTCCTCAACCTCCAAGAGTAACAAATGATGCAAAGATCTCTTGGGAAGTGAAATGAGTGCTCACAAATCTTCACGAAGTCAACCCAAGTACTCACACAAACTCGAATCCACAACTCTCTCACACACAAAAAATCCAAATCAAAGACTGGTGGAGAGATGAATCAAGCAAGCAAGGCTCAAATGTGGATCTCAAGAGAAGCAAGCCAAGGGCATGAAGATATTCCAGTCAACCAACAGCCTGGGCCTAGAGAGGGTGAGGGGTATTTATAGCCCCCCTCTCAGATCTGGTCGTTGACTGCAATAATTGCACTTTTCAAAAATTCCGAAAGTCATTTTCGAACAAATCCAAATATGTCCAGAACCAAAAATGGCCACTCAGCAATTTTCAAAAATTCTGAAAATCATTTTCGGACAACTCCAAAAATTTCCAGAACCAAGTTTGATCGCACAGCATTTTCGGAAATTCCGAAAATAATTTTCGAACAACTCTGAAAAGATCCAGAACCAAATCTTGATTTTCGGAAATTTCAAAAGTCATTTTCGGACAACTCCGAAAATGTCCAGAACGGTTTCGGGCTTCCTAAAGTCATTTTCGGACAACTCTGAAATGTCCAGTACCGACTTCCAGCTCTGAGACTTTTTCGGAAATTCCAAAAATTGCTTTCGGAGATTCCAAAAATCACAGAAACACACCAATTAAGTAAGAACCACTCGTTCAAATGGATTTTTGAGCACTCAACTCATTTCTCATGATCAATGCATCATTCCCTTTAATAGTATGGCTTTCCTAGTAAGCAAATTAAAATTTACAATTTACCCAAGATTTCCATTGCCGTTTCTCAACACATCTTCATTCACAAGGGTGTTACATCGAATCATTCACATATCCGGGCTAATGTTCCTTCACTTAAACTCAGTTTCAAGCATTAGTCCCCATTAATTGGATTGTCATTAACCACCAAAATAATTAGGGGCCTAGATGCACTTTCAAAGGGAAAAGAACCATTTCACAGCCACCACTCAACAGGCACGGTACAGACCAGAACCCTCTCATCACTCCCATCCCAAGCCTTTTCCCCTTCTCATCCTCTCCAGCTTCTTCCTCCTCTCCACTCCAAATCCTTCAAATCCACTAGTCTGTAGGTTTCTCCCATTGAATCTCCTCCATCTTGTAGCTCTCCATCGACTAGGGGTTGCTCCAATGGTGGATTAGAAGATGTCCCTAGTCGATCTGTAGCTGCAGCTCCTGTGGACTTGCTCTATGTCCAGATCTAAAGCTGCAGTCCATCCCTGCCTCATCTCTAGGGCCGGCCACTGCAGCGCCCACACCCGTACTGCCACCTCCACAAGGATTACGGCCGCGGCAAAGGCATCCTTTGCTGCAGCCGGTGGTTGTAACCGTGCAACTCGCGGTGCTCTTCTTGTTGAAAATATAAGTACATATTGTTTTAATTTATTCCATAAATAAATCATGACGTTCAACACGTAAACTAGCATAATCACATCATATGAGCTACACATGTAAACTAGATAGTAAAACATGAATAGATCTAATATGCGAGACATAGTAAACACGTACCGAGGGTTTTGGACGTTGAATTGCACAGCAGGAAAAACTCGCGGTACCGAGCATTGACGACGGAGCACAACGCCCGAGCAACGAGGAAGACGAGCCATCGTGGACAACCAACAAGCAGTCATGCGAAGCACTTCCCAAAAACCTTATTGCCGACTTCTCCCGGTGCAGGACGTCGAAGGCGAAAGGTTCTGGAGACCTGCTCTCCCAATCGCTGGTGTACACCGACGAGCGGAACAGAGTAAACTACGAGCGACAGCGTAGTACAAAGGAGGAGACAAACCATAGATTGATTTTGTATATGTTGTGGGGAGGCGGCGGCTCGGTTTATATAGAGAGAGATATCAAGACGCGTGATCAGGACGCCTGCACGATCTCCACTCCGCGTAACCGAACCGGATAAGTCGCGCGTAAATTATCCGGACTCTACGCCGCTCCACGCACTGGATTATTCGTAGTGTTTCCAAAAAAACAAAACTGAATTTTGCAGCAAAACAAAAACTGCAAAAGGAAGCCACACATGCGCAAGAATGGGGAACCAATTTTTGCGGACCATTCACGCGCATGCCATGTACGCGCGCCGTCTGGCTAGGCCAGGCGAGGCGAGCGAGCGCGCATGTGTTCCTCTTGTTCTCTCCACCATACATGCCTCAAGTGGCTAGGAGAGCATCCTCCCTTATAAGGAGGTCTCCCTCTCCTAGAATAAGCAAGGTGGTACTAAACATCACATGCATGCCATCCCATGAGATGGGCTTTTGTGATTTTCCAAAGAATTAATCTCCATATGGGCTAAGGCTCATATATCAATTCCAACAATCCCCCACTAAATCTCAAAATCCCACAAAGATTTGTCTTTTCCAATGTACTATTTATATACCAGCAGTTTAATGGAGACCGATTAAGGTTGAACATCCACCCAGAACTACAAGCTATACTAACTCACAACTTGAACAATGGACTACGCCTTGAATTGCAAGTC
Source organism: Oryza officinalis (assembly GCA_008326285.1). Lineage (NCBI taxonomy): Eukaryota > Viridiplantae > Streptophyta > Magnoliopsida > Poales > Poaceae > Oryza > Oryza officinalis. Next base: position 5,392,798 of record BDMV01000010.1, read on the forward strand.
TTGTGTAAGCAAGTTTTACTCAGAGTCTTATTTGGTACTAGGCCGTCAGTAGACTACCCCTCGGGTGAAGCGTATAAGTCATACTCCTTGGTCTCTTAGTAAGCTTCCTAAAAGATTCACCAAAATCTCCATAGACTGCGATCAACAGTCAAGCTCACATAGGTGTGTTCTTTCAAGAATACTCTGCAGGATAGCATCTTCGCTAATTAAAGCCAACAGAACGCATTAAGGCATAGCCAACCTGCCTTGCAGCTCATAAGAGTACATGCATCTTCACTTAGAGAGGGTTTTAGAAAGGTACTCTCCTCAAGTTAACTAATGGCTTGTTTTTCCCAGGTCCTAATTCATAGGATCTCCGATCGCATAGGTTGGGTTACTACCATAGTATAACTCACATGGGTCTCATACCCATCTCCTTCGATGCACTGTCTATCACATTCCGTGATAGTCTCTTAGTGCAGGGATCTGCCAGGTTTCTAGTTGTTTGAATGTAATCCAATGTTATAGCCCCGGAGTTTCTCAATTTCCTGACATACTTCAATCGTCTTTTCACATGTCTAGACGATTTCATGTTATTTCATGTTATCCTTGACAATTACATTTTGATTGTCACAGTTTATAAGAAGAGCCAGCACCGGTTTTTCAACCACAGACAAATCCTGTTTGGATGTAATCCAATGTTATAACCCTGAAGTTTCTCAATTTCCTTACAGACTTCAATCGTCTTTTCACATGTCTAGACGATTTCATGTTATTTCATGTTATTCTTAAAACTGTTCACCTTGACAATTACAGTTTGATTGTTACAGTTTATAAGAATAGTCGGCACCGGTTTTTCAACCACAGGCAGATCCATGAGTTATTTCATGTTATCATTAAAACTGTTCACCTTGACAATTACAGTTTGATTGTCATAGTTTATAAGAATAGCCGACACCGGTTTTTCAACCACAGGCAGATCCATGAGTAAATCACGCAGCCATTCTGCCTCAACAGTAGCATTATCTAGTGCCGTAAGCTCTGCTTCTATGGTTGACTTCGTTAGAATGGTCTGTTTGCAAGACCTCCATGAAACAGCACCACCACCTAGTGTGAAGACATATCCACTAGTGGCTTTGATCTCATCAACATCAGAAATCCAATTAGAATCACTATATCCCTCCAGTACCACAGGATACTCGGTATAGTGAAGCCCCAAGTCCATAGTACCTTTTAGATAGCGCATCACTCTCTCAAGCGCACGCCAGTGATCATCTCCCAGGTGAGAGGTAAACCGGCTCAATTTGCTCACAGCAAAAGAGATGTCAGGCCTAGTTGTGTATGTTCCTCTTGTTCTTTCCACCACACATGTCTCAAGTGGCTAGGAGAACATCCTCTCTTATAAGAAGGTCTCCCTCTCCTAGAATAAGCAAGGTGGTACTAAACATCATATGCATGTCATCCCATGAGGTGAGCTTTTGTGATTTTTTAAATAATTAATCTCCATATGGGCTAAGGCCCATATATCAATTCCAACACTTCTGTCCTCATACACCTGTGCAAATCAACTCACGGCAGCCGCCGCCACAGATTGGCGGCAAGTAGCCGGCGGGAGCCTTCTTTCCTATGTTGTGTAGCTTGTTGTCCCCGTGGCGTTGCATGCACAACGATGGGTCAGCCGGTGCACACCGCCATGGCTGATGTGACGCCCCGGCTGGTCTCCAGTGACCGGTGGCAAGCGCACGGATGAGAAGACGATGCTGCCGCCTCTGGTTGAGTCACCGGTGGTGCCAAACCTGCACGGTCACCAAGGCGAGCAGGGCCGTGACGGCAAGAGGGAGACGGTGATGGATGGGCTACCGCCGCCGCCGCCTCTGCCGCTTCCAATGGTTGCTGTAACTGTACAACTTGCGCTGCTCTTCAGGCCTCTTACACCTGTGCAACTCAGCTTGTTGTTGTCGTCGTCGCAGATTGAGGAGGTGTTTGGTTCAGCCAAATTTTGCCTGTAGCAAATCACGGCGTAAACTGAAAACGTTAAGCATGTTTGTTTCGGATGGGTTGTAATCGCATACCGCGGGATCCGATTCCGGCGTAGTGTTAGGATGATACGGCCCAAATTGAGCGGTAACAGTTACCGATACGGGAGAAATAGGGAGTTCGAGACCCGAGCCCCTCCTAGTGTCGTCCCCTCTCATGATGGCTCCACTCTGCGTGAGACGCCGCGGCGAGCCTCTTCCTCCCAGCGTCCCCCGATCTCCTCACCAGTGAGCATCACCAACGACCGTCTCCAGCGAGTCAGCGACCTCGTGGTTAGGAATCGTCTCCGGTGACCACCAGACAACCATGTCCTATATAGCCTGTTTGGTTGGGGGGAGTTTTTATGAGAGATTGGGAGTTCAAAGGGATGAGGCTATTAATTGTTTTGTTTGGTTGGGAGACATGGGAGTTTTGGTGAGATGGAGATAGGGAATTGAAGAAGGAAATCCCTTCTTTTCAATACCTGGATAGAGGGTGGTAATTGAGAGGAAATTCCTCCTTTACTTTGCCTAAACAAATCTCAACCATCCGTTTTCATTTAAGATCTAATCTCTAACTAAACTTCCTATCAATTCTCACCACCTCTACCAAACAAGAGATTGCCAAATTCCCATGTTAATCTCACCATCAATTCTCTCATCTAAACTTCCAATCCTCTTCCCTCAAGTTGCCAAACAAGCTGATAAGGTCAGATCTCCTCTTCTCTCTGTATTAGCCGTGTTGTTTTCTTGCCCTAACCTATTTAGTCAAATTATCCCCTGCAAACAGTAGTCATTGGAGCTTGCAGAAGAGGAGAACATCTGCACAGACTCGAATCTTTCCTCCCCTGTCTCTTATCCTCCAGCTCAAACATCTTCTCCCCTAACACGATCTAATCTGGTCATGTTTAGTTCTTTTTTCATTTTGAACTTTAGCTTGTGAATACCGATTGATGGAAAGAAAAAATATGGGCTCTAAGTTTATAGCTATTAGTTGACAGCAATTTTTTGTTCTGTGGTTTTTGTGTGCTATTGTTCTTATCTTCCATTCTTGGAAACTCTTGCTATCGTGGAGCAAAGAGATGATGTTGTTGCCTAGTTCTTTAGCAAGAATTACTGTCCTTTTAGTTAGGGATACGTTATCTTTAGCAATAATAGTTAACCTTGTTAGTTTTAGCATCTTTTCATACTCATTTGCCTTGTTCAGTCAAATTAATTCGTCACATGCTCTCTGCCTCAGATTTCACGCATCGTGTTAGAGTAATTCTTTTTAAAGTTTGTTGTCTATGTACATGTCCTTGTGCCTGGAAGTATTGAAGTTGCTCATCTGAAAATAAGGACTGGTGCAGGAGTCAATGGAACAAAAGAAGTGATGTTCATAGAGCACAGGCAGCCAGGCAGGAAGGGCTGAATATTACATTAAAAAAAATCTAAGGCTTTGATTTCAGAAGTCCACTTTGCAATTTAAAATGACACATTATACACAAGTTTCGTCTCTTTTATTGTAATCAATTTTTAAAAGCAAGCATGGGGTAGCCAAACCAACATCGTCGTCCACTCTGCCGGGCCAAGCCTGAATCGACAATTCACCTCCTTGCGAATTGCAGGCTATCAAAGAGATTCTGGGAGGTGGTAGGAAGCTGAGCACAACTACAACTAGAAGTGGCAAAATGGACAACCTGCACGATGGTTAGCAAATGGTGGACAATGCTGCTATCTCCGAACATGCCAAAGAAGCCACTTAAAAGTCTCATCATCTTTTTTGGCATTACCAGGTTTGAATTTATGAAAACTCCTGATAAAAGATGTAGTATTAACCTTTCTAGCTATAATTTTTGAAGGTTAGCTATAATCTCACATTGTGTTCCAAGGTGATTATCTTATTCCAGTAAAACCGCACATGTATTTTTTACTGTTCTTTTATGCAGATATCTCACAACTTGCTATTGCCAATTTGTCAGTTCGCGGAACAATCCAACTATATTTTTAGGGATGCAAACTTCCGGTAGCAGAGCTTGCTGATCAGCTTGGCCACTCTATTGTCAGGTGAGCCCATGCTTGTCTTACCAACCAAAGACATATCTATTGGGAATTTCATGCACCCCTGTAAATTCACAATAACACCTCTTATTACTTTCATTTTGGCAAATAACATTATAGATATGATAACAACAGTTGGAAGTGTCAGATTGATCAAAGTTGCAATTTTCTATGGGCCTATTCGACTGTTGGTTTCGTGGCTACGCCACAGTCGACACCAACAGTGCCGCACGCACGGGGCACAGGCGCAGCTGCAGCTGCTGCAGCCGGCTCGCCGAACAGGCCCATATATCTTTTTCTCGTGATCACAAATTAACATATTACAAAAAGCTTGGGTTGACTGGAATTAAGTTGTCAACGCTGCAGCAGTCTTTTCTTTTGTAAAAGTTCCAGCTCAGAGATGGCTTGTATGTGAAGAATATTCTTATTTTGTATGATGGTGATTATTTTGTATTCTTGCATGTAATCTTCCTTTCAATAATTTCTGAAAATTTTCATTGTCAGATGAAGTAAAGGAGAAAACCAATGTGTTGGCTGCCTAGCTGTGAGGCATTTGATCCACAAGCTGTTCTTTTTCTGTTTTTGAATTCCTAGAATTCCATGTATGTTAGCACATGCCTTGGAAGATTGGAGACCTTTATGTCCTAAATATGTTCATTTTCAGCACTTCGGGCTTCATTTGCTTGCACTATAACAATTTATAACATTCTGTGATCTATCAAGTGTTTTCATATTGTTCAGACAAAAGTATTGTCCGTAGCTTATTTGTTTACTACTCTGACAGTTTGTTACTCTTGTCTGTTGTTCATTGAACTTTTCTGAAGTTCTCACACTCTCAGCATTGGTCAATTGTTCGTCCACTGCTTTATTGATTAAATTTTTCTGACAGTGATATGCATATTATGCATTTGCTCGCAGAATTTATATCCAAACAGGAGGCCCCATATTATGCACTTGCTCGTTGTGTGTGAGTTTCAGCATTTGAAAATGGTCACATGTTTTGCTCGTTGCATCTGTTACCTGGCCACACATCCAAACAATGTAAATGAATCCGTATACGTTACAGCAGCAAAGCAAACAAAGTACGTAAACTGATACAATGTTTTCTGTTACCGCCGGGACCATTCCCATTAACGTTTGCATTACCACGATCTAACCAAACACCACCTAAGATTGGCTGGTGGCCGCCGGGGTCCCTCTTTCCCAAGAGCAACTTGTTGTCGCCGTCGCCGACGACGGGTAAGCCGGCGAGTGCCATGGCAATTAATTAATATGCATAATAATTTGGTGAAAACCATCCATAATATAAAGATTGATATGGCACCTATGGGGGATAACAAAACATACCTGAAAATTGATTCCACTACATAGGCATTGGTTGCATAGGTGAAGAATATAAATAATGTGACGGCGAAAGAATCTGATGATTGGATGTAAACAGTTGATTTGGTGCATGTCTCTGAACTCCCTTCTCCTTCTTTGCCTCCACTTCAATTTTAGCATCTTTTCCATTATGCACCTGAACACTTCCTTTAGGAACCCATGTCATACCTTTCTCCCTCAGTTTTTCTGCTCTTAGGTTGTGTAGCTGCTTCTTCTATCAATTTGATAAGCTATGTGAGTGTCTCGGCTGACTGCCATTGCCCTCCCCCCCTCCCCCGAGCTCTTCAGCTGATTTTGACTTGTTATAAGTTCTGCGGAAGATATCTTCCGTTGTGTTCTCACATGCCGCACATTTTCTAGTTGTCCTTGAACCAAAGCCTTTTGTACACTCACACGTGCGCCAACTTCTAGATCATGTGCAAGTAAGTCCTTGGCTTGACCACTAGACTTTGGCACCCAAATTTGCTTTCTCGTCGAACTACCTCTTTGTTGTACAAAAGACTTATTCTTGATAGACCACCTCGACCGATTTTTTTTTTGTCAAAACAGTCATCCATGGCATGTGATATTTTTGGAGATGCAAAATTCAATCAGCCTGCATTAATAGCCGATTGTATTTTCTGACAAAAAAGTATTACAATCACTAGCACAATGATCAAACAAATTGTGCCATTTGCAATAAATTCGTTGTTTTAAATCATGAAATGATGGCATGACATGGTGATCAAGTAATCTAATATAATCCGGCTTGGATTTGGAGCTGCGTGTTCACCGCTAGTTAAGGGTTTATTACCAGGTGAAAATTACAAATTAAAAAGGACGGAGGAGTATCATCCATTAAGTGATTACTCGTAAAGACAGGATTCTATTACAGCCAGCTCAGTAATCTGCTAAGGACGCAAAGAGAGTGGCGCGGTCCATCTCATAACCGTATATATTCCTGCATGCGTGGTAGCCGCCACCCTCTGCTAGCTTCTCCACTGTCCCCTCCGCCATGTTCACCGCGAAGACGCCGCCACCGTCGTCCCCAACGGTGTAGATCACCGTGCCGCTCTTCTCACCGAACCACCGGAGCTTGATCGGGGTCGTCCTCGCCGGCCTGAGATCCGGTACATAGACGTCCACGTCATGTATATATGTCTCCATCAGCGTCGTCAAATTGTGTCTTCAAAGAGCAGAATACAAGGGACACTCGGCGAAAAGTCGCCACATTGATGTAGCGCAACTCCGTCCCGTCCGGCGAGACCCCGAGCATGCGGAGATCCGGCCAGTATCCCCCATACGTGTAAGGCACCGAGCAGACTTCCATGGATGAGTCCGATAGCCGCACGCCGAACGCCTCCCAGTGGAAGGGCCAGTAGGCCACGCCGCCGACAACGACGGCGTGGCCTAGCCGGCGCAGCCTGTGGTCGAGTATCTTGCGACCTGGTTTCCTTCGTTCCGGGCCCCAGCTGCCGGCGTCCGACGAGTAGCACCGCATAGCCGTGAAGCCGGGGCGATTGTAGATGATGAGCAGGCGGAAGAACAAGTGGTGTTCCGTGGTGGAGCGTGATGCCGGCGCGTCGAGGTCGTCGCCGGTGAGCATCGCGCACGCGTAGTAGCCTGGACCGTCCACGCCGGAGAGGGAAGGGAGAACGTCCGTGTCTCCGGTCATGGGGTTGGAGACGACCAGCGTGAGGCCGTCGCTGCGCGCGTCGCGCCGGAGCTCGAACACGACGCGCCCGTTGCGGGACGCCACTGGCTGCGCGTAGTCGAACATGGGGTCGCCGACGGCGAACGGGCCTAGGAACGTCCGCGAGGACAATGCCGCCGCCGGAAAGAAGCGTGGCTGCGGCGAGCTCGAGGCCGCGAGCCTCCTCCGCCCCCACGCGCAACGGCCGACGTCGTTCTCCTGTTGGAAGCAGCCGAGGGCTAGGCTCGGGAGGAACCGAGTGGGCGGCAGTACGCGGCAAATCGTGGCGCCGTGCGTGGCCACGAAGCTGGACCAGCCGGGGCACGTCGAAGCGATTGCGAAGCGCGCGACGTCGTCGGCGTCGGAGAACACGCGGGGCAGTATCTCAAAGAGGACGTCGTCGGGCAGAGCGGTCAGGTCGGCGTCGTCGTCGTCGGATTCGGCGCGACTGTTTCGGCCTCTCCCGCCGGTGTAGGGCGTCGTCACAGCCAGCACATGCGGGCGGGCTCGTCGTAGCGGTGGCATCGCTACACACGTTCAGGTGGAGGTGGACGAACTGCTGGATCGCTAATGCTGTTGGTAACAACAACTATATAGCTAGCTAGCCCGCCTGCATCTCGGGTCCGAATCGGACTCAACTACCAACCTGGCAACCCACGAGACCTGGATGGATACGGACACGGGGATGTTGCACCGCGTTTCGGGACTTTGGTTGGGCTCGGGTTCGATCTGGGCTTGGGCTGGTTGTTCTGTGGAGAAAGTCCAATTTGATTCCCTCGAATAAACGGATCTGATTCGTCTCCCAACAACTTTTTTCCCGAAATATGTATTTTCCACAAACAATACAAATTCTAGTGAATTGTTTGCAGAATTTTCAGGTTTTATGAAATCGTAGCAATTTCGAAAAAACATACCTTTCCTTTTTTCCCCAATAGCATATGCAATCATTTGTCAAAGCTAAACAGCACATCCACAACCCAACAAAATTATTGCCAAATAGCACATCCACACCATTCCACACATAGCTCATCATGCAGTTATCCATGCGTTTAGATCCGGGGTGCGGGACAAGTGCATGTTGGAGAAGATGGGTACACAAGTGATCCGCACCACAGCCGAGCTTTTCAACCTCGCCGATCATTGCACCCAGAAGGAGGAGGCCTGGGCATGAAACAAGCCGCGTCCTAAACCATCCCAGCATAATGATGAGGGCGATGACGCTAGCAAGGGCACCTCTCGATTCGCCTCAAGGCGGAACCGGAGGAAGCGCAAGGAGAAGGAAGTTATCGAGAATTATGTCTTAGCGGCCGGCGAGAAGCCCCGAGCTAATGTCAATGACAACAAGTGACAGAAGTCTGCTGCGTTCCTGTCCTCGGTGGCTCCAAAAGGCAAGTGGTGTCTTGTCTACAACACAAGCAAGCACGATTTGACTGAATGTCGTGCTGTCCATAATCTAGGTGAGCGCGTCCAGAAGTACCAGCAAGAGCGGCAGCAGGCTAAGGCAGCTGCCCCCGAGTAGGAAGGCGACGACGATCTTGGGTTTCAGGAACTTGAGAACGTTGTCGCCACACTCGATGGTGGCACTTGCACTCATGCCTCGCGCCGTAGTTTCAAAGCTATGAAACGCGAGCTTTTGACTGTGGTCCCGGGGCTCGAGGTGTCTCGAAATTTGAAGTGGTCCTGGGTCCCGATCAACTTTAGGCCCAAGGACCATCCAGCCCGGGTCCTCGGGAAAGGCCAGTTAGCCCTTGTCGTGGCCCCCACTGTCTGTAATGTCAAGGTGGGCCATGTCCTTGTTGATTGGGGCGTGGCCCTCAACATGTTGTCTCCCAAGGTCTTTAACGGAATCAAGGCCCCAGAGATGCTGCTTGCCCCCCCCTACTTCCCATTATTAGGATTACAAAGGGGGTTCACATTTTCTTTGGGTCAGGATGCCCGAGACCATCAAGAATGGGGGCAATTTTCGCACCGAACGCACCATTTTTTATGTATGCAAGTGCAACCTCCGCTACAACGTTGTTCTTTGGTGCCCGGCGCTCGTCAAGTTCATGGCAGCCACACATTACGCGTACCTGTCTATGAAGATCCTGGGACCGTCGGGGCCTAATCACGATGGTCAGGGACCTCAAGACAGCACTGGCGTGTGCGAAGCAGAGGGCAGCGAATGTGGCCTCAGCGAGCTCGAGGGCCGTGGATGTTCCTGGGCCGTCAACTCCTCCCGTCGCCAAGCAATGGATAGCCGCGATTGACTCTGAGATTGTCAAGGAGGTACCTCTCGGTGGTGACATGTCTAGAACTATCAAGATTGGCGGTTCCTTGGACGCCAAATAGGAAAGTGAGCTCGTCGCCTACCTCCGGGTAAATGTGGATGTGTCTGCATGGCAGTCGTCAGACATGCCCAGGGTCCCTAAGGACGTGATTAAGCACTGCTAGTCCATACACCCAGGCGTGCGACCCGTGCAACAAAAGGTTCGACAACAAGCCCCGGAGAGCCAAGCCTTCATCTGGGAGGAGAACGACAAGATGCTCATGGGTTGCTTCATCCGTGAGGTTATACATCCAGAGTGGCTTGCCAACCCCGTCGTCGTCCCCAAGTCCAACGGGAAGTTGTGCATGTGCATAGACTACACCAACCTAAATAAGGTTTGCCCTAAAGATCTTTTTCCTTTGTCGCGCATAGATGAAATTGTCGACTCCACTGCGAGGTGCGACCTTTTGTGTTTTTTGGATGCATACTTAAGTTATCATCAGATTCTCATGGCAAAGGAGGATGAGGAAAAAACTGCTTTCATTACCCCCATGGGAGCTTACTGTTATATATGCATGCCTTTTGGGTTAGAAAATATTGGTCCTATTTTTCAACGTAATGTGCGCATAACTTTTAAACCGCAGCTCAGACAAAATATTGAGGCCTACGTTGATGACTTGGTGGTGAAGTCCTGAGACAAGTCCACCTTACTTGTCGACTTGGCCGAAACATTCAGCAACCTCCGATTGACAAGGATGAAGCTGAATCCTACCAAGTGCGTGTTCGGAGTCCAGGCCGGCAAGCTTCTCGGGTTTTGGGTATCCAGCCGAGGCATCGAAGCAAACCCTAAGAAGATTAGAGCTGTCGACAAGATACGACCCCCGATGTGTCTTAAAGAAGCGCAAAAGTTAATCGGGTTATTGCTGCACTAGGACGCTTCATGTCATGACTTGGGGAGCGGGCCTTGCCCCTCTTCAAGCTTCTCAAAAGGCTGGGAGCTTTACTTGTACAGAGGAGACGGAAGAGGCTTTTTGCGAGCTCAAAAAGTATCTCTCGTCACCACCTGTCCTAGTGGCCCCCGGTCCTGGCGAGCCGTTGCTGTTGTACATAGTGGCGACGTCCCAGGTAGTGAGTGCGGCACTTGTTGTCGAGCAGCCGCACCCCAAAGATATAGTTACTGACGAAAAAGCCAGCGTGGCTGTTTCCCTGGGGCTGTTGTTCCTCGGGTCCCGGGAATCCTGGAGCGCCATGGCGGACGTGGGACCCGAGACCAGCCAGGAATCAGCTCGTGGTGATCCAATCGAACCAGCTCCAAGATTCTCGGGACCCGAGGAACAACAGCCCCAGGGAAACAAGCAGCCGGGCTCCGGCCAAGCCCGGAGCAACTAAGGAGGAGTTTCCGCAACCCACTCGTCACGACATCGTAGCCGCATCGATGACAAGGAGGAAAACTGGAGAAGGAGGCTGTTGGTGAGCTCACGAGAACAACAACGTGATGTGTGCAAGGGTGTCTTGATCTTTCGATGAAAGAATAAATCGATTGGATGGAGCGACGTTGGCGATCCGACTACAACTGTCCAGGGATGTTGCGCCTTAGCAATCATTACACCAATGCATGGTCAACCCAACCACGAGGGTATTTATTCCTGCAAGCAATTGAGAACTAGCAAGAACAAGATAAACAATCAACTCAAGTTGCGGAATAAAGATGTAGGATTGAATCAGCAAAAGTATCACAGGTGGGGTTCCGTAACGAACAAACCGGCGATCCAACCAATCACCGGATTACACGGCAAAGTAGCGACGCTAAATTTTGATCTAAACAAAACCTGAGTTGATCTATGGCAGCTAAGGTAAATATATAGGTGGGAGGACGAGTTGAGGTTGTCCTCTTACTCTAAAATGCGTCCCCAACAGACTCAACTTAATACATATCCCATTGGACTAAATAAGGTGACGCAGCACCATGGACAGAAAAAGGTCTCTATAGTAAAATGATAATTGCGGCTTCTCCAGAATAGATATGGACATGAGGCTAGATCCATTTGAAAGTAGACTGGATAAGCTTTCCATGAAGTACTTGCACGCCCAAAACAGAATTCGTATGAAGTCGTGGCGGTCATCACAATTCGGTGCTATTCTGTAGTCCGAATCCAGCCTGCGCGAATACGTTTCCTTTTGGGTCCTATCCATCGTTCCTAACCAAAACAAGAGTACAAACGTTTCCATGGTCTAAATAAGATGGACAAGAATATAAGAACGAACTCACCTAATAATTTATTTGGTGTGCATGAACACGAGTAATCGGACTGAGAATCTGTTGTTGTTTTGTATGTGTGGATGTATCGATCACGTTGATATCCTCATCATCCTCCCCTTCTTGCATTTGAGTCGTCCTCGACTCAATCTCATCTTCCTCTTCCAAATATGACTTTAAATCTGCAATGTAAAATGTGGAACTAACCCCAAAAGCTATAGGAAGATCAAGCTTATATGCATTCTCATTAATTTTCTCTAACACTTTGAAAGATCCATCAGCTCTAGACATCAATTTATACTTTCTCAAATCAGGAAACCTTTGTTTTCACAAATGCAACTAAATCAAATCTTTCGGTTCAAAAGTCAAATTGCCTTCTACCTTTGTCACCAGCAAGCTTATACTTAGTATTCATGCGTTCCATGTTTTCTTTAGTTGTTGTATGTAGTTTAACATCAATTCAACACGGTGTTTAGCATTAAAATTCAGTTTTTCAGAAAATGGCGAAGGCATTAAATCAATAAGAGCACGAGGCAACAAGGCATAAACAATCTCAAAAGGACATATCTTTGTAGTCAAATGCAGCGAATGATTATAAGCAAATTCCATATGAGGCAAGCATTCTTCCCACATCTTAAGATTTTTCTTTAAAACAGCCCTTAACATAGAAGACAAGGTTCTATTCACAACTTTTGTTTGACCATTAGTTTGGGGATGACAAGTAGTAGAAAACAAAAACTTAGTCCCCAATTTACCCCCACAAAGTTCTCCAAAAATGGCTAAGAAATTTAGTGTCACGATCAAAAACAATTGTGTTTGGCACATCATGCAAGCGAACAATTTTTCGAAAGAACAAATCAGCAATATGAGTAGCGTCATCAGTTTTTTGACATGGTATGAAATGTGGCATTTTAAAAAAAAATATCCACAACTACAAAAATGCAATCACACCCCCTCTTAGTCCTAGGCAATCCCAACACAAAATCCATTGAAATATCTTTTCAAGGAACACTAGGAATAGGTAGAGACATATACGAACCATGTGGATTTAAGCGTGACTTAGCCTTTTGATATGTAGTGCAGCGAGCAACAAATTTCTCCACATCTCTTCTCATCTTTGGCCAAAATAAAATGACTAGCAAGTATGTCCTCCGTCTTCTTGGTGCCAAAATGTCCCATCAAACCACCTCCATGCGCTTCCTGTAACAACAACAAAAGAACGGAGCTAGTTGGAATGCATAGCTTGTTAACTCTAAAAACAAACTTATCATTGAAGACAAATTTGTTACATATCTTTCCATCCTTACAATGCAGCAACGCATCTTTGAAATCATCATCATACACATATTGGTCTTTAATTTTTTTAAGCCAAAGATTTTGTAGTTAAGTTGTGTCAACAAAGTATATCTCCTAGATAAAGCATCAGTAATGATATTCTCCTTCCCTTTCTTGTATTTGCTAACATAAGGAAAAGATTCAATAAATTCGATCCATTTAGCATGTCTATGGTTCAATTTTTCTTGACTACGAATATGCTTCAAAGATTCATGATTAGAATGTATGACAAATTCCTTGGGCCACAAATAATGCTGCCATGTTTCTAAAGTTCTCATAAGGGCATACAATTCTTTATCATAAGTAGAATAGTTCAGAACAGGCCCAGTCAATTTTTCACTAAAATATGCAACAGGTTTTCCTTCTTGTAGCAAAACACCACCCAATCCAATCCCACTAACATCACATTCAAGTTCAAAAGTCTTATTAAAATCTGAAAGTTCGAGGAGAGGTGCATGTGTCAACTTATCTTTCAACATATTGAACGCGTTCTCTTGTGTTGTGCCCTAAGTGAAAGGCACTCCTTTCTTTGTAAGCTCATTCAATGGTGCTGCAATGGTGTTGAAATCTCGCACAAAGCGGCGATAAAATCCCGTGAGTCCGAGAAAACTCTGCACTTGTGAGACTGTTTTAGGAGTCGGCCAACTCTGAATTGCCTCAATCTTGGCTTGATCAACCTCAATACCCTGTGGAGTAACAACATAGCCAAGAAACGAGACTTGATAGGTGCAGAAGTTGCACTTCTCAAGGTTACCAAACAAACGTGCATCACGCAAAGCATTAACAACAGCACGTAAATGATCAAGATGTTCCTCTAAAACTTTGCTATAAATCAGAATATCATCAAAGTATACCACCACAATGAAAGCACACAAAACCTCATTCATCAACCTCATGAAAGTGTTAGGTGCATTGGTTAAACCAAAAGGCATTACTAACCACTCAAATAACCAGAACTTAGTTTTGAAAGATGTTTTCCATTCATCTCCCAACTTCATACGAATCTGATGGTAAACACTACGCAAATCAACTTTAGAGAAAACAGTACAGCCACTCAATTCATCACGCATATCATCTAACCTAGGAATAAGATGATGATATCTAATAGTAATGTTATTAATAGCTCTGTAATCAACACACATATGCCATAATCTATCTTTTTTAGGTACCAAAATCACTGGAACGGCACATGGACTAAGAGACTCTCTTACGTACCCTTTATCAAGTCCTGAACATGACATTGAATCTCAGTTTCCTCCGGGTTGGTTCTGTATGGCGCACGGTTAGGTAGTGAAGCTCCCGGAATCAAATCAATTTGATGCTCAATTCCACGCACCGGTGGCAGCCCCGGTGGTACTTCATTGGGAAAAACATCCTCATACTCCTGCAAAAAGTTAGTGACCGCAGGAGGAAAAGAGACAGGTATATTCTCAAAAGAAAACAAAGTGTCCTTGCAGACAAAAGCATAGCAAACAGTGTCACTTGTATCCAAACTGACAATATCAAATTAACAGCAAGTAAACAAGAACCTTTCAATTGAATCACATTTTTCTTGCCATGGTCAGATTTAGATTCTATCTTGTTATGTTGCACAAGTTCTTTGGCAACAATCTGATTTTCACTTTTAGCATGCTCCTAATTTTTCTCTTACTTAGCTCTAGCAACATCATTCTCAAAAACAGCTTCAAGAGTCATAGGATGCAACACAATTTTCTTCCCATTATGCATAAAAGAGTATTGATTTGTTCTACCATGATGCAACGTGCCTTTATCATATTGCCAAGATCTACCTAACAGCAAAGAGCAAACATGCATAGGTACGACATCGCAATCAACAAAATCACAGTAAGAACCAATTGCAAAATTTAATCTCACCAATTGTGTTACCTTAATTCGGTCACTGTTGTTGAACCACTAAATGTAGTATGGGTGGGGATGTGGTTTCATGCGCAAAGCTAGCTTGGTGACCATCTCGGTACTCACCAAGTTTTTACAACTTTCCCCATCAATGATGGTACGGCAGGAACGTTTGTTGACGACGCACTTCGTCTAAAAAAGAGTATGTCGCTGATTCTGCTCCGCTTTGCCCATTTGTGCACTCAGAACATAATACACAATAAGGCTCTCATAATGGTCCGCAGCGTCAGGCTCAATGTGTTCCTCATCTTCGCTACCTGTGTCGTTAGCTGCAAGCAAAGCGAGTGTATCATCATCCAATTCACTAGCAGAAGAATACTCACTATCATCCCTGATGATCAGAACGCGTTTGCTGGAGCAGTCCTTTCGCAAATGCCCAAAACCCTTGCATTGATGGCATTGAACATCCCGTGTTCATCCTGTGGAAGCAACAGAAAAAGCACTCTTGGCAGGCTTGTTTGCAACCTCTGTAGCGTGAGAGGGGGCTGAAGAAGGTGTTGGCCTCTGTTTGTTGCTGTTAGATGGTGTCGGTGTCAAGGCCGATGATCAACTTGGTGGGGCAGCGCCACTTCGAGTCGTCCACAAAGTTCTACCTGCAGAAAAGTTAGCCCTTGTACTCGCACGTCATCCCTGCACTTCTCTTTTAGCTTTGCAAGCATAGTGAAATAATCGAGTTATATTATTATACTCTTTGTAACTAAAAATATCATAAATGTCTCGGTCTAAACCCCCAAAAATCGAGCCCTAGCAGCCTCCTAGTCCTCTACTAATCCATCACGCAACATACCTATTTGCATCTCTTGATAATATTCTTCCACACTCTTATCATCTTGTTTCAATTGTTGTAGCTTATTTAACATGTCACGTGCATAATATGAAGGTATAAATCTAGCACGCATAATTCGTTTCAAATCATCCCAAGTAGGTGGCAAAGCATTCATATGAGTACGACGGTATTCACTCCACCAATCAAAAGCAAAATCAGTAAACTCACTAGTGGCAGCCCTAACCCTCTTATCCTCAAGAACATCATGGCAAGCAAACTTTTAATCTACTGCTAACTCCCATGAAAGGTAAGCATCAGGGTCATACTTACCATTAAAAATAGGCATAGTGAATTTAATCTTACCAAATGAATCTTCATTAGCACGTCCCTCACGGCGTGACTGGTGATAAGCCATACCACGACGGTTGAAGCGAAGCGGTCGCTGGTTTGGATCATCCTTAGAATCACCAACATAGTCATGGTCATCCAACTCATTGCCATGGTGGGATGCTCGAACGATCTCATCAAGACACCTCACAATATCATCAAGGGTGGTGTTCACGGTGGCCACGGAAGCTTCCAAGGCTGTAAACTTGGTGTTGGTATCAATTTGCGTTTGCTCCACATGACCAAGCTGTTCATTGGTGATGCGAACATCCTCCTCGAGCCCTTGGGTGCGATCCCTCACTAACCTGTCAAAATGTTGAATGATTCCTCTTGTTCGGGGTGAATAGGGAACACCCTGATTGGAAGGCTCTTCACCTGACATGGTTAGAAAGAAAAGAAACAGACAAAAACAAATACTATATCATAGGAAATAAGAAAAAAAATTTCTACAAAACTACTTGGATGTGGTTCTATCAAGTCACTCACTCTCAACATGTTCAACAAGCTCTTACCAATTCTCACCACATTAAACAGGAGGTGACGACAATCGTCGGACTGGACAAACCTTTGGAGAAAGGTGTATCGATGCCTTGGTCACTTAATCCCTGTCAAGTATTAGTCGAACTAGTGGAGCTATAGGTGGGCTAGTAATGAGACAAAGAAAAACGAGAAACCACGTTAGTCAAAAGCAAGTTTAAGGTTGGGCTAGTAATAATCGTTTAAGGTTGGTACCGTGCTAGTCCTAGGCTAGACATAGTAGAGATGCGAGCGTAACTACAAAAGACGCCACAAAACACAAACCAAGAATGATGGACAGGAGGTGACGAGTGCTCACTTTTTGGCTCTTTTTTTTGCTATTTCTCTCTCTAGTGAAGAGGAGACAGATACAACTTTTTTTATTTTTGTACACTTTTTTCACTACGAGGAGCACACAAGAACCAAACATAGAAATTTTTAGCTCGAACGGACAAAATATGAAGCCTGTAGAATTTTTCCAAGCTCTATCCAAAGGGGTCCCAAAGCTTCTCGTCTCGAAAACAGAATTTTGCAAGCAGAATTTGACAATTTTAATTTTGCCGAACCCGACAAAGAAGAAAGAATTGGATATAAATTTTTCTGTAGATGTCCATGGATATATTATATGCCTAATTCCGAGTCCGTATAAAAAAGATATGGCTATTTTAAGGAAGGTCACTCGAATCAGGTTCTATTTCTTTTCTAGTGGCGGCAGACTTAAAAGCAAACGGATTCAAGAGAAAGAACAGACCTAACATAAACAGAAAGAAATTTGGTGAATGGCAGCGATGGTAGAGATGGTGACAATAGTGATAATGGCAGCAAAGATGATGATGATGATGGCGATGTGCGTGGCAATAACTCGAAACTCTAAACAACGTAACGCTAAGACCAGGAACTCGACACAACGATGTAACAGAAAATTTAACAAGCCCTAACTAAACAGTACTAACAAAAAGGCTTAAAGGTTTATAGGATTACAGAAAACTAATCTACTAGTGTTTTTTTGGCTTTTTCTAGAATGTAGGTGTAAGAAAATTACGAAACAATAAATCTCTCACCGAGTAACCTAAAAACTCTAATACCACCTGATGTGCATGAGGGTGTCCTGATCTTTCGATGAGAGGATAAATCGATTGGATGGAGCGACGTTGGCGATCCGACTACAACTGTCCAGGGACGTTGCATGTTAGCAATCGTTACACCAACTCCAGAGACAGTCGTGAATCTCGACGGATGCACGGTCAGCCCAACCACGAGGGTATTTATTCCTGCAAGCAATCGAGAACTAGCAAGAACAAGATAAACAAGTAACTCAATTTGCAAAATAAAAATGTAAGATTGAATCAGCAAGAGTATCACAGGTGGGGTTCTGTAACGAGCAAACCGGCGATCTAACCGATCACGGGATCACATAGCAAAGTAGCGATGCTAAACTTTGATATAAACAAAACCCGAGTTGATCTATGGCGGCTAAGATAAATATATAGATGGGAGGACAAGTTGAGGTCATCCTCTTACCCTAAAACGCGTCCCTGAGGGACTCAACTTAATACATAGTCTATTGGACCAAATAAGGTGAGCAGCACCGTGGACAGAAAAAGGTCTCTGGAGTAAAACGATGATTGCGGCTTCTCCAGAACAGATATAGACATGAGACTAGATCCATTTGAAAGTATACTGGATAAGCTTTCCATGAAGTACTTGCACGTCCAAAATGGAGTCCGTATAAAGTCGTGGCGGTCGTCACTAGTCGGTGTTATTCTGCAGTCCGAATCCAGCCCACGCGAATACGTTTTTTTTGTCATGTCCATCGTTCCTAACCAAAACACGAGTGCAAATGTTTCCATGGTCTAGATAAAATGGATAAGAAGATATGAATGAACTCACCTGATAATTTATTTGGTATGCATGAGCGTGAGTAATTGGACCAGAAATCTGTTGTTATTGTGTAGACGTGGATGCATGCATGTTGACGTCCTCGTCACAACGCCGCCAGGACCCGGGCCTGTATACACACGCAGACCCCTTCTGGGCCACCTCTGGCTTCTCGTCGCCGCCTAATCACTACTAGTCCGAGAAGCCGCCGCCTGCCGCTCCCGGACAATCCGGCTCCCACGCGTGCCACTTCGAGCACCACCACCGCCACGACCTCGCGCGCACGGATCGAGAGGTCCGGCCAATGAAACTGATATCCGTCAGTTGCTCGAGCCTTTCTGTTGTCAGAAATCTGGACTTGGATTGCCCGCGGAAATGTGTATATCATTGTTCTATGTGGATTTTAGTTAACATGGTTTCTGTTTCTCTCATGTTCTTTCTAACATTCAGTATCTTGAAGCTATAGCTATGCCTGAAAGTTTTCCAGTAATCACTCAATCAGACAGTGTACTTATCACATGATTCGGTGAGCATGTGGCGGGTGTACTTATCGCATGATTTCCAGTAATTACTCAATCAGAGTACTTAACCATTTTCCTACTGTACGGAATCGTTGATGAGCTTGAAGAAAGATCATATAAATGTGAGCACCTTAAGATTGTTGGTCATATGCTCGAAGCCTAGTCGCTTGCTCAAGCGCGTGTCGTTGAATTTTGGACATTTCTTCAATCTGAATTTGAAGGCAGATAGATATGTTCACAGGTTACTGCTCTTGTTTGCTGATATGGCTTGATCACAGGATGTGGCTACTTCTGTTTATGCTCAAAGAACAAAGTGAATTGTATGTTACATTACATATTTCAGTACTCTTTTTTTTTAGAACATATTTTCAGTACTCTATGTGGCATATTTATGTCTACCTGAGTTCTTACATTATATACAATCTGAAGAGCTGCTTTCCTTTGTAATTTCACTATATTTTAACCCATGTTCTGCTGCAATTTTCCTTCAATTCACTATCTTTTGCATTAACACGTACTACATATCTTGTGCATTTGCAAGATGCAAGTTAACTACAGGAGTGCATTACAGTTCACATGTGAAGCCACTGGGTGTCTGTCTGTCTGAGTGTACTCCGGCGGCGGCGGTGGCGCCGGACTCTGGCGTCTTAGCTGCGGTTGCGGTGGCGGCGGCTTTGGCGTGTCGCGTTCCACGTCGCCCGAGAAGAAGGGTGGCGTACGGCCGGAGCTGGCCTCCCACGCCACGGTACGAGCTTGAAAGCGCCGTGGCTCGGGGTGCGTGATAGTGAGCGAGAAGTCGCATCAGCTTGAACGGCTTCTTGGCGGCGAGCCGGCGGCGAGGCCATCGCTCGGGCGGACGCCGAGGAGGGTGTGGGTGTGCCCGTCAACGCCGCGCGCTCTGCGCGCCGCCGCGGGAAGGTGGACGCGGTTACGTGGCCAGGGCGCGCGTGGGGCGGCAGGCTGCAGCGGGAGGGCGCCGAACGTCGTGGCCGCCTCGTCAAATACCGCAACAGATGTTGTGGCCGTCGCCGAGCGTTGGAAACACAATATATAGAGCACGAATCTTGACACAGGATCGGACGGGTAGAAATTTGAGAGCAGAACTGGGTCCCACCTGTCAGTCAGACAAGGGGTCTTTTATAATAGTTTTTCCTCGGCTCGGCCGCTCCCGCCCAGGCTCCTTCTTCCTCGCCTTCTTCTTCCTCCCGTCCACCCTGCTCGCCTTTCTTGATTTCTTCCCCTCCGCCTCTTCTTCCTCAACTAAAATGGATCTTTCTCCCTTCATAGACCAGATCTTGCAAGAGGATTTTGCGATACCATGTATCATGAGAGGTTTTTGTTCTCACTGCTCAGCCATGGTTTGTTTGTCTTGTTGTCCGGACCACGCCGCCATCCATCACCCCGGCACCAATGCCGTTACGGTAGAGGTAGTTGCGTTGCGGCAAGAATCTTTCTTTCGATCATCGCCATGCCCTGTATCATCTGAATTAAGTCCATGTTTCCTTCTTTCTGACAGGTTTCCATTGTTGACGGTTTTCCTGCCCTGACTCATCGAGGTGTCAGAAATAAGGGGATGGGTTACGATTGGACCAAGATTCAGAGGGTCAAGCACGAAGCCAATACGTGGATAATGCTAGGCAGAGATAGGCCGAAGAAAACACTTGCGGGTCTGCAGGAGAAATGCCGCTGCGGTTGCCGGATTGCGCCGAGATACAACTTCTGTAGCCCCACATGCAAGGTGGGAATGGATTCTTTGTTTCTGCTGTTTCCGATTGTTTTGTGAGTTCGATGCTTGATTATTTTCTGTTCTTGCTTTTCTGAGTTCCGTGAAACATCAGGGGTCGACGAATTTGTGTTCTTGCGGGCATTTCTTTTGCTTGGAATCGTCGAATCGAATTCAATTTGTGCTACAAAGATTCCTGATTTCGTTTTTGTCCTTGCAAGTTCTTGCTTTCCCGAGGTCCCTAAGACATCACTACATCAGGAGTCGACGAATTTGTGTTCTTGCGGGCATTTCTTTTGCTTTGAATCGTCGAATCGAGTTCAATTTGTGTTACAAGATTCTGTTGTGATTAGAACGAGTAAACGATGAAGAAACAAAGATCAATCACAGCGGAGACACAAGACTTAACGTGAAAAACCCCTCCAATGCGAAGGGGAAAAAACCACGGGCGCCAACCAGCAAAACACTCCTCACTATTATCAAGAGTCGGGTTACAACGTCGTGCGACGGCTTGCAAGAGTATTTATCTCAGTGAAACCCTAACAAGGGTATATGTACCGTACCGCGGAGGGCCAGCCCCCCGCACTCCCCTGAACCGTCCTCAGGGCGCACCCCAATGGGCCACTTCTACCTCCGCTCCGCTCCGACGACGAGCCTCCGCTTCGCTTCGTCAAAAGTCAGCCTTTATAATGGGCTTATGAATTTGGAACATATTCAACAAACTTCACCTTGAGACAAATTCATCTTGTAGCATAGATCAACACCTGCATCCTCAACATAGCAACAGGAAAAATACTTCTGGCGCCAAATAGCCTCTTGGGCTAATTAATCAAACCAACTAAGTTTGAGCAACTTAGCAACAGGAACTGGTTTTGTCATCATATCAGCAGGATTATCATGAGTATTGATCTTGCATACCTTTAGCTTACCTTCTTCAATCACATCACGAACAAAATGGTACTTGATGTCAATATGTTTTGTCCTCTCATGGAATATCTGATCTTTGGTAAGGTAAATGGCACTTTGACTGTCGCAGTTCAAATCAATGCAAGAATCAACTCCACACAGCTTAGCGTACAAACCTTTTAGCCAAATTAATTCCTTGGACGCTTCACAAACAGCCATGTATTCTGTTTCAGTAGTAGACAATGCAACAACAGACTGCAAAGTAGCCCTCCAACTCATAGCACAACTGCCAACAGTGAACACATAACCAGTGAGTGACCTTCGCCTGTCCAGATCAGCAGCATAATCTGAATCCACATAACCAATAAGTCCCTTATCAGTTCTGCCAAACTTCAAATAAGAATCTGCTGTGCCTCTGAGGTACCTGAGAATCCACTGAACTGCTCTCCAATGTTCTTTACCAGGATTAGACATATACCTGCTAACCAAACTCATAGCATATGATAAATCTGGACGAGAGCAAACCATGGCATACATCAAAGACCCAACAGCACTAGAATAAGAAACTCTTGACATGTATTCAATCTCTTGATCTGTACTAGGACACTGTGCAGCTGATAATTTAAAGTGAGGTGCAATAGGAGTACTAACAGGCTTTGCATGATGCATGTTGAAATGCTGAAGAACTTTCTTAATATAATTTTGCTGACTAAGAAATAACAAATCAGATTTTCTGTCTCTAATAATTTTCATACCGAGAATTTTCTTAGCAGCACCAAGATCTTTCATGTCGAACTCACTACTCAATAGTTTCTTCAATTTAGTGATTTCAACTTTACTCTTGGCAGCAATCAACATATCATCAACATATAACAACAGATATATGGGTGATCCATTAACATGCTTAATGTAAACACAGCTATCATATTTTGACCTCTTAAAACCATGCGACAGCATAAATGAATCAAACCTGTTATTCCACTGACGAGGGGATTGCTTCAAACCATACAAGGACCTCTTCAATTTGCAAACAAACTTCTCCTTGTCTGGCACTATGAACCCTTCTGGCTGGTCCATGTATATGTCCTCCTCAAGCTCTCCATGCAAAAACGCAGTCTTCACATCTAACTGCTCAAACTCAAGATCATGTGATGCAACAATACTAAAGAATGTGCGAATGGAGCTATGCTTTACAACTGGAGAGAACACATCATTATAATCAACACCAGGAATTTGACTGTAGCCTTTTACTACTAACCTTGCCTTAAACTTTGGAGGTTCGCTTGGAGATAAACCCTCCTTTCTCTTGAAGATCCATTTGCAGCGGACGGTCTTCTTTTTCTTTGGCAAAGGCACAACCTCCCATGTGCAATTCTTCTCTAGAGACTGCATCTCCTCATGCATAGCTGAAATCCACTTCTCATGAGTACCACAAGCAATGGCTTCAACATAAGTGGCTGGCTCATGAGTATTCTCCACCTGTTCAGCACAACTCAAAGCATAATAAGTCAAATTACATTCTTCAATAAGACGGTTTGGAGGTCCACAACCCCTCTTGGACCTGCGATGAGCAATAGGAGGAGTTTGCTGAACATCATCATGAGCATCATTATCAGCAATTTCATTTTCTTGGTCATCAACCGGCTCTACCTGCACCGGCTCCACCTGCACACCTTCCTCATCATCCACATGCTCCACCTGCACGTTGATATACTGCAGCTCCTTTTCAGAACTCTCTGGAACATGATCTGAGGACAAACTGTCATTAAACATCACAGACTCATTGAAAACAACACTCCTGCTCATGAAAGCCTTTCCTGTTTCGGGATTCCACAATTTATATCCTTTAACTCCCGAACTATAACCAAGAAAAAGACACTTAATAGCTCTAGGCTCTAATTTTCCATTATCAACATGAGCATAAGCAGTGCAGTCAAAAACTTTCAACTGTGAATAATCAGCAGGTGTACCAGACCATACCTCAATGGGGGTTTTCTTATTAAGTGGAATAGAAGGCGACCTGTTTATCAAGTAGCATGCGGTGTTAGCAGCTTCAGCCCAAAAACGCTTGCTCATCCTGGCATTGGACAACATGCAACGAGCCTTTGAAATGATGGTCCTATTCATACGCTCAGCCACACCATTTTGCTGCGGAGTGTGTGGTATGGTGTGATGCCTAACAATGCCTTCTTGCCTGTAATAATCATCAAAAGCATCCGAACAGAACTCTCCACCATTATCAGTACGAAGTAATTTCACCTTTCTTTCAGTTTGCCTTTCTATCATAACTTTCCAGTTCTTAAAAGCAGCAAAAGTATCATCTTTATTTTTCAGAAAATAAGGCCAAACTTTTCTAGAGTAATCATCAATAATAGTAAGCAAGTAACGAGCACCACCTAGAGAAGGCTTACGAGAAGGACCCCATAAGTCAGCATGTACATAATCAAGAGTACCTTTGGTGGTATGAACTGAGGTGTTGAACTTTACCCTCTTATGCTTCCCAAAAATACAATGCTCACAGAACTTCATGTTACTCGAAGTGCAGCCATCCAGCAAGTTTCTCTTCATCAATTCTGACATACCAAATTTACTCATATGTCCCAAACGCATATGCCAAAGGTTAGTTTTACTAGGTTCATCATTAGCAACAACAGCAGCAGCGAAAACAGAACCATGTAAAGTACTTCCTCTAAGGACATATAACTTTGCAGAATTCAGATCACCTTTCAAGCAAACAAGAGAACCTTTTGATACCTTTAAAACGCCATCTGAACCGGAATAATGGAAACCTTCTGCATCAAGCGTGCTGAGTGAGATGAGATTTCTGGACATCTCTAGTATGTACCTCACATTTTTCAGCGTGCGTGTCATGCCATCATGTGCCTTGATCTGTACGGAGCCGATGCCCACAACGTCACATGGGTTGTCGTCTCCCATACGCACAACATCTCCTTTCTGCACAGGCTTATAGGAACTAAACCAGTTTCTGTTAGTGCAGATATGAAAGGAACATGCAGAATCAAGTATCCATTCATCATGACCAGAAACACAGCCAGCAAAAACTACCAGACAATCTCCAGAATCAGAGTTTTCAGCACCAGAAACAACAGAAGCATTACCATCAGGATTGCCTTTCCTCTTCTCCTTATTTTTCAATTTTAAACACTCCTCTATAAAATGGTTTTTCTTCTTGCAATACTTACAGAACATCTTGGGTGGTTTGGACTTTGAACGGCCTCTACCGTTTTGGCTCTTGCCACGATCGTAGTTGTCACTGGAGGATCTATGCTCAGATCTACCTCTCACATGCAATGCTTCGCCCTTGGAGGACGACGATCTGTCGGTTTGCACCATGCCTCTCATCTTCTCCCTGGACTGGAGTGCCTCATAAACTTCCGCAAGGGTTAGTTCATCACGGCTTAACAGTATGGTGTCACGGAAATTAGCATACGAACTTGGCAATAAACATAACAGTAAAAGGTCTAAGTCCTCATCATTATACTTCACCTCCATCGACACTAGGTCCGCTCCGCTCCGGCCCAAGCCTCCGGCGACGGGCCTCCGCTTCGCTCCGTCAGAAGTCGGCCTTTATAATGGGCTTATGAATTTGAACATATTCAACAGATTCCTGATTTCGTTTTTATCCTTGATAGTTCTTGCTTTCCCGAGGTCCCTAAGGCATCGCTACATCAAAGTCGACGAATTTGTGTTCTTGCGGGAATCTCTTTAGTTGGAATCGACTTCAATTTGAGGTTACAAGATTCTTGATTTCGTTTTTATCCTTGCAAGTTCTTGCTTTCCCGAGTTCCCTGAGACATCACTACATCAAGGTCGACTAATTTGTGTTCTTGCGGGAATCTGTTTAGTTGGAATCGACTTCAATTTGGGGATTTAAGATTCTTGATTTTGTTTTTATTATTGTGAGTTCTTACTGATTTGTCAGGACTGAATGATTTTCTTTCTCTCCCATTTAGGTCGCGGAGGTGCAGCGGGGCCAGAGCTGGCAGACAGTGCAACAACTCGTAAACTCGAGTTACAATCAAGCACATGTGAGAGATCGTTTCTGTTTGACATGCGAGCTCAGCTTCAGTTCAGAGAAGTGTTTGGACCATAGGCTTCACCATCCTGTCGAAGAGCGGGATAACATTGTGATGCTGGAGATTGTGATGAAAGATGGATGGACTCTTATCCCTGAGGAACAGCTCCCAATAGCTTCTTGTGATAGAATAAATGTAAGTTTTTAGACCAGTTTCAGTTCTGTTGGTAACTTTTCTGTTGGTAACAAAAACTTAGTTCTTGATTGATTTGCTCAATTTCACAGCGCGTCGAGCTTGCGGACGGCCGTCTCGCTGTACCCCTCAGAGCACGCCTCCTGCAGGGCGCTAACCACGACGGACACGGATGCAGGCACATCGGTTGCCAGGAGGAGGTCACAGTTTACGGCCACTGGTGCAGCATCTCCTGCAGAAGGAATGCCGCACCGGTGGTGGCGGCTGATTGAATCATCTTCTGATCTTCTCTGCAGCAGCGGCAGCAGCAGCAGCCGGCGATCGCTGCAGTGCCTCTTCCTCGACACCGAAGTATGGCTGCTACCCCATGGAGTCTGGGTGAGTACTTGCGCTCAGACATCCTCGTCCCCTTCCCTCACTTTCTGCGTTTCTACTGCATCACCGGCAAGCCGGGAAGAACTCGCCGCCGGGGAATGTCGCGGTCGCGCCATGGAATTGAAGCAGAGAGGACGGGGAGGAGTAGAAAAGGATGTTTTCACCGACAGGTGGGCTCGAGCCCTTTACTTCCACTGACATGTGGGTCCCACCTGTATCCTATAATCAGCCCTTCTTCTTCCTTGGACCGCCTCAGCTCGGGTACTCCACCGACCGCGCCGCCGCCACTCCACTCCACTCCACTGATGGGTTTCAGCCACCGCCGCAGCTGCGGCCTCTCCTCCTCCCTTCCACCGCACCACCCGCCCCTCCCTCTCCTTCTACACCCTCACGTCTGGGCCCCTCCACCCTCCGCTGCCTCCTCGGCCACGCCGCCTCCCCACCTCCTCCGCAGGCCACCACCCAGGCCTATCCCCCGCTGACGGCCACCGCCTCTACCCTCTTCATCTCATCCGGCATCTCCTTGCTCCTAGCCGAAGACGCCGAGCACCAGCACCAAACCCTAGATCGGCGCCACCTGCGGGCCGCGCCTTCTGATGTGTTTGTGCGGCGGGATTATCTTTGCATTTCCTTTCCCATGGAGGCTTCGTGCGTTGTACTTTTGGGGGCGAACTCGGGGGGGAGTGTGGATGTTTGAATTTGGTGGGGGTTTCAGAGAGATTGGGTCAAGACTTCTACTTACCGATGAGCTATAGAATTAAGAGCTGTAGCGCATCGGTAATTTAGCATTTGTACATGTCTGCATTTTCATGTGTATTACCATCCGTATATGCCTGCATCTTCATGTGTATTAGCATCTGCATCTTCATCTGTAGTTACAATAAATTAAACAGTGAACTATGTTGCTTGTTTCGAACTAATGCCTTGGTTTCTGCCAAGCTTAACTGCCTTGCCCTGACCAGGATCAACTAAACTGAGCTCTCCTATCTTGCATAGTCACTTGGACTATGTTGCTTGTTTTGAACTAATGCGTGTTGATGCTGTGGCAACTTTTCTGGTCGTAATGATGAGTGAGGATTAGCTAATTAGACTCTAGTGGAGAAAACTGTGGTCTGTTATTGAATTCTTTTTGAAATGACAAGTTCAACAGTAACTTAGCAGATTAGAAGTGACGATTCTTGGTAAAGTCCATTCGAACTTGCGATGAGAATAAAGTTTTAGGGACCTATGATCTGCCCTCAATGATGGTATTCAAGTGCTGGCGATCAAAGATGTATCTATGTTTAGGTCCTCAGTCCCTCACTCTGTGAATAGTAGCCCTACAGCCCGATGAATATCGGGCTTAAATGGTCAAACCAGTACATATATGAGAACTACAGAGCAAAGATTACAGTGTGTAGAGTGCAATGTCTAGTTGTCTGCAGCCTATCCACTAATCCCGAGTGCAATATCTAGTATGATCACTTGTTTTTCTTGACCCTTGTTCCTGCCACTGCATTCTCTTTGTGCCAAGTGCTAACTGCTTCAACCAAGAGATGCCCCTCTATAGATTGTGATTTTAGAGGCAGAGAGCCTTGATCTGATTACTTCCCATGGTTGATTGATGGTTTAACTAGTTTTTGGTGGCATAATTGTTTAACTAGTTAACACAGCTCAGGGTTTATTTGACATATGCATGTTCCTTGATTGGTCTAATCCTGATTATCACAGATTGCACACACATTTCAGGTGTATACCATCACGACTCTTGAAAATTCCTGGCTATTGTTATGTCTATTTCCTTTGGTTTGGCTGCTTGTTTCTCTATTTTGATATTGATCGTAAACTTCCCAACATTCATGTGATGTACTGTAGTCTATACTTTGTCTGTTACTATTAATCAGAACCTCTGCTCCCCATGTTTGTTCATTACTTACACAGAAGCATAATCTTTTTCAAATTGTCTTTGCGCTTCTGCAGTTGCACACAAAAGGAGTTCGAATCGCCCCAGCTCCATCGCCATTGCCACCTTAGCTAGTTTTTGGTTGCTGATGCAATGTACAGTCCTTGAGGGTTGAGATATCACCATGGATCATCTTAACTGAATGAGGTAGTGCCAATGACAATACAACGGCTTCTGGTTTCAGGTAGTTGTGAGAGCGATCAGAAACTAATCTGTTTGATGTTTTAGCTGTTGAGTACAGTCGCTGGAACAATGTTTCTGAGTGTTTCTCCTGTATAGTTTTAGAATGCTAACTGGAAG
Organism: Oryza officinalis; assembly: GCA_008326285.1. Lineage (NCBI taxonomy): Eukaryota > Viridiplantae > Streptophyta > Magnoliopsida > Poales > Poaceae > Oryza > Oryza officinalis. The sequence continues at coordinate 5,421,187 of BDMV01000010.1, forward strand.
CTTGTAAAGTTCTGGTATCGGCTTATACCAAGAGTACTCTGGTGATACCTTCTGGATTTCTATGTCCTACTGTCTGAATCTTACGTTTCAAAACAAGCATCAGCAAGGCAACATTTTCTGCCTTCTGATTCTGGCCTTCCAGGTGTTGATCAACACAAGCAATGGAATGTTTCATTACTCCAGGTGTTTTGGAAACTGTCCCCTCGAACTCTTTTCAAAGATGCCTACTATAAGCCTATCACGACAATATGTCGTTCTATGTTGTCGCAATGCTTTTGCTTGTGTCCTTTTTCGGTTTTTTTTTGTTAATTGCTTGTGTCTTTTCCCACATTCATGTATAGCAGCCTGAATAGGCTCTCTTTCCTTTTTTTTTCTAAAAAAAAAAAAACTCAAACAGCACGAGAGGCCCGTGTTGTATCATCCTCTTTTTGTAGATAATGGAAGTAACTACCATACTGGTTTGTAATCGCAAGAGAAAAAAAAGTGTAGGTGTTCTTGTAGTGTAGATATCAGTTCTCCAGCCAAAAATAAATTAAATCATGTGCACATGCAGGGCAACTTCATCCTTGAATATTCATTTTCAGGCCAGCCAATTTGGCATAAAGAACTGTCCAATTTTTGTGCTTCCACATGTACCAGGTTGTTATAATTAATATGAAAAAAAGTTGGACACTACAAAATCTGTCCAATTTTTACCTTCCACATGTGTCATGATGTTACAACTATGAAAAAAGTGGTTGGAAAAAGAAAGATGGAATTCTGTCCCATTCATTTGCAAATACTAAAACACAGCGCTAATCATCTCCATTACTGTATTTCCTTTTCGCCATGCTTCTTGCATCCACTCTGCCCATCAGTGTCACCCAGCTTGTTCATAAACAGTTCAATTCGAAAATACTCCTAAGTTGATCTCATTCAATCGAAATCTTGATCATATAAATCCAATCAAGAAAGCAGAGAAGAGAAAAGAAGGGATGAAACCAGGTGAAAAGAAGTGATGAAAGCAAGCTAGGAGGAATGGAAATGAAAGGAAAGCATGGACAGCAAGCAGCCACAGCCCTTGCCACAATAACATCACAATCACAGGTGCCAATAGCATCATAACTCTTGATGAGTGATGACAAAGCACCAGTTAGTTGCCACACACATTCAATCCACCATGGATGGAAAGAAAGGAATCATATCAAGAAAATTAAAAATGATGGGAAAATAAACTATAGCTGAGAAACAAGGACAGCTACGGGGTCAGTGAGTAACGCCCCGTGTTTTGGATGGGACTTTTTACTCTCTATCACATCAAATATACATTAATTAAAAATAAACTAAAAATAAAACTTATTTTATAACCTGAACTAATTTGCGAGACGAAACTATTGAACCTAATTAATTCATAATTAATCTATGTAATGCTACAGTAAACAAATGCTAATTATAAATTAATTAGGCTTAAAAACTTTATCTCGTGAATTAGCACTCATTTATATAATTAGTTTTATCTCGTAAATTAGCACTCATTTATATAATTAGTTTTATTATTGATCTATGTTTAATACTCTTCATCTGTCACACTTAAACATCTGATATGACAGAAACTAAAAATTAAAAATTAGTCCCTAATTCAAACACCCTTAAGCAAAGCAAGCTACAGACTGCATAGGTTGAGGATGATATCAATATCAAATCATATCACGACCTGGCCGGATGACGAATCAATCATGGCTCACAATTTACATAAATCATTACAATTGTCGCCTCAGCTTAACAGGATCACCATAATTGTCAGCAGCAGCAGCAGTAACAATAGAGGGGGGGGGGGGGGGAGAAATTAAAGAGAAAGAGAAAAACGAAGACGAAAGATTTGAAAAGCCTCAATTTCTCAATTTTCCTAACAAAACTTTTGGCAGCAGCAACGGCGGCTGCATCTAAATCGCCGAAGAATCACGCGCGTTCATATCTGGTGGTATCCCCTCTTCCTCCTCCGCCGAATCACGGGAGGACGGAAATGAGGAGAATCCAGAAGTATCCGTGCGTCGGGGTTCAGCGGTGCGCCGTGACGAGCGTCTCGATGAATCGCAGGCCGTCGAACCGCGGCGCGAACTTCTTCCCCTCTCCTTGCTGCTCCCCCGCCGCCGCGCGTTCAGCGTCCCTTGACAACGACGACGACGACCCCTGCGAGGCAAACGAGGAAAAGAAACAGTCAGGACCAGCGCCCCACAGCGATCCCGCAAGATCAGAGGAGATCGAGGAAGATGGGGATCGGGGGCAAACCTGGTTGTGGCGGACGAGGAAGGCGTCGCACCTGCCGACAGCGGCGGCCGCGGTCTCCTGCTGCGGCTGATCGGCGCAGTCGCAGGCGAGCAGCTCGGCCCCGGACGCCGCGGCCACGGCCGCGGCGGACGCGACGGCGGCAGCCAGCCCCCACTTCATGGCGACGACCTGACTCCCCTCTCCTCCGGCGACGGATCGCCGACAAGCGCGGTGGGAGGAGGGACCCACCGCCGTCCGGTAGCCGCGGAAGATTCGCGTGCGTGGTGCGAACGCGAGGAGATGCGGGTGGGCGGTGGTGGAGGAGGAAATGGCGGAGTGCGCCGTCGGCTAGTCGCGTTTATAATTATATAATAGCGGAGGAGGTGAGAGGAGAGGCGGATGTGGCGTGGCGGGGAATTAATCGGATTGGAGTTTATTCCGCGTCGCGTCCGGTGGGCCCCCGCCCGGTGTGGGTGGGGCCGTGCGTGGTTGAGACTTGAAGAGTCGAGTCGAGAGCGGCGATCCGCAGACGAGCGGAGCGGAGCCTCGGTGATTGTGATGGCTGCCTGCCTACTGCCGGACTACCGGTCGGCATTTGCTGCTCCTCCACATTTCGTCGGTCAACAGTTCGTCCACTCCTCCCTTGCGTTGACGAGCTCGGCCTCGGGGGTAAAATCTTTCCAACTGTACTGTTGCCGAGCGTTAATTTTGTTCGTACCTTTAACCTCTGTGTTTTTGGCCCTGTTTAGTTCCAAACTTCAAACTTCAAAATCCATCACATCGAATGTTTGGACACATGCATGAAGTATTAAATGTGGACGAAAAAAAAAACTAATTACACAGTTTGCGTGTAAATTGCGAGACGAATCTTTTGAGCCTAATTGCACCATGATTTGACAATGTGGTGCTACAGTAAATATTTGCTAATGACGGATTAATTAGGCTCAAAAGATTCGTCTCGCAGTTTACAGGCGGAATCTGTAATTTGTTTTGTTATTAGACTATATTTAATACTTCAAATGTGTGTCCGTATATCTGATATGACCTGATGTGACGTTTTTTTTCAAAATTTTTTTGAATCTAAACACGGGCTTTGTTTCATAAAAACCACCCTAATATAAGATATAACATATTTTAGTGCGGTTCAGATTTATAATATTACAATATGTTATATTCGTTTTTTTAATTAAGATACAAACTTTATATTGGTTTTGGGAAGTTTGTAATAATTAAAACTCAAATAATTATTATTAATGACTTTTCATTTTATGTTCGTTGACTTTATCTTTATCATAATCTATCTTATACGCCAATATTTATTTGCACGATACACTGAAAATTTGTGGGCTTTAAACATGTGCTTGGTCTAAGGATGTAATGGAACCACCGCACCACAGAGACAAATAACACTGCTCTCCCACCCACACCAAGCCATGCTGCCCGAAGAAAAGCTAATAGGGGTTATTGTTGCTTAGCTTGCCACCCGGGCAAGCAGCTCCGACTTCGCCCCAGCTCACGAATGCTCACCAATGTGGTGGGAACCTCTAACTTCGCCACCTCCCCGTACAAAAGCTTGCAAAGGCTCTCTTGTGCCACAAGTTCCAAGAAACTCATCGTCCATCGACACCAACTTGACCAAACAGCCAACTTCTCCAATGCCATAGGGCTCCCCGCGCCCGAAGTCTGGAAGCAGACTATCCATAAGAGGAGGAGGAACATCGAGGAAGGGAAGAGAGTCCAGCCGGCCAAAAGGGAATCCCTCTCTATGTCCTTTGAGCCACCATCAACGTCGATGCCCGTCATGACCTCGCCGCCAAGCCACCTAATGGCTTTGTGGCAGCGAGCAACACCTACAACTTCAGGCCACCTTGCGCCAGCACCCCCAATAGGTTTTCTTGCACCAACGCCACCTAGTGTTGAAGCCAAACAACTCCTGCAACAGCTCTTCAACTTCAAACCCGACTTGTGTAGTAGCGCCGACAACAGCCTCCACCTCTTCCTGCGTCGGCACCAACGCAAGAACGTCAAGCCCCTAGCCACCAAGGAAGATGCCGCTACACATCGTCCAGGCGCCACTGCTATGCAAACTAGATGTCGCCACGACCACACCCCATGCCCCCGACCACCGTCAACCACCAGGATCCCGCGCGTCCCCAAAAGGAGACTCCAAATCTGGTCATCGCCTCTCGTCGGGAGCGTGAACGGATCCGCCGCACACGCGGCCAGATCCACAACTTGCGTGGCCCCCCTCGCTGCCAGGAGACTATCATCCTCACCTACCTTGCCACCCAACGCACCATGGTGCCCCGACCGCCACAGTCACTCACACGCCACACATTCCTCGTGTGCCTTGAAATACCTTGCCGAGCAAGCTTGCCTTGCCGCTGTTGTCCTGGCTCGCCGCGCGGATTTCGCTAGCTCACTCCGGCGGTGGTGAGGTGCATGGCACTACTACAAAAATGATTTTTCTGTACGAGGACCCTTATAGGTTGCAGGCGGATCGTAACTGGTTATGTTTGCAAAAATCATTTTCCAAGAGAAGATTCATGGCCGCATGCAAAAATGCATTTTCGCATTTTTCCAAACAGGCCTATTAAAGGACTGCATGCAAAAATAGATTTTCGCATGCGGACAACTTGGAGAGAAGTGGGCCCCACACGTCCCTGCACCCCTTTTTTCTCCTCCTCGTCTCCACCGCGCATCTCACTCCTCTTTTTTTTCTGGCCTCTTTCCCTTCCCTTCCTTTCCTACTCCACCTCATCTCTTCCCTTTTCCTCTCCCCCTTCTCTTTTCCATCGCCGGCAGCTGAGGCGGAGACGGCGGCCTCACGAGCGGGCGCCGGTGGCGCGCGGACGATGGTCTTTGGGGCCGGTGGCGGAAGTGGCCTCGGGGGCGGGTGGCGTCAGCACGCAGATCCGACCGGCCCCGTCCTCGAGAGCGACGGCGGTGCGCGGATCCATCGCCAGCGACCGCGAGACGGGCAAATCTGTCGTCGATGAGCTTGGGGCGCCCCTTTCCCCTCCCGCGCGGATTTGCCGGCAGTGGCGACGAGAGGGGTGACGACGACGATGGTGGCGGGAGGACGATGACAATGATGGCGGTGACAGCGATGATGGCTTCTGGATTAGGGTTTCGGGGCTAGGGTTTTGATTTTTGGATCTTTTTGCGAATTTTCATTTTCGCGTGCGAACGGCTTAAGCGCCTGCATGCGAAAATTGGATTTTCACGTGCGATTGCTCTACCCGCATGCGAAAATCCGATTTTCACAAACCTTTGAACGCAGGCGAGCCACCCGTCCGCATAAAAAATTAATTTTGACCGTATGAAAAAATTGAATCTGTAGTAGTAGTAGTGTGGTAGTAGAGCGAGGAGAGCAGGGAAGAGCGGCGACGGCTAGGGTTCGAGCCGCTGCCCGAGTCACACGCGTGGGGACGACGCGAGGGCCTTTTTCTTAATTCCCAGCCGTAGTTTACAACTTCCACAATGTAATTAATATGCCCACGTACGTCCAACACGTAGCACAGCACCATACATGACCGCCTAATTAACCTCAAAGTCCAAGGAAGGATGTTGGCAATTGGCAATTTAGCATGTTTAATGGGCCACAGCTCAGTGAGACCCGCTAGGTGAACATCATCTTGAGAGAAAAAGAAGACGGGGAGAGCGGGGAAGTAACGTCGGCGTCGCCGTGGAACGCATGGCTGGGAGCATCGCGTGCAGAGAAAGCAGTCCCAACCGATACTAGATATGCTCGATTTGCATCATACGCTTACTTCCCCGTTATGTTAATGTTAGTGCCGTTCCATTCGATCCAATTCATCCGGATCACCCGACGCCTCACGCAAGCGCTTGCGTCGCCACGGATTGTGACAGCATAACGTGAACCTCACTCACCGGCCTCATCCAAATTGCCAGCTCCATGGGAGTACAATTTTATATACAGTTTCAGTTTTAGCTTCTTTTTCTTTTGTAATTTTTTTGGGCTTGAGTGGACCACATGCATCATGGTTAAATAAATAAATGAACGAACTTATAATCACAAAGAAAGGAAATTAAAAGTTGTTGAATATAAATATGTATCACGCATGCATCAACCGGCGCCGTCGCTGTTGTTCCGTCATGCCGTCCCTCCCTCGTCGGCTTTCGGGTTTGGTTGGACGTGCTTTTCGGAGATAGGGGCAGTGCGTGTGCGTCGCGAATATACTCGATCCGCCCCCAGTGCATTCCTGTACACATTTTTAATGTGCAAAAGATACAGATTATATAGGAGAGAAAAAGCAAGATGATATGCGTGTGCTGGGATGAATTATCCAAAAGATATGGTGCACCTCGATCGCCTTGCACCTTTGTGATGTTGTGATGGATAATTGGATACTGTACATTGTCATCGCTTATGTATGGTCGAACTGATTAGACATGCATGCATCCGCCAGGTTCTGTATCCAATTTAGGGCTCGTTCTGTTTGTAGGATTTTTAAAACGTAAAAATAGAAAAAAACATAAAAATAGTATGAGAAAACATGTGCAAATCTAAGAACTGAAAAACATAAAAAACTTCTCTATGGTTGTGTAGCAAACAATCCAAAAGACTGAAAACATTGGGTTAGAGTAGAGGGATATGAATTTTTCCTTTATGCATTCTTTGAAACGAATGACAGTGTAGCATATTCCTGTACTTTTTCTTTATAATTCTTTTGAAACGAATAAGCTCTTAAGATATCCAGAGATAAAAGATAAGATTTAATCAGATGTCTTTCATGTATAACTTAAAAAATATCCGGTGAAAACCATTAAACGTCAAATAAGTGAAAACCCATAAAAACCGAATCTAACAGTTTTCTAAATTCATGGAAAAAATTAGTATAGGCATGAACTATATTAGCACCTAATCTAAACTCAACTTTGTTTGGTAGGAAAATAAATTAGATAAATAAGTAACATGGCACTAATAATAATGTACCGCTGTTAATTTCTAATTGTTGATGGAAGACTTATCGAAAACAACTATTATTGGTGAGAAACATAGGACTACTCGCTTTGACTTGCGCAGTAATCATCTTACCATGAAACAATGTAAGCTGATTTAGAGGATTTCAATCTTATAAAAAATTCATGGAAAGACCGGCCTTTGAAACAAAGCAGTGAATCATATCCTTTTCTTTTCAAATTTCTATAATTAGTAACGGTTGAAAGAATTTTCATTTAATCTATCCCTTTATCTGATTCTTTCATTTTTCTCATTTTTCGTACGATACACTCAAATGTTATTTCTGTAACATTTTTATATTTTGTGATTCTCTATTTTATAGTTACATTTCTATTAAAATTATATGTTTTTTAAAAATTTACATGGTTTTTTTTAATCCTGAGTTCGAAGAACCCCTACAGCTGCCTTGGCAGATTTAAAACCCACCCCCCACCCCCAAAAAAGAAACAAACTGAATTCCAAAATTTTCAACCAAAGCTCATTTTATTTTCAGTCAATTTCGTGTGGAGAAGAACAGAGGGGAAACAAACGCTGGCAATTTCCAGAGTTCCCGTGGTGGGAACAGCGAAAACGTGGACAGAGAAAGAGGCACATGAATACAGTGGATCACGGGGCAGAGAATCTGTCTGCGTTCACACTTGTGAAGCTTTTGGATTTCTTTGCGTGGTCGGCACGAGATGCCCCTAGCATGGCTTACCCAGGCCCCACATGCATTTTCACCTTGACCTTTGGGTCACTTTCTTTTTCCACTGTTACCAATAGTATTGTATTTTTTTCTAATAAAACACATACCTAATATAATAAAAATATAACACACCATTACAAATATATGTAAAATGTCTCGTGTTAGACTTGTTTTCTTCTGTGTATTTTCTTCATTTCAATATAAATATATCCAAAATAGGATACTGACATATACTAAAATTACGAACCTCGATACCTACCTGTCCAAATAATTCAGTCCTAAGATAGGTTACATTATTATACTAGTAGGAGGATAGGTGGAGGTATTCAATTTACTTGCAGTCGACCATGTCATGTGTACTTGAAGCCTGACATTTAGCGAAAAGTCAACTTTAAGTAGGGAACAGTACTTGTACTAGCTGCATCAAATACTCGAAATGCGAAGAAATCCGGTGAACCAAATCAATAGTCCCAAAATTTGCCTAAGGAGAAAAGTGTGCCAAAATTTGCACAAAAATTCAAACTAAGATTAAGCAGGAAGAACAGCACAGTCAATTAATGGAATAATGCTAGTAACTAATCCCAAAAACTAAAATGCAAACTACTCCTGTAAAACGCCAGGCATCGATTAATTCATTCATCTTCCACCCATCGTGAGGCTAACTGAAATCCATTCTGCTCTTCGCGAATGCTAATCTAGCTACCTAACTAGCCATGAATCCTGCTCTGCTCTGATCTGATCTGCTCTGCCATGGCGGTTCAACGGTGCGCGGTGACGAGGGTCTCGATGAAGCGCAGCCCGTCGAACCGCGGCGCGAACCGGTCCTCCGCCGCGCCGGCCGCCCTCCTCCGCCCATTCCCATTCGACGCCGGCGAGCCCTGCAGAAGTAACAAAGCAACACGCGCGCACGCGCCGAGCGTGAGCAATCCACACACAGCTACCGGGAACGCAGACAAGGAACAAGGTCGGGTGGCCGAGCGTGCGTACCGTGGGGTTGGAGCCGCACGGGGAGACGCCGGCGGCGGCGGCTGACGCGACGGCGGTGGCCGCTGCCGAGGCGGCGGCGGCGGCGGCTGCGGCGGCCCACTTCATCTCCGGCCGACGGCGAGGGGGAGGAGACCGCCGCCTCCTGGAGCGAGTGAGCGAGCTGATAATGATGGCTGCTGCAGTGCTCCCTCCCGCTTCCGGCTATTTATGGAGGTGGGATCGGCGGCGGAATGTTGCGGGTCGGATTCGGGCGGATTGGATGGCGTCACGGGCGGTCGGTCGCTGGCGCCGGCCACGTGGGGGCAGCGGTGGATTGCTGCTGCAGTCGAGGTGGTGGAGTGGGCGGCGGCGGCGGCGGGTCGCCGTGGACTGGATTTGGGCGCTCTCTCTCTCTGAGTCTGGGCCAAATTCGCTCTGTCGGCCCAGCAGATGGTGGTGTGGGCCCGGAAGATTGATTAGATATGGTCTGACTAGAATTTTTTCAATTTTCAATTTTATTTATTAAAATATTTAAAAAATAATTTTTGGTTCCAAAGTTTTACAAATCTACACTCCTACCGCCCTTCAAAAGGACGTCTTCTTATGACGTGACATGTATCGATTGGTGTGTTGTAATGGTCATGTGAAGGGAGATTGACCATTTTACAAGTAGGAGGGCGATAAAGGGTTTGTCTGTAAATAGTCAACCCCGATTATTCTACAAGCGGTTCCTTTGCGGTCCTTTGGAAGAGCAACAAGGGGTTATCTGTAAAATAACCGGCCTTCTTCCAACGAACGTGTGTCACATCATAAAAAAACGCTCTCCCAAAAAACGTTAAGGGTGTAGATTTATAAAACTTTGAACCAAAAATTATTTTTTAAATATTTTAATAAATAAAATTAAAAATTAAAAAAATTCTTTGCAGGGACTTGAAAATGGACAGCCGGGATGAGTCATACATGGGTTGAGTGTGAGACTCTTAGTTGTTCCATTAGTGTTTGGTTTAGGAATGAGGGAGGATGAGTTGGACTCATCCTTATTTTTAGATCATCCCCACTATCCGTTTGGCATGAGAATAGGATGGTCCTAGTTTTTAGGGGATGATCTCAGTGAGACAGAAAAGTGAAATAGATTGGTCCATCAGTTTTTGAGGGTCCAGTCCAACTCAGATCTAACATGTGACAGAAAAGTAAAATGGATTGGTCCGCCAATTTTCGAGAAACCAGTTCAACCCGGATCTCATAAGAATATTCCTTTACAGAGATCATCCCATTTCATCTATCCTCAAACCAAACACCTTGAAAAAATGGGTTCGACTCAAACCAACCCACTTCATCCCTTGAACAAACATATGCTTAGACTATTGCTTTCCTGTCAAAATCAATCTTATTAAAATTAGGTTTGGTGATATTATCAAATTTTCTTAGTGGTGGATGTGTTTAGTTTGATGCATTTTAAAAAATTCATACCGTTTTCTATGAGACGAAATTTTGAAGCTATCAGATTTTGGTAGGATAGCATTGATAAGATCATGTTTAATTTATTACCCTTGGTACGGTTGAGGTGGTAACAAAGTAAACACCTACACCAGTCAGTCGAGATTTTTTTACACACTGTCCATTAATATAAGCATTCTAAGTGGTTTATATTTATACAAAAATAAATATTTTATAGTATTATTTGTCTCATCAGTCACTACTAATTTATTTTTTTCTTAGTATTTTCACCACTAACCGTACCATCCATCATATTCATCCTTCCTGTAAGGAAGGGCATTAAATAGCTCATCATTTATCCTTTAGTTTATAAGCCGTAGTCAAAATTTCAATTTAAAATTTTAATTTTAGAGTTGATTTTATTGTTTTAGTTAATTTTTTAGCATTTTTTTTCAATCGCTAAGAACATCTATATAAAAATTTTATCTACAAATTATTTTTTTAAATAAGTTGTTATGGCTTATAATTATCATAAGCGAAACGACAAGGCTGAAGTCTTTTTTCCTTAACTTTAGTCCCTACTTAAAATAACCAAAAAATGTTTATATTTATAAACAGATGAAATAAATCTCAGTTCTTTTCAATCTTGGACCGAATTATAAAAAATAACAGGTGAAGATGGGGGAGAGGCAGGAAGAAAAAGTGAAAAACTCACAATCGTTGTCCTTACAGGAAGTCCTTTTACACCAACGGTAAGCAGTGGCCCGATAGCCCCATCACTTAATCAAATGGCTTTACTTTGAACCTTTATTTTCTTACTAATTTAATCAAACGACAGTTGTTATGCCGTTTCATTAAAAAAAAAATGACTGATTACATGTGTCTCCAGCAAAGCCATTGTTAGGCAGACGAAAGAAAATTGCGAAACCATTGTCATGTTCGATAAAGTCACGGCAGAACTTGTTTGCAAAATGTTTTGAGCCCATAAAGTCGAGCGGCACATATCCAAAATTTAACAATGTTCTTTTTGTTGTAGCGCACACAGCACTATTACAAAGCCAGTCACACAATATTTCCTTCTAATTTCTACCCTGGCTACTAATTTTGTAATAAACACTTAACTAGCGGGGAAGACGCAGCTCCAGATCCAAGCCGTCCATCTGGCCTTTCCCCTTCTTCCTACCTTGATCACAACCGTCCATCTCCCTCGCCCTCTTGCCGTCGCGACCCTGCTCGCCTCGGTGACCGTGCAGGTTTGGCACCATCGGTGACTCGACCAGAGGCTTCTCGTTCCCGCGCTTACCACCGGACCAGTCGGAGCGTCACATCAACCGTGGCGCTCGCCGGCTCACCCGTCGTCGGCGACGGCGACAACAAGCTGCTCTTCGGAAAGAGGGATCCCGGCGGCCACCTGCAGCCAATCTGCGACGGCGGCAGCGGCAAGCTGAGTTGCACAGGTGTAAGAGGGCAGAAGAGCACCGCAAGTTGCACGGTTACAGCAACCACCGGAAGCGGCGGCGACGACGGCGGTAGCAGCTGCCTCGCCGCCGTAATCCTCCTGGCGGCGGCAGTACGGGTGTGGGCGCTGCAGTGGCCGGCCATGGCTTGCTGCGACGGGAACCTCTTGCCGCACACCTGGCACGCGAACGACGACGACCTTCTCCATCTCTTCGCCGGCTGGCGAGCGCCACCACCTGGCTCCGTCGCCGTCTTCTCCTTCTTCCCCGCCACCGGCTTCGAGCTCGCGCTGGAGGTCATCGGAGACATGGCTGCCGATGGATCGATCGATCGATCAAAACGGGTAGTAGTAGAGTACAGGATGGGATTTCGAGGCGATCTTATATAGGAGGAGTAGATGGTGTGAATCGTGATCTACGTGTCATACAATGTGGTGGTGCCTGCTTGTCATGCATTTGCGTGCGACGAGCGTGCGTGTACGCGTGTGCAGCCAGAGAGGGAGGCTAAGCTGCAACGTACGCACGCATCCGGTGCATATGCATCTGAACGTATATACGTGTACGGAGAACCAGAGGCTGCAAGCGTAGCTACGGTTATCAACAGGCGTCACCAGTCTAATGCCCAGCTAGCTGTTTGGTGGTGGCGTGAGACAGCTAGTGTGGCATGCATGCTTGTTGGACTGATGGGCTGGGCCGAGCTCTACGCTGCTCGCAAACACCAATGATTCGCTTTTTCACTCGGCAGTCAGCACTTGTTTGGGAAAGCCCTCAATCCCTGGCCCCATATGTGGAAGGGCCCGGATCAAGGTCGGCCCATTCAAACAGAGCATGGTTTATGCAAAGAACAGGAGGAAGACGAAGGAAAAGGAAAAGGTCCATATTTCGCCCCTCAACTATGCTGTAACCTCCTTGGCCTGAGCACAACCTATTGTTCTCTCCGCCTCATCGTACAAAAAAAAGATTTGTAGGGAGAGACGTTCTTTCAAACATTTTTTTTAAAAAAATTGTAAGCATGTTAGGGATTAAACACGGGATCGTGGGTTGAAATCACATATCCTTTGTCACTGCACTATCAAGTGCATCTCAGAGCTCTGCCTCATCGTGCTGATGCTCCTGGCCTCTAAGCCTCGCCCGAATCTTGTTGGAGACACTGACCACACGCATACCACCCTGCTCCTCTCTACTCACTGCTGTCAGTCTCGACGCCGACACACTAGCTTTGAGCGATTTTTTTAGAAATATTATTATTTTAACAAAAAATCATAAAAATGGTGACCGCCCGTATATAGTGGCCAAAATAGGGCTCTGTCAAACTGCCAAAATTTGACAGGAGCCTATCAAACGGCAGGTGTTCGACATGTGGAGGCAACCGAACGGCAACCGTTCGACTGGACCTGTTGAACAACGGAGTTCGACTGGACCCGCATCTAGCAACGCGTAGGCCCTATCGAACTGTGGTTGTTCGACATGTCCCAGTGATCGCCCCTGTTGAACAATGGGTGTTCGACTGGGCGCTTTAAATCCCCCTCCCCACCCTTCGACAGGGGTCATTTTTGGAGGGGAGGGGGCGAGGACCACGTCTCGCCGGGCTGCCATCGCCGGGGCGCTGTCGCTGCGGGAGAGAGCTGCGTGGCCGGGAGGGGAGGCGATGTCCGTGACTATGTAGGGGAGAGCAACGACAGTGGAGGTATAAATTTCTAATCCCTAAGTACGACGCTAGTGATTTGTTAATCATTGTTGAATGTTAGTACTGATATTAAATTAGTAGTATGTTGAAGCTAGCACTAGGTTAGTACATATATTTTTTGAGATGAGTAGCAATGTATTAATTTTCAAGTAGTGACCACTAAGTAGAAATAAACGTGGAGTATTAGTACAAATTAACATGAAGTTATTTGAAAGTAGTGATCACTAAGTAAAAATAAACGTGGAGTATTAGTAGAAATTGACATGAAGTTATTTTTAAGTAGTGACAAATTTAGTTATTTTGCATTAGAGTAAAAATGTAACCATAGGTGAAAGTATTGAGTAGTAACGTAGTAAGACAATTTATCATGTTTTATCATGATGTCAGGTGATGTGGCCGTTCGAGTGTATTATGGCGACACAAGCCACAGACTATACCATTTGTGATAGCAGGGTGAATTTGATCGTATATGCCTTTGTTGACACTAGCCTGAATGCACCGGAGTAGTTGCTTATCAAACGACGTGTTAGGGTGGTTGTATAATATGTTCGGGATAGATCCAATGTTTGAAAAATTTATCATAAAAGCTGCGTAGAAATTAAGGGGTAAATATGGATGGCGATGCAGAGTAGTAGAGCTTGCATCTACCAGGAGTTGGAGAAAGTTTGTGGCTAGAGTAAGAGAGAAAGGGTATAGTTTGGCAATACTGGTACAGAAGAAAACAAATGTTTTTCGAACCAACGAGACAAGTCATACGGAGGTAGAACAAACTCCTATGGAGGCCGTGCAAGAGGATAATGTTTGCAGGAGTGGTGATGGCGAAGCACCGGAAGAGGTTATTGCACCAATAGAGGTCATTGTGCCTGATAGTAATTGTTTGGCCAATGGTTCGGATGACGATGAGCCGAACTCACCTTTGGTTGTTGATGCAGCAGAGGAGAACGAGGCGCCAGTGGAAGAGATGGAACTGGAAATCGAGGAATACATTACATTTGTGGTGGAAGGCCAAGATATAACATAGTGAGACATAGAAACCAACGTGCCTGATGATTGGAAGACCATATCGATGGTTTAGATGCGCATTAGCGGTACGATTGTAAGCAGGTGTAAGTTGGACAGATGTTTCATGACAAAGGGCACCTGCAAGATGCGGTGAAGAGGTGAGCTTTTCTGTAGAGGTGGGAGTTTAGGGTGAAGATTTAAAATAGGACGATGTATGACGTGAAGTGCATAAGGCCTGGATGTTCTTGGAGAGTGCATAGTTACAAGCCACAATATGACAACTTATGGGTAGCTTAAAGGGTTGAGCAACATATCTGTTTGTTGGACAATACCTCTTTCGTACACAGCGTAGAATCATGGTGTTGATTTAATCTATGTGATGAACAATTGTCAAAGGTAAGTGTTTGTTGAAAATACGGTAATGTGTTTTTGGACGATGAACAGTGACACTGTGAAGCCGATCAGATCGGAGGTGTCCAGGCGGCTTGACCAGGCAGCCTAACGGTCAGACCGACAGACTTCGGGAGGAAGTCGATTTTGGTTGTTTTCATGGAATTTCTAGATTGCTTCATGTTTATGACTTATAGATGGTTTTTATTCACATGTGATACTATTGTGTGCTGATATGAGTCAAGTTAGTGCGAACTTGTACTCGGATATGGAGTTTCTTTGTTGTTCCTGTTCAGGTGTTCCTTCAAGCCATGGGAGTATAGCAAGTGATGGATCGGGACTAGGCTTGAGAGAAGTTGAGGTCCAGATGGTCAAAGATATCACACGAGATGCTCAGGTTAGAGAACAATGAATGTGGAGGTGAAGGTTTCCATATGGCATACACGTGGTGTTGTATGTGTATGAAAAGAGGAGTTAAATTTGAATTGGAGTCCAAGTTTGGAAAGATTGGAGTCCAAGATTGAAAAGATTGGAGTGTAGAGTTGTATGGGGATGTTATTTTTCTGATTTGGTAGATTTCCTATGTAATTAACAGTCCTAGTTCTAGTTGGATTCATGGCTAGGGGCAGCCAAGTTGTGGGTATAAATAGAAGATGGTTTGAGACTAGAAGAAATCGACTTTTTAGGAGAGAAAAATTAGGGTTTACTTCGAGGTTCCAATCCTAGTTTGTGAGTTGAGAGAGGAGTGCTTTAGATCTACTTCGTAAACACATATTGATGCAATAAAGTTGAACTACTTTCAAGAGTTTTGTTGACATGTGTTTTTCTAGATCTCGATGGTTTGACCAGAGGCAAGTAGGCGGTTTAACCGGCGAGACACTGGTGGTCTAATCGGCGGCAGGCAGGCAGTCGGACCGGCGGCGACGGTCAGACCAACCGAACAACACCGGTCAGACCGGTGGCAAAATGTTAACATCAAAATTTGGTAAGATTTTTTTTAGTTGATTTTGTTAAGGAAAGGAGACATTTAGGATGGAAGTTTATCCAAAAGAGACTGAATTCAAGAAAGAATCGTGAAGACCACGACATGACAATTTAATTTTATCTATTAATTAGGCAAAATTTAGTAATTTTTCTTTTATCTTTTGAAAGTTTGTGTAGTGTCTAATCAGGACTAGTATCTTTCTTTTTATCTTTAGGAAACTTGTATCGTGTTCAATTAGGACTAGTATCAACCCAATGGTGTAAATATGTAACCCAGGGCCTTTGTAATTTATCTCTACAGATCAATATATCTAGTTTTGGTGCATTGCCACCCTCTCACGAGGTTTTATTTTGACGAGTTCTTGTTTTCACGCATGGGCTGCATCGATTGAGTTTGACCACCAGCAAGAAGTGAGTTTCGTCATCTTCGCTTGCGCTGACATGACTGGGACTTCCTTGGTTGAGTCTGATATTCTAATCGGGCTGAGCAAGTGTTGTCTATCTGGTATATCATCTCTATCTTTAGTTCCATTACTATTTATAGTCACATCGGCTTAGTTAGGACTTCCTCGGTCAAGTCTGATATTTTGATCAAGTTGATATTTCTTTAAACATAATGTTACTTTAGATAGATTTACTATATCCATCACTTTAGATAGATTTATCGAGTCATTGAGATTAGATCATTAAACGTTATCTCATACTATGTCGGTTAGGTTCGATCTCCTAGATTGCTATTGATGATCAAAGTCTTGTTAAGCCGATAGGTTCATGCTAATGTTTCATCGAAGGGTTAGCCCATCTTATCTGATGTGTTAAATTTTTCTTTGATGGTTTTACTGTCTTGGTTAAAATTAATACATGATCACTTTGATCGGTGTCATACCGGCTTGTTTAAATCTATCAGGCAATTATCAACCTTATGCTATATCGGTTGAGTTCGACCTATAGGCTTGTGGTTGTAAGTTGGATTTATTTAAGTCAGTAAGCATCAATCATTGTTTCATCGAGATTTCAGCCGATGAGTTATCTGGATATTGTTTAAGTGTTGCATCAGCTTATAAGGATTATACAAGTTGGTTTTAGCCGATTGCAGGATTTAATTACATCGGATTTCTAGCTGATGTACGCTTTCATCATTGGATCAACTTTTATTTTACAATACCATTATTGGCCAATCGGTTTCTATTGGATTATATTGTTGTATTATTATAAGTTCTCACTGCTTGTCTGATTGCCAAAATCTATATAGCCGATCATACAGAGTTCCAACAACACCGGCTGACATCAATAACCTAAGGTTTTCGATTCAGTTGATTCTACATCAAGCTATTGGCTATCAGTTGACACATATCTTGTGGATCGCTCAGCGGGACCCAGGCATTGTTTCATTGACACCGGCTTGTTGGCCGATCAGCTTTACATCTTATTAGTTGTAGGATCAAACTGACTGGCACGCCCGCATCTCATCAAATTTTAGGACTTGCATTGGAGCTAATCAGATCTCCCAGGGCTTCGTGTTTTTCGCGTCAACACATTTTCGACACGCCTCATGGGACTGATTAAATTGAATATCACTTTTCATCTAGCTAGTTATATCCAAGCCAACATGTGTGAGAAAGAAGTCACGGTGGAGAGTTTGATGAAGGAACAGATGCAACAGTTGGAGCAACACATCGTTGATTTTCAAAAGCTTTGTCTATAATTCTTCGTCATGACGCAGCAAACTCAAGTTTAAAAGACACCAATGCCAATGATTCAACCTGGGAGACAGATCAAAGAACATCTTCAACATCAGCAAGATCAATGCCAGCTCGGGGGGTAATCACATCAGAATTTATATAAAGAACCCAATCATCAATTTGAGCAATATCGGCATGGAGAACAACAACAATATCAGCTCGGGGGGCAAGTATATCAATATGAACATGAAGAATCATATCAGCGATATCGACCAGGGTATTATTATGGAGAATAACTACAATGCCAGAAGAACAATGATTGAGCTGTTAAAATTGTAGAGCTAGTAGAAGAAAGGTTTAGACTAAAGTCGAAGGAACAGATTTTTATGTATCGGCAACCATATCCTGAGTGGTTCGATAGAGTTTCATTGCCACATCTATATAAGATTACAGACTTTTTCAAGTTTTTAGGGCAAGACGATATATCTACAATTGAACACATTAGCTGATTCTTAGCATAATGTGGGGAGGCATCGGTTGAGTAAACTCTGAAAGTTAGATTTTTTTCATTGTCTTTAACTTGATCGGCTTTCACATGGTTTTCTTCTTTGCCACCAAATTCCATTAGAAATTAGGCTGATCTAGAGAAGCAATTTCATAAGTATTTCTTTGTTGGAATTGATGAAATGAAGATTTCAGATTTGATATCGGTTGATCAGCAAGAAGGTGAATCGGCTCTGGAGTATATTTAAAGATTTCGTAATGTTTGTAGCCGATGTTATAGTTTGAACCTGAGTGATGAGCAGTTAGCAGATCTTGCATTTCAAGAACTGTCAGCACCTATCAAGGACATATTCTTGTGCCATGAGTTTGACAGTTTGGCTCATCTAATGCAGACAATATCGACTCATGACAGCCGATTGAAAGAGACAAAGGAAGAAGAATTTTGGAGTCATCAGGGTCAAGAAGTAGAAGATATTTTGAAGCATGAGTCCTCATACTCCAAAATTGGGGGGCATGTGTTAACGCCAAAATTCGATAAGATTCTTTAGTGAATTTGGTTAAGGAAAGGAGACATTTAGCCGATGGAGATTTTGGTCAGACTAGATCTCCATCGTCTATACGAGTGCAACTTTTAATTCCGCTAAAAGTTTTTGGTTTTTTGTATTTTAACTATTCACCTCCCTCTGGTTGGCTTAGTTCTTGTATTTGATCCTGCACACAGGAATATGATGGCTGCATTCGTGGCACAAATAGTGTATTGAAAGGTTGTTAAGAAAATCTCTTTGTCATCGTTCATAATAATGCATGATGTCGAGAAAGGGTACGAGTATGAGATATCGTACGACAAGGCTTGGAGGGTGTCATGCCCCGATTTTCGTTCGGGTTTAAAATCATTTAATAAATCATTTCTAGAATTTATATTAAAATTTAAATGATTTAAATAAGAGAATTAATGTAGGAAATAAAATTTCCTTTAAAAATCATGGCTTGAAATATTTTTGTAATATTCTCCATGCTCTAAAGTACTCTCTGAAATTTCCTGTGAATTTTCGGAGCTCAAGAAGTAATTTTAATTATACAAACATCATTGAATCGATTAAACAAAATGAAAAAACAAATTAAAATCCATTCCTTTGGCTTTGGACTGAATCCGGTGAAACCTGTTCTCCTCCCTCGACCCATTTCCCCCTCCACTCTCTTCCCCACGCCGACCTTCCTCCCTCCCCACTCTCCCATCCGGCCTGACTCACTCGCTCTCTCCCTCGCAAAGTCTGGTTTGCCTTCCTGGCCCGGCCTTCCCTCTTCCTCTCTTCGACAGGTGGGACCGATGGCCCCACCTGTCATCTTCATCCTCTTCCTCCGGCCAGGGAAAAACCGGCTACCACTCTCCCTCGTTGCCGCCGCTTGGTTGGCGCCCTCTCTCGCGCGGGCCCGCATGTCGCCTACCTCCTCCATCCCCCGCGCGCACCCTACTTCCCCCACCAAAACCGGCCACCACTCCACCCACGTTGCCACCTCCATCTGCTGGCTGTTATCGCCCGTCGGCCACGATTTCTTGCTCTCCGCCCTATAAAAAGAACCCCTGAGCCCCACTATTTCCCCGAGCTCCCTGCGCCGAGCTTGAACGCCGCCGTTCGCCATCGCCCTAGTCACCGCCGCGGCAAGCTACCACCACCGCTGGCCTCGCCGCTCCACGCCGCGCCCCGGCCGCCACCCAGTTCCTCCAATCCACCATCGAAACACCATCTCCACCGGCAATTCGAGCCGCTGCCGCCACTTCCACCTCCAGCTGGTCCCCACCGGTGAGAGAGGCCTCGCACGGCCGTGCCATCGCTACCTTCAGCTCTGACGTGCCGCGCCGCACACCGGGCGTCGGGTCCTTGCTGCTCATTCGTCCTGGAGCTCCCGTCCTGCGATCAAGGTGAGCTCCGCCGCCTTTCTCCTCCTCTGTCCAGCGTTTCCCGCCGGGCCACGCCTCTTTTCCCTTTCCTAACCCCTCCTTCTCCATGCCCAGATCTAGGCCGTCCCTGTCTGCCATTGCCCACTCCCGCAGCGTCACCGGTCCACCGTCGTCGTCGCAAACCCGTGGAGCACCGCCGCTTCAGGCTCACCGCCAGCTGCCCTCCTGTCGTCGGCTCGCCACCCCTGGCGCATGGTGAGAATCCCCTCCTTTTCCTCTCTCGGTTTCCCTCACCAGCGCCCCCACCCTGCGCCGCCGCCGGTGGCCTTTTGGTCCCGGGAGCAGCCGCCGTGTTGTCGCCTGCTCGGCCCGGCCGGTGAGCTGGCTACTTTTCACACCCTGAAGTTCCCCTTTTTTTCTAGCCTTAAAAAATCATTTAATAAATAGCCCCAAGAAAATATTTTAATTTTAACCTAGTGCTAAACCCTAATTAACAAATGCATTTAATAAAGGAAATTAACATGGTGAAATTTTTCTTGAGTTCTCCATGTTAAAATACACTAATAAGATTTTTAGTGGAATTTTCAGAGCCTTGGAAATAATTTTTAACCAATTAATTGAATTCTCAGTATTATTTAATCCCAGGAAAATCCTTTTCCACTTTTTCTTTTTCTTTTCCTCTTTTTCTTTTCTTTGGGTCGTTGGCCCACTTCCTTCGCCACTGCGCCCCTCTCACTGGGCCAGCCGAAGGCCGCGGTCCAGCAGCCGTCGCCACTCCGCTCCGCTCAGGTCACCGACAGGTGGACCCCACCTGTCGGGCTCGTCCCCATCCTTGCGCCGCCGCCAGATCTGATCCCCGCAACCGCCGCTGCCTTTCCCGCCCTCATCCCGTCGAATCCGAGCCGCCGCCACCCCTATAAAATGCGCTGCCGCCCTCTCCTCTCGTTTTCCCCTCAAGCTGCCTCTCCACGTGCCGTCAACCGTCGCCGCGGCGGCGAGCTTTGTGCCATCACTTGCTGCCTATCTCTGGTCGTCGCTAGGGCCTGCTAGCACCGCCACCACCACTGCACTCGCCGTCGTCGGCCATGTCCCGTCCGTCATCAACCACCGCGAATCCCGTCGCAGTGCGCCATCGCCGCCGTCGCTTTCCTCCTCTCCAGCCGCTTCCGGTGAGGGTTTCTACCCCTTCTCTTTTACTTTTTCCTCTTCTTCCGGCCGTGCGCCGTAGCATTCCGACCGTGTGCCGCCGTCCTCCGTTGTGATCCACTCCATGCGCCACCGTCTTTTGCGTCGCCGTCGGTCGCCCCTTCCGTCGTCGCGCGCCATTGCCGACCGGGTCGGCTCGGTCGCACCCGTGCCCAGTCAACAGCCTCTCCAGGCTGTTCGATCTACCACGCGGCAGATCGGAACCGTTCGTCCGCGTGCCCGCGTGGCCGCCGCGTCGGCGCCACGTGTGCGCTACGTTGACGCCATCTTCTCGCGGCCGGGTTGCCGTGTCCACCATGTGTCCACCACGTGATGCGCCCACGCCCGCGTCTCCGTGGACCTAGTGCACCGTGCGCTACACGCCTTTGAGCCGCTGACATATGGGGCCCACTTGTCGGCGCCGACACCCCCTTGATGACGTCAGCCCTGGGATTTAATTGCGCAATAAATCATTAAAGAGTTTTCTGTTTATAGTAAAAACATAGAGAATCTTCTAAAATTCATAACTAATTCATCCGAGCTCCGTTTAAGTCCATTCAAGTCTCAGTAAATTCATGAAAATGCCTAGAATCCATCAAAAATGGTTTTGTTTCCTGTTTCAGTAGACTTATAGCCTGTTTTGCTTGTGTGCTTTGTTCGTCGTTTAGATTTCGACGTTGCCGAAGCTCCGCGTTACTTCGAAGTCGTTGCAGAGGTCCCTTCAACACTAGACCAAGGCAAGTCATACATGTTCATTGATCATATTGTACCTATTTCGCAAAACATCTCGCTTTCTACTAAATATTGCATTTATTTTATAATGTCATGTGGGATGATTACCTATACTCAGCCCTAGCTTGTCTATCTGATAGCTTGGGTACTAATTTAATTAGAATTTGGTTTAGGAAATGCTTAGCCATGCTTAGACCAACTAGATCACTATGGGGGAATCTCACATATAATTCCTCTACCTTGGTTCATTAATGGTATCATTAGTCCTGTGCCATTATGATAATAATATAACTAAAATTATGACTAACGATGGGCTGTGGGCGCATGGTTTTTATAGACGCGCTCATGGTAGTTAAGGACCGGTTTGCGGAAAACCCTGGAAGAATTAGCGTAATTACCACAAGTCAGTGTGGGCAACGACTGGGCTTGTAGTGTAGCTTTTCCCTTTCTGACGTACCCAGGCAAGGGTGGGCGTGATGGAGTTTGGATGGGCCCTGCGACGGTCTATGCGGCTTTCGGATTCACTTAGGCACAAGGGGGGTTGTCTACCTTGGTTGTAAGGGTAGGGGCGAAACCTGAAGTGTGGTGCGATTAATTTGGGAGGGTTATGCGAAGGGTCCTGTCACAGTTCCTTTACGGTACACCGTGGTGGTATGTCGGCACATGGTAACGTGTTGTGGAACTGTGTCTTGTGGGTACAGTTATACACCTTTGATCAGAGTAAAACTATTCGAATAGCCGTGCCCGCGGTTATGGGCGATCAACCAGATTCATCGTGATTAGTCTCACAGTAATAATTTTGACTTAAGTTGGCATGGTTGTAGTACAGGTGGTTGGTTGGGCCTGTCACAACGTGATGTAGCATTGGACAGTGTTGTTTAATATTTCTTAATATTACTCTACAGTTGTACTACTTTTAACTACTGTTTTAAATGTCTTATTTATGCAAAAGAACCTTAGCCTCCCTTGGAAATATCTGCATTCACACCCTCTCTTGTGGTATGACTTGCTGAGTACAGTGGGTAGTACTCAGTCTTGCTTTATTTTTCCCCCACACCAGAGTTGGATTACCATTCTGAGGAAGACTACTTGGAGGAGTAGACTTAGTTGCTACCGTCGAGGATGCCTATGGTTTGGAGTCGCTGCGCTGCAGAAATCAAGTTTTGCTATTTAGCTTGTTCGTTTTTCCGCTGCATTTTTGTAAGACTTTTATTATGTTTGTAAGACATGGATTTGTGTATCAACATTGTCGTTTGTGTACCTTGATTGGTCCTGGACAGGGGTCTTAATGCACATTCAACTGCGTAACTACTCCTTCTGCTCCGTCGGATTCACCCCAGGTGAATCCAAGCCGTTCGCGTGGCTGTCCCAGCGCCGTCCCACATTGGCGCCACTTGGACGCCATGTCGGTGCCACCTCCGCCCGCCCGTCCACTGTGGCCACCACGTGGCCACGCGGTGCGCCCGTGGATGGTGAGCGCGTGGACCCGGTCCACGGTACACCGGCCGCCTCCTATCCCGCTGACGCATGGGGTCCGCCTTTGGTGCACCCGGTCCACGCCCGCGCCCCAGGGTTGACGCAATAAACCTTGTTTTACTTTAAGAAAATAATGAATAATTACACAATAAATCAAATTAATTTCCAGAAATCCATTTAAATGACTCAAAACTTCTAAAATTCATAACTAATTCATACGTACTCCAAATTGGGCCATTCAACTTACAAAATTCATCTAAAATTGAGTTCTACATGTTTATTTACTTTTCATGTATTATTTATTTGGTTTTTATTAGGGTTTTTCTTATTTTGCGTGCCAGCATGTAAATTCCGCCGTTTTGGAAGATCGCGCTCGCAAGGAAAAGAGTTTGGAAGATTGTTTGAAGAAGCAAGGCAAGTCACACATTTCTCCTTTTGAGCATGTTGAACCTACTTTAAGAAATGTTTTACCGTTTACAAATAAATTGCATGTTTTGCTAATTACATGGGATTGGAATTACCTATCTGCTCGCTTGTGCCATGTTTACTTGATATCCATTCTTTGCCAAACCTGGGTGATAACTTGACTAGCTTGTGTTACTTATGTTGACTTTGCTAGAATTATGATATACTTAGCCATGATTAATTACCATTAGCTCACTTAATGGGATAATTACACTATCTACATTAAGCATCTTGATGAGCCGTGAGCTCGAGACATTTGGTCATGTTTTATTGGTCGTAATTATCCAACTAAAATATGCTTAATGGTGGGATATGGGTGTATGATTTTGCTAGTCGCACCCAAGGCAATTAAGGACTGGTTCACGGGAAACCCTGAAAGAATTACCGTGCTTATCACAAGCAAGAATGGGCAACTGCTGAACTTGTAGTATAGCTTCCTCTTTCTAACGTTTCCAGGCAAGGGTGGGCGTGATGGAGTTTGGATGGACCCTGTGAAGATCTATGCGGCTTCCGGATTCACCACGGCGCATGGGAGAGGAGGGGGGGTGCCCACCTTGGTTTAAAGGTGGGGGCGAAACCTTAGCGTGGTGCGATTGGTTAGGGGGAGTTATGCGAAGAGTCTTGTCACAATCACTCACCATGGTGACGTGTCCGGCCGGGTACGGTAACATGACAATGGATTGTGTCTTGTGGGTACAGTTATGCACCTCTAGCCAGGGTAAAACTATTCGAATAGCTGTGCCTGCGGTTATGGGCGATCAACCAGCTTCACCGTGATTAGTCTCACCCTATTAATTAACTTGACTTAATGAACTGGTGTAATTCAGGTGGTATGGTTGGGACTGTTCAACGTGGTTTAGCGTTGTTAAGTGGAGATTCAATCTTGACTTGATTAATCAACTGTTTTACTGTTTCAAGTATAAATATTTACAAATGCCTTTATGCAAATAGCCACAAACCTTCCTTTGTCTCCCCTTGCACGTTTGCATCGTTGGTGTGGCTTGTTGAGTACGATGGTTGTACTCAGCCTTGCAATTATTCCCCTGTATCAGAAGTGTAGTGCTTCTGAGCTGAAGACGAAGTTAGAGAACCAAGGCTTATACCTCAGTTGAGTTTTTTTTCCCGTGGAGTGGAGTTGAAGCCCCACTAGAATCGCCTTTTTTCGCTGTTGCTGCTTTCTTTTTTGTGTGAGGACTAAGTGCCTCTTCTATAAGTATTTACGTTTTATTTACGTTTGGATCTGTATATTAATTTATCATTTTGTGTACCCTAGCTTGATTCCTGTACAAGGATTTATACACAAAATACTCTGGAAATTTAGTTAAATTTCTGGGCGTGACAGAGGGCAAAGCAAAAAGCTTTGGAAATGAGATTTGGAAGTTATGAGGATTCGTATCACAACCTTCCCCCACTATTGGAGGTGATCTAGGCAAGAAACCCTGACACTTACATTGCAATTACTGATGAGGTGAATGAAAAAGTTGAAAATGTACTTCGTCGTGCTTTCTGATCATTTGGGTGCATGATAGAGGCCTTCAGAAATTGCATACCGTTGGGACTTTCATGATAGACAAGTATAGAGGAACTATTCTAACCATGATGGGAGTCGATGCGAATAGCCATGTGGTCCCTGTTGCTTTTGCTTTTGTTGAAAGCGAGAACACATCAAGTTGGCCATGGTTCTTGTGGCACATTAAAAGTTGTGTAGTGCAAAACCGGCCAAATGTGCGGTAGAAAAGCTAAAGAAAGATATCACAGAGGAGGTGCCATGATTTGCATAACAGATGGTGTATGCAACATCTCGGTGAAAATTTTTCTAGACAATTCAGGAGTAAGAGGTTGATGGGTCTATTCAAGAAGTTGTGCAACAGTTCCATCAGGATGTTTTCCTTGATGATCAGGAGGACTAGGTCATGCGTCGACATTTAGTCGCGTATCTACTGTGGTTGTTCGGATGGGTGATGTTCATGGGACTCACGCTGACTCCGTGGACAAGCATTGCATCCACTTCGAGGAGCAGATTGTCGAGTTACCTATTGAGGAGATTCCATAGTATAGTTAGGGATCTGCGATACTTGCTACGACGTACGCCGGTCTTTGTGATGCTTGCATGAGGAACAGTATGCAAAGTTCTCTTACAGGATGCCCTTTGCTCCTAATGTTATGGGCACACGAGCACTTTGACATGGGGAGGCCACAGCTAGAGTCATACGCAAACTACGGTGTGGAAGAAATGTACAAGTCTGGTTTTGAAGACAATGACGACCGTCCCACCATGGAATCCTTGTGGACACACCGTGAGGTAAATTATTTGTAATTCATTAGTCATACCACTATCTATTTGTGCATGTACTAATCATAAATTAGTTGCTATTGCAGCCAAAGTAGGTTAGCGGCATGACACGCGTGTGTACACACAGTTTATAGCATACTTGGACCAACTTATGCCTGACCGTGTTTGGTGGACCCCGTACACGCAGCAGGATGTCGTTGAGCATGCACCACACGGTCTCGCACAGCTATGCACGCAAGATTTGCAACTCTAGATAACTACGTGTCACCTCGTGTTGGACATGCACGTTGAGCTGTACAACGTCCAGATGGTACTTAAACAGTTTGACATGTACCAGGACTTCCCTCCTAGAATTGGCCACCCTTTGTCTAATAGTCTTCAGATGTAAGTATACATGAGAGTTTTTATATCCAGTTTTTATATTCTAAGCTTTCTAGTTAGTTTTCATTTTAGGTTATGTGATGTTCCCATTTGATCGAGTGAAGGTACTCTCGGAAGGGACTCAGGTTCAGAGGATTTAGCCCATGGCTGTCGAGTGGGAACATGCCGCTCAAAACTTACTGCTTCAGACACCTCCAGACGACGGCGGTTTGTAGGGGCATACCTTCATTGGTGCCGTAGTGTTAAGTGGTGGAGGTGTTTCTCGCCACAGGAGGATACTTCCCTCCCCCACCAGGCGATGATCACGGACACGTTTGCTCCATAGCCTCGATCTGCTTACAACTCAATGGTACGTCGTTGGTTTTGTTGATTCTCATTAAATGTGTAACTAATTTATTCGTTCTAATGGTCTTGCTTATTTGTGGAACAGTTCGAGTTCGTTGAGCATATTCACCTTGAGTCCAATACATTGCTACGGAGACTAGAGACGAGACCTCCAGTCGTCAGGCTTGACGAGGTGGCGACCGTCCTTCGTACTTTCCGTTCCTGTATAGCGGTGCTACTTCGTCGTGTCTCCTGTTGGAGCGCGATTGATGTTGTGCAGCCTTCTGGACGGAGGAGATCACCACCAGTACCATGTCATTCTAGTGTGGATCATAGGGGTCTCTCGACGTTGCGTCGCGGTTATGACGCTACTGGTCCATCGCATGTTTAACCTTCGCTGCAGGAGACCCCATCACCTATCCACCATGGGGGGCCATCCGACTGGGGTATCGGCGTCAAGCATGTCGCCATGACGTCCACAGATGCAACAGGAATACCATACTCAACCTCTAGTGTAGCAAGATTTTTCGCTGCCTATCCATACCCTGGGAGCACCTGCGGCGGCAAACTACCCTTATCTGCCGACAGCGGAAAACCTCACGCACACACCGGGATGGGGCCTTTATGTCACTCTGTGCGCGCCGAAGTCATAGTACGACCAAGGATTAGGCCACGATACAGGGCACACACAACACATAGGTAAGTAATGTTAGAAATTTATGTAGCATCATCAATTTCTCTATTTTAATGTATCGTTACTAACTACCTTAGTTTTGGTTTCACATTCTTTTTTACAGAAGATGACTATAGTTTTGCCCAGGCGCATTCTGCAGTACCTGCTATCTCTTCTCGAACACAATTTGTGGATGATTTCTTCGTGACAACACTAACGGATGCACAAGCTTAGCTAGACTACTGGCATGGTGCTCCTTCGGTCACACAACCAACACAGGAGATGGAGTCCGTACAGCCAGACAATGTCACTCCACAGTAGCCGGCATGAGATAGGCACCTACCAAAAAATTTGACTTATCCCATTGAACAGATCAGGCATCGAAAGAAGGGGGACTGAGCAAGCGTGCGAAAGGAAATCCTCCTCGACATATTATATGAGTGGTGTATTCGGAACAATTATCTTTTTTACCTACTGGTTATGCCAATGAACTGAGTCTACTGCTACAATTATTCTATTCGGTTCGATAAGATGCGTTTGTATCAGTTGAGCTTATAAAATACGCCATGCTCAACTAAATAATGCGATGTATTTTTCACCGAACCAAATTAATCAATTATAAAATGGATTAATATAAAATTTGCTAACCCAAACCAAAAATTAAAAAAAATCTTAATTTAGTGGGTCGTAGGGTCTGTCGAACGATTGCTATTCGATACAAGGCTTGTCGAAATGCCGCTGTTCGACAGAACACCTGCCGAACTTCTGCAGTTCGACAGGTCCAGTCGAACACCAATTGTTTGGTCGGCCGTGTTTTCGCTCCTCCGCCATTCGATAGGAGCCTGTCAAACTTTAACCGTTCGACAGGACCATATTTTGGCAATTATATTCGGACGGCCACCATTGTTGTGATTTTTTATTAAAATAATAATATTTCTAAAAAAATTTCGCTTTGAGCAACCACACCAATTGGTCCTTCTCACCTTCAAAATCGTGGAACTGGCCTTCCCTCGCTTGCTCCACGGTCTCTTCCTGACTTCAATAATATGTCAAAAGAAGTTAAAAAACTAAATTTTATATATGACTAGAAAACAAAAAAATCGAAATGATATTATTTCTACGAAAACTATATCGATACGGCGGGTAATTTTTCTACATTTTTCACCACGAATCCAAATACTGTCTTAGTTTAGTTAACGATGAAAACGGTTTGAAAACTGGATGGAAACTACATCTATCACGGTGGGGATTGTCTGGATCTGTAGTCTCAGGAAGTAAAAACAGTCCCACCAACAACCGTGTTGGCAAAAGAATGCGACCAGCACAAGAGTTAATGAGCTTAGGTAGTGTAATCAAACCGGTAGTACTTCTAACTCTTCTCAACTTTTTTTTTCTCCGTACGTATCTGTATCTGTATAGTATTACAAGTGGTGGAGAGACAAAACGGTACAGGTCCCTGTATAACCCCGATGCTAACAATAAATTGGGTAGGTGTCGATGGATGGATCGATCACGTGTCACACGATGCATGGTCGTACAAACACACAGTTACTAGTACACAAGTTAGTTAGTTAGCCTTTGTTGCCAGATGTGAGCTGAGATCTGCATTGCCTTGGTGAGCCAGCGACCGTACCCTGGAAAGCTGAGGCCAACACATGCATATGCAAAGCTTTGTGCAGCAGCTGCTGACGGAAGCTTGCTGCTGTGGGGCGCGTATATGCGATGCGAGGCGTGCAAGGCGTTTGGGCCAATCAAGGGCAAAGTTGGGAACTCTCTCCTTTTCGCACGAAAAAAAATATGATGACTCATTAAAATATAATTAATTAAATATTAGCTTAACAAAATTTAAAAAATAAATTAATATGATTTTTTTACAACAATTTTTTTAGAATTTTTTTTTAAAAAGACATCGTTTAATAATTCGAAAAACATACACACGAAAAACGATGGAGTTGAGGTTGCGAACATGAAGAAAAAACTCAGACACTTCTCTGAGCTGGTGTTCATCTATACAGAAGATAAAAATGAGGTTAGAGCATAAAAAAATAGTGTATGATTAATTAAGTTTTAATTATTGTAATCTTTAAAATAAATTTATGTGATATTTTAAAACAACTTCTATATATAATTTTTTTACTACATGCACCATTTAATAGTTTGAAAAATATGATAACAGAAATCGAGATAAAATATATATCTTAATCAAAAGAACGGGGCAACCTTACCAAATTTAGGCCATACCAATATTTGATAAGTTTTGGTGTTATCGAATTTTGGTGGCGTTGCATATGTTTAATCTAGTGCCTTTCCAAATTTTAATAGTGATTTTGTGAGAGAAAAGTTTTGAAACTACCAAATTCAATTTTGATTGGATGGTATTGGTAACATCATGTTTAGTTTATTAACTTATTAAAATTTGACAGCGCTAAAATTTGGTGTGGTTCAATGCCTCAGTAAAGTGAACAAGTCCTGCGTATCTGAATGCCGGTGACCCCTCGTTGTAGTAGACATGATTACACCCCTGGCTGGCCACCATTATGGCCATATGGGCCATGGCCGGTGCAAGCAGGGTGGACAGCAGCAACAAGCTTTGCTAGCCAGCCTAAGAGAAAAGCTGCAGATGCACGTTGCAATGCATGGTAGATGGTAACTGCTGATTGGCAAATTCCTTCGTAACCACCAATCCGTGGGGGATTCTTGGGAGGGTGATTAGTTATTTTGAGAAATACTACTAGTCTACTACCATACAACTGTATTTTCCAATTACAAGGAAACATAAATGCATGTACACTATAATTCGATGAGGGGCGTGTCCTGTCCCTCATTTGTTAAAGAGAAAATTCCCTACATACCCTTGAAAAGTTTCACAATCTCTTATATACCTTTGAATTATACCTCATACCCTATATGTCATTGAGTTTTCATTTTAATTTTCTCTATCCCTATTCCGTTAGTTGACCATTACATTTTTCTAAAATGATCATATTGCCATTTCTCATTAACATGCTATCTACTTCATAATTCACAATGTGAAAAATTGTAATTCACAATGAAATAAAATGGGAATTGATGATTTGTTATAAAATTCAAAAAAAAATTTAAATTGTTGAACAAATTTATTTTTTGATAAAATCTATATGAGATTCTTAGCTAGAAATTGAGAACCAAAAATTATTTACTTATTGGGTTCAAATTTTGATGAAAATGCTATATGAATATCATAAAAGTTAATTTGAAATTTATTTAAAATTTTGGATTTATTTTTTAAAATTTGTGGTCGAATAATTATATTCCTTTTGTTTTTTACAAACAGCTCTTTTTCATATAAGAATTGTGTTTTAATCACTAAACTAGCATATAAGTACAAGAGTGGAGCAAGATAGTCAATTTCAAAAATATTTAATGGTAAACTCATGCTCAACTAATGAAATGGGCATAGAGAAGATCAAAATAAAAATTTAAGGGCATGTAAGGGATGAGGCAAAATTCAAAGGCACACAAGGGTTTGAATGAATTCTCAGGGGCACATAGAGAATTTTCTCTTTGTTAAAAACCATCCTATTATTTATAAAAAAACCTTTTAAAAATGATCACATACACTATATATACCACTTTACAAAATATTAAATCGACACTTAACTCACACATCGAGATATAAGAAAGACAAATTCATTATATCCGAATATTTTTTTCTCTCTCAATGTGCAGGTTGGATTTGAACTAGTTTTTTTTTGAATGAAATGATAGATGCAACTATACTTCTAGAATGTAAAATTATTTTAAATTTTTCGCAACCATTTATATTGAATTTGGGGAAAAATATACTCATCAGATATCCGCTCGATAGATTAATTAGAATACGCTCCCCATTATGCACACTATGCCAGTTTATTTTATATATTATGCAAGTTTACGTTTTGTGTGTGCAAGTTTAGATGACCACACTACGCCAGATCCTCACACCTTTGACGGCACATCTGTGACGGGTTTCAGCACTGGTCAGTAATGAGGGTCACCTTTGATGGGTCCTATGGCACGCCGTCATCGGTGAGACATCGTTCTCAAACCCGTCCCACTTCCGGCCCGTCACAGGTGACTTGTTACCTGTGACGGGTCGCATTCTTATGAACCGTCAAAGGTGTGGTTCACTCACCTCAAACGGGTTTAAACCTTAACCCGTTTGAGGTGAGTTGTACCACTATATATACCCGAAGCTGCCACCTACCTTCCATCCCAACCCAGTGAACTGTTCACATTTCGGGTGGGAGGGTTTGGGGGGCGAAATTTTGTTGGAAATGAAGGTAAAAAAGAAAATGTAGTAGGTATTATTTTTGTAATGTGTATTATGCATGTTGTTTTTACTCTCGTTATGTTATTATTTGCAGATGGACCGAAGTTGGATGTATAATATTCGTCGTGATTCTAATGAGTATAGAGGGGGGGTCAGTGCATTCGTTAGTTTCGCGGATAATGACAGGAAAAATAAGATGAGCAAATATATGTTTTGTCCATGCGCAGACTGTAAGAATGAGAAGATGTTTGAGAATAGTGCATGGGTTCATTCTCATCTGATCCGTAGAGGATTCATGGAGAAGTACAAATGTTGGAGCAAGCATGGGGAGCAAGAGTCATCGGATGTAGCAGCTGATGAAGTGCCGGAAGTTGAGAACAACAGAGCAGTTGGAGATGGCATTTTTGTCCCTTCTCCATCAGGCGGTGATGCCATACATGTGGACCCTCAAACTTTATCAGATATGTTGCGTGATGTTGAAGACCCAGATTATAGTGAGAGGGATTTCGAGAAGTTTAGTAAGTTGGTGGCAGATTCTGAGACGCCATTGTATCCTGGGTGTAAGCCAAAGTACAGCAAGTTATCCTCTGTGTTAGAACTAATGAAGCTAAAGGCAAGTAACGGATGGTCGGACAAGAGTTTTACAGATCTTCTTGAGTTCTTGAAGGATTTGTTGCCGGAGGGAAACCAGATTCCGCAGACGACATACGAAGCAAAAAAAATCTTATGCCCGTTGGGTCTGGAGGTGAAAAGAATTCATGCTTGTAGGAACGACTGCATCTTGTATTACAAACAATATGCAGACTTGGATGTTTGCCCTGTCTGTGGGGCTTCTAGATACAAGCGTGCCACTACTGAAGGTGAAGGTCGAAAGTCAAAGAGGGGTGGACCCGCAAAAGTGGTGTGGTATTTGCCAATTGCTGAGCGCATGAAGAGAATGTTTGCGAATCCGAAACAAGCTGAGCTAGTCCACTGGCATGCTGAAGAACGGAAGGTCGATGGTAAGCTGAGGCACCCAGCAGATTCAGTACAATGGAGGATAATCGATAGAGTTTTCCCTGAATTTGCAAAGGACCCTAGAAACATGCGTTTCGCCATGTGTACAGACGGCATTAATCCATTTGGTGATTTGAGCAGTCGGCATAGTACATGGCCAGTTCTTCTTGTGAACTATAACCTTCCACCCTGGTTGTGCTTCAAGAGGAAGTATATTATGCTTGCCATGCTCGTTCAAGGACCAAGACAACCTGGCAATGATATCGATGTGTTCATTGAACCGATAATCGATGACTTTGATAGGCTATGGCATGAGGGCACACGGACATGGGACGCATCTAAACGGGAGTACTTCAACCTCCACGCGATGCTGTTTTGCACCATAAACGATTATCCGGCCCTTGGTAACCTTTCGGGGCAAACTGTCAAAGGGAGAAAGGCTTGTTCAGAGTGTATGGACGAAACAAGAAGCAAATGGTTGAAGCATTCACGCAAGATGGTCTACATGGGTCACAGGAGATTTCTCCCAAGGTATCACCCTTACAGAAATATGAGGAAGAATTTCAGTGGACACATAGAGGTTGCTGGGCCCCCGCTGGATAAAACTGGGATTGAAGTTGAAAATTTAGTTAGCGAAATCACAAATGATTTTGGAAAAAAAAAGAAAGCTAGGAACAGAAAAGAGAAGAGCATGTGGAAGAAAAAATCTATATTCTGGAGATTACCGTACTGGAAGCATCTGGAGGTCCGCCATTGCATAGATTTGATGCATGTCGAGAAGAATGTCTGTGAGAGTCTTCTCGGATTACTGCTTAATCCAGGTAGCACAAAGGATGGTCTGAATGCCAGACGAGATTTGGAAGAGTTGAGTATTCGTTCTGAGCTACATCCTTTAACAACGGAGTCCGGAAGGGTGTTCCTTCCTCCAGCCTGCTACACTCTTTCGATGGATGAGAAGAAGGATATGCTCACATGTCTTAGTGGTATTAAGGTTCCATCCGGCTACTCATCGAGAATTAGTAAGTTCGTTTCATTGGACGAGCTTAAATTGGTTGGAATGAAGTCGCATGATTGCCACATCCTTATCACACAGCTTCTGCCTGTTGCCATCAGGAATATTTTGCCACCTAAAGTGCGACACACGATAATGCGATTGTGTTCCTTCTTCAATGCAATTGGCCAGAAGATTATTGATCCCGAGGGCCTGGATGAACTACAGGCAGAAATTGTGAAAACCCTGTGTCATCTTGAGATGTACTTTCCGCCTACGTTTTTTGATATAATGGAACACCTCCCCGTGCACCTAGTGAAACAAACAAAAAGTTGTGGTCCTGCATTTTTGAGGCAGATGTATCCTTGTGAAAGGTACCTTGGGGTACTAAAGGGCTTCGTACGGAACCGATCCCATCCTGAGGGTAGCATCATTGAAAGTTACACCACCGAGGAGGTCATCGATTTCTGTGTAGATTACTTGTCTGAGTCCTTCTCAATTGGATTACCAAGATCTCATCACGAAGGCAGGCTTGAAGGGATGGGTACAGTTGGAAAGAAAATTATTAGGCTGGCTCGCAATGTGTATGATAAAGCTCATTTCACGGTCCTGCAGCATATGACCGAAGTTGTGCCGTACTTGGAAGAACATGAGCGATTAATCCGACAGGATAACCCTGGGCGACCTGATAGTTGGGTTAGAAGAAGACACATTGCAGATTTCAACGAGTGGTTCAAAAAACGGATTGCCAACAGTCAGAACTTGCCAAGTGAAACAATCATCAAGTGGTTATCACAGGGTCCAGAATGGGATGCTACTACCTGGCAGGGATATGACATCAATGGGTACACATTTTACACGGTAAAACAAGACAGCAAATGCATAGTGCAGAATAGTGGGATACGAATTGAGGCAGCAAGTAGCGACCGTGCTCGTCGCGATCAATACTATGGCCGAGTTGAGCAAATTTTGGAGCTGGATTACTTGAAGTTTAAAGTGTCGTTGTTTCGTTGTCGTTGGGTCGATCTGCGTAGTGTAAAAGTTGATAAGGAAGGTTTCACCATTGTCAATCTTGCTAGCAACGCGTATAAGGATGAACCGTTTGTCCTCGCAAAACAAGTTGTCCAAGTGTTCTACATAATTGACCCGAATAACAAGAAACTACATGTGGTTCGTGAAGGGAAAAGGAGAATTGTAGGTGTTGACAACATTGCAGACGAAGATGAATATAACCAGCAAGTCCATGGCGTGACTCAAGAGATACCTCTGGAAGAGGAGAACGAAGAAGATGAGGTCCAACATGCACGAGTCGACCATGAAGAAGGCATATTTTTGTAGTAGCGACCGTCCTCTTCGCTTATGTGTACTTTTGTGTAATATATGTGTGACATGTTCGAATTGCTTTCGATAGATATAATATGTTCAGACATGTTTAGTTTCAAATTGGTTTTAAAAGATATATATGTCCATTATGAAATTGTTGAAATTGATACTAATCTTTTTTACATAAATTAAAATGAACGACCAAATAGTCTAAAAAAGATATATAAAAAAATGTGAGAAAGAAATAGTTTTATAAAATAAAATGTAATATACTAAATAGTTTTAACATAACAAAATGAAAGAGCAATTAGTTTTTAAAAAACAAATATACAAATATATTTATCCTATCCTCACTCTCTCTCTCCCTCACTCTCTCTCTCCCTTGGCTGTGCGGGGACGGTGGAGGCGGCGCGTGGGGGCGGCTCGGCGGCGCTGGGCGGCGGCAGTGCTGGGCGGCGGCTCGGCGGCGCGTGGGGGCGACGGCGCGTGGAGGCAGCGAGGAGGAGGTGACCGGCCCCGCATGCGTCCCCATCCTCCTCCCCCTTCTTTCTCCTATCCTTCCCTTCTCTAATTTATCCTCTCGATCCGGTGGTTCTTGCAGCGGCGCTTGGAGGCGGCGGCAGTGCTGGGCGGCGGCTCGGCGGCGCGTGGGGGCGGCGGGTAGGCGGCGCGTGGGGGCGGCTCGGCGGCGCTGGGCGGCGGCAGTGCTGGGCGGCGGCTCGGCGGCGCGTGGGGGCGACGGCCCGTGGAGGCGGCGAGGAGGAGGTGAGCGGCCCCGCATGCATCCCCATCCTCCTCCCCCCTTCTTTCTCCTCTCCTCCCCTTCTCTAATTTATCCTCTCCGGTGGTTCTTGCAGCGGCAGCGGCGCGGTGCGGCGGTGAGGTGAAGAGGGACAGCGGTGTGAAGAGGGAGGCGGCAAGGCCCGACGCATAGGTACATCCCTCTCCCCCTTCTTCCCACCTCCCCTTAACAAAATTTGCTCATTTGTGCGATGGATTTAGTGAACGTGTGATGGATATGTGCATGTCTGTGATGGATTTGGAATTTGCTCATTTGTATGGATTGTGCTTATGCAAATTTCACTCAGTGTGGGAAATGCAAATTGATTACCTGCATTAGGACTGAACCAAGTATGTGCATAATAATTCAATGATCCACCCATCCAGGTTGGGATGAACAAGTGATCGTGGAACCTCTGCTTTCCCGATTCATATGATGATGCTTTGAAGTTATAAAAAGCATCAGGCTCCATGCCTGTTAAGCCCCAAGCATCAATACATTGAAAACAATCCACTTCTGTAACTTAGTCTAGTTCATATGCAGATCATAGTTTATGGAGTACTACATAAATGCAACAATTTTGATCACAGAATAGTGAATATTAAACAAAATTATACAAGTTTGTAATATACCAAACTTGTCATGTTTAACTACTTTAAGATTCAGATCATCTTTCCAAGCTTCATAAGAACCAAAAGTCAAATGACTCCTGCTACAATGCCCAGAACTACAACGATGACTGATCAAAACACTAGTATGGCTGACATGGGAGTTCAAGCTCAAAACTTATCCAGATCCAAATTGTTTATCTACTATATGTCTGACCAAAAGACGGTCAAACCTTTTATATCTATTTTTGATGATAAACCTTTTCTTATAAGTCAATTACTCAGTCATCTATGAACACTGTGCTACAGCTTAAAAAAAAGTTTTAAGGTTTATAATATATTAATCATGTAGTAATGGAGTGTCTTCTCCGGTAAGCCATAGGGCTAATTGCTGTAACATCTAAATGGAACATGACCTACTTGCTTTGCACTATATACTCCATGACTCCATCTACAAATAATTAAATCCATATAATTTTAGGTTTTCTCTCCTCCTTGAAGTTTTGAGGTTTATAACTATACTCCTCAAACTCATACTTAAAATATACATCTAAAAAAAGTAACAAAATTAATATTACAGGTTAAATAGGATTAGAAAATATATATTGGTAACTGCTTGTGATTTTTTCTTGCATTTTTTTAGATGTATAGATATTTGTGTTAACTAGGGGAGCCATATACCTTCACCTTGGAGCTATACACCTCTGACCTCTGAACAAACACTATGAGGTGACGATAAAAGAAAATTCTTGCTATTGCCAATCATAAACTTGCTTTTTTAAAGTTTTACCTCTCAGACAATGGGAGGTATATACCTCTCAAGGATAAAAGAAAACCTCTAAAGATTATTACATGCATTTGGGAGAATATTGACAATTGACATATTGTGTAGTCAGAGTCACTCGCAGTAGTGATGGGCAAATGAGTATTATTCTGTACTATTCATCTATTCATACAATTTATTCTTCTTTATTAACTGCTGATGCCTATATTTCCACTAACGTTAATCGGTTGAGTATGTTTGTCCGTATATACCTTACTAATTTGTTCGTGTGAAATACTATATATGATCAGCTAGCATCTGTCGCTGCTGCTATGGGCATATATATATATATATATACTTGTTTGATCGGTGTAACATATATTCATATATATACCAAACGCCACGCCGTATTTTCATGTGGTCGGGTACGGACTCGGTTCAGAGAGAACGATGCCTTGCGTCTTGAACGAATGTCTGCCGCTCAAAGGCCATCGGAGGTCTGGGTATTATGGACTTGAGGATGACTGGCTTCGCTCTACGCCTGCGCTGGCTCTGGAACTGATTGTGCTGATGTTTTGGTAGCACATGTTTTACAGTAATGGTGATTAATTTCTACTGAAAATGGACTGTACTTAAAGAGTAGTAATTCTTTCTGATGTTAACTTACATTTCACATCAAAAGCACTATTAGCTTGATAAGTATCCATCTGACATGTTTCGTATTTTTTTCAAAACAAATATTTTCATGAATTGGTAGGACTTGACTTCCAATATGTTGTTTGTAGTACAATCTTCACTGCAGAGATGTCTGACCAGCAAGAACCATCCGTTTCGGGGGGGACAAGTGGTCGAACTACATCCAGGCGTAACCCAAGGACCCAGAATCGCCTACCGACCACCCGACAAGCTATAACTGAGGTGGATGCAAGTGGTAGGCCAACGGCACCAAGGAAAGTCATAGGAAGATGGTCCAATAGTTGCGGGCGGGTCGCACGTGACCATTTCGGTATCTTACATAAAGATATCGCTCACGTCCCAGATGATGAGAAAGAGCGAGCCTGGACAGCATTAGTGAAATGGTTCGCCTACCCCGCTGAGGCGGAAGAAAGACTTAAGCGGAAGGCATATCAGAAGATGGGCAAGGCATGGAAGAATTGGAAGTGGAAGCTTTTGTCAGAATATGTCATCCCCCCCGGTAATCGGACTCCCTTTGAAGAGTACCCGCAAATTACGGAGACGATGTGGGACGAGTTCAAAGCGCTGAAAAGCAATCAAGAGTTTAGGGACTCAAGTGAGGCCCATCGCTTACTACAGCAACGGAACGAGCACCCACATCGGCTCGGCACGGCGGGGTACATAGGGAAAGAGGAAATTTGGGCTGCGGAGGATGAAGCTGCAGCTGCAGCGAATGTCCCTGCCCCTTTCTCTGACATCCCTGAACAACGAGCTCGTAACTGGGTTCGGGCAAGGGGTAAGGTCAACGAAGACGGTAGCACTACATTTCCGAACCAAAATGATGCCGTCGTCGTACAAGAAATAGTAAGTTTCCTTGTAACATCTCTATAGTATAACTGTAGTAATTAACTTTATTAACTATATGTAATGATTGTGTTTCTTCATCTCTATAGATTCGATTGGTTGCCGAACATACTTCGCAAAGCGAGGTGGAGTCCGCGCCGATGAGGAGGGAAGATGACATCCTCACGAAGGCGTTGGGAACTGCAGAACATCCTGGCAGGACTCGCGGCGTCGGCTCCGATGTTTCATGGAAGCATGGGTTGCCACAGTATAGCTCTCAATATCGGAAAAGGAAAGCCTCTAAAGAAGAGAGGGATGCCAGGATGAAGGAGCAGCTGAAGGTGGAGGTCATTCAGGAGCTTAAGCAAGATATGGACGCCAGGGTCGAAGAAAGGGTGGCCCAGGTCCTCGCAAATATGAATATAGCTCGAGGGCGTGACTTTGCGACACATCCAACTCCACATGCACATGTCGACGCGAGCCCGTCACAACACAAGAGTAGTTGTGCATCCACAGAGGTGCCTAACGTCGCAGTCGCACCAGCTCCGGTGGACCTCATAGAGGTAATTTGATCTGTACTATCCTTCGCCTTTGAAAAGCCTCAATCTTTACATGTCTTACTATTAATGGGTTTCATTACAATGCAGGACGCATCGCCGTGTACTCTAGTGGTTAGGGTCACACAGACCTTTGCTTCAGAAGTCGCACAGGGCATGGCTTACAAACCCTCGGACACAGATAGGGTGCACAACTCAGTCCTCTTGCCAGGGTATGCCAAGGTGTCGGTGGATTCGGTGATGACCAATTGGATGTCATATCCACTGCCTGTGCCCCCCAACGATGAAATTGTTACTTTGGGCGATGCGCGAAAGACGTACATACAATGGCCCAAGGCAGACATTACCTTCACTGTGACTCAAGAGATACCTCTTCCAAGTCGACCGACCAACCGAGATACTCCTAAGTCCCAACTATCAATTGAGGCTCCTCGTGGACCGGCAATGACGGAACCACTTGATCCCCAGCCACTTTGCATGGATTTGGCTGATATAACTGTTGCCTTGACTCCAATTAAGACCACACGCAAGGCCGAGAGCTCCCCACCTTTGGTGAAGAGACTTAAAGGTGAAAAGCCACGGGGCAAAGGCAAGGGGAAGGTCGTGGCCCATAGACAACGTGTGCCAACACAATTTCAACTAGGCATGCCATTGGTGGAAGACAATGTGTTGGCCGTGATGGGTATTGCTTGCCGAGAGCTACACAAACAATACATGGAGCTAAGCAATGCCAAGCGGAAAATGAGGGAGTCTTCCATAGTTGGACATCACGACCACCAGCCATTCCTATCAACACCGGCCTATATAACTATAGGCTTTGATGACCTCTTCGACCTGTTCAGGATTCGAAAGTTGGACACTGGACTTCTAAAATGCTACTCATTGTAAGTTCAACATTCCTCCTTGTGATATTAATGGAATAGCTCCTAAATTAGTGCTAACACATACATGTTTTAAGGTTGTGTTGGATCGAGAGTCGCCGCCTCGGTAATCATGTTGGCTTCCTTGATCCATCGATGGTCAACGAGCTCACTCTACAAAGTAAGCTTGATGAGGTGGTTGACTATATAAACCGGTGCTTGTGGGCCCACCAAGACAAGGAGTACATCATGTGCGCACACAATCAGGAGTAAGAAGACATCACCCTTTGTGTATTTTTTTCGAAGCTAAAGTTCTTATTACTAATGCTACATAACCATTGCGCAGGTCACATTGGATTCTATTGGTCATTGTACCTAAATGGAATAGGGTGTACTACCTTAACTCCAATAAGGCGAAAGATTATGATTTTTCTGCAATCACCGATGCCGTCAATATGGCTTGGGGACCATATGTGGCAAAGGGTGGTAGGCACAAGGAGGGCAAGGATGACCTTTACCATGACACTAAGTTCGCATGCGCACAACAGATCGGAGACCAGTGTGGTTTCCACGTGTGCCACCACATGACAACCATTCTAGAACAGGTGAACGATTTCGACCCTGAGGTTGGTGCTAATAGCGGATTCGATCATTTCACTACCAACATTAATCTTGTAAACATGCTAACCTCTGTCTTATTGAACAGAAATCTAGAGCTGGATGGAAGATTTCGGCCATTAACCCCCCCGCTATTAGAGGCCAAATTTGCGCATTTATTCTTGCCGAAATAATGAACAAGAAAGGACGTTTTTGCGTCAAATAGATGATTTGGCCTACATGTGATGTCGTGGACAAAACATTTTTCTAATTTCTTGTGATGTAAACAAATGTTGTTTTTTATGATTCTGTGGTATGGAGTGCTATGTAATTTACTTTCATATGTGCAATCGCCTATTTATGACGAGAATTTCTATTTAGTTCCCTTGTTATGAAATTATCACACCACTGTGTTCATGTGTGGTGTTTATGTTTGTACCGTTTAATTGTTTCCTCCCTTTTTAAAAATGACAGGTCATCGTGGAGGTTCAAAACGAATAGGATACAAGAAACTCGGGTAAGTGCGGTTTCTTGAGTAATGACCAAAATTGTGCAAGTTTGTGGCTGTGTCAAGTTTATGTCTTGTGAGAACTTGCAATGCATGTGTATGAATGTATATGGTTTTCTGGTGACAACTTGGATTCCATGCATGTGTGATATTAGTTTGAATGTAATGGGCTGAAACTGGAGATATATGTATGTATATATATTGCATGTGATTCTTAAATTTTTCCAGAGGGTATGGCTAGCAAATCCTGAGGCTAGCCAATATTTATAAATTATTTTTTTTCTGGATGTACCTCATCACTGACGGTTCACAATTAAAAAGCCGTCACAGGTAACAATACCAGTGACGGCTTTGAACATATAAACCGTCATAGGTAACAATACCAGTGACGGTTTTTACACTTCGACCTGTCACAGGTGAGTCATCTGTGACGGGTTGCAAAATGACATGGGCTAGCGAAGACACTTACCTCTGACGGGCCATAGAGTTCTAGCCCGTCACAGGTGACTATCATCAGTGACGGTCGTCCACCCGTGAAAGGTGACTGGTCCTCACCAGTGACCACTTGTCTGTGACCAAGCCCAAACCCGTCAAAGGTGAGGGTCTGGGACCGTCACAGATGACCTAATCCGGTGTAGCGCCAGAAATGAATTAAATTTGCACAAGCGCAATGTGCACATTTGCTGTGCCTGTACAGCTGCCTTAATTCGTTGGCTAGCTTGGTTGGCTTGCTCCTCAGTAATTAAAGTGATTAAC
Organism: Oryza officinalis; assembly: GCA_008326285.1. Classification (NCBI taxonomy): domain Eukaryota; kingdom Viridiplantae; phylum Streptophyta; class Magnoliopsida; order Poales; family Poaceae; genus Oryza; species Oryza officinalis. The sequence continues at coordinate 5,463,193 of BDMV01000010.1, forward strand.
ATCTAGCTGCACCTTTTTGGTTTCTGCCGGTTGTTCGATTCTTCTTCGTCCATAATGATAACGACAATCCTAGTGCTTAACTAAACGATCCCCAAACTTGGCCAATTAATTAATGAAACCAAACAAAATTTAAGAAATCTAGTACTAAAAACTAGTAAAGCAACATTTCACAGTAATTACCTGCTGACGCGTGAGGGAGGAAGTGTCATAGTCGTTTGGCACCCTACATGGATGATTAAATTCCTCCCATGGCTGACGGCTGTATCACACTTACACACAATTGGAATATAACTATATTTATTTTTTTGGCATTTTCTAGCTGTCCTGACATCAGTTAATCTAACATATTGCTTTTCTGGTCACAGGGTATTGCATGGGTTTCTTGCATGAGTAGCCGATTGTGATGGCAGCATGCGGTGGAATTTTTCGTGCTAACAGTTGTGGACCTACTTTGATTTTTGAGTGCTACTCTCCACCTTTTTTTCTTGTTCTGATATGAGTCTACTTCGCACGGTTTTAACTTCAATTTCATCTTTCCTGAAACTGAAACTCAATCAAACAGTTTTAGCTCTATCCAAAATAAGAATAAAGCTGGTTAGAGCGCTATCACAGAATGGACAGAATGGACTAGAGAGATGAAGCTGAATTTAGGCTACTTCATAGCTTCACTTCAAATCCAACTCATGATGTTAAATTTAGAAGTTAAAACTTTACCAAACGGACCAATAAGGACCGAAGTAGAAAATAATCTGAAAAATTCATAGCATGGTTGTACAAAACTTACAAGAAATAGTTTACACTACAAATAACTTTGCTTGTCATGATGCGGACTTCAAAACTCATCTTAGGGTGAGTTTTTTCCCTTACTTTCCCAACTCACCTCTCTCTTTTTTTCACGCGTACGTTTTTCAAACTGCTAAACGGTGTGTTTTTTACGAAAAAATTTCTATACGAAAGTTGCTTTAAAAAATTATATTGATCCATTTTTGAAAAAAAATTAGCAAATACTTAATTAATCATGTGCTAATGAGTCGTTCCGTTTTTCTTGTGGAGGAAATAAATTCTCAACACACACTGCCGAACACACCCTTAATGACTTAGGTCAAGTCTGAAACAGATTAGAGTGGATGGTTGCCATGGATTATGTAATTGATTATAGAGATAAATTAAATGTTTTGATATATAAACTTAACAAATAATATAAAACAACTGGTCCAATGGTCCAACAGTAGAAGAAAGTTCTTGTTTTTTAAAAAATATATTTTTGAAACATGAGCAAATAATTCATTTCAATAATTCGATAAATAATCAGCCTTAACTTATTGCACCCGAGTGCGTCTAATTGTGATCATTAGAATTTAGGTTCTGATGGGTGTATTCATATAGTCACGACTTCTTGGTCACGTGCTTCCCATCTTATCGAACCAACTTATTGATATTACTGATATTGTTTACACTGAATTGAAGCCTCTAACCACACACAGCCACAATGTCAATGGGACAGTGAGATCACAACCAGCATTACCACCAAATACCATAGCAAAATTCCAATGGTAAAACCAACAAGAAATTAACCCAGCAATAATCCCCAACCATCAGCAGAAGCAGCAGCAGTGCCAAAGCCAGTGAGTCAGTAGTGACCATGTGGCCACACACACCATCATCATGAGCAATTGAGCCTCAACAACAATTCACTCCACTTTTTCTTGCACACACTCTCTCTTTCCACCTTTCCCCTTGCTTTTCTCTCTTTCTCTCTCTCTACTTTGAGCTGCTGAGCCCCACTCCTCCTCCATTGATCCATCCACTGTTGTTGAGCCATTTTATCACTCATGGAGAAGGCACAAGAAGCTTGAGGAAGAGGAGGCAGGTGGGGAAGGTGCATTACATTGCCAATTTGCAGCCAAAGCTACACCAAGATTGATCGATCGATTGATTGCTATTAGGGAGGTGAGATTAGAGAGAGAAGAGGGAGAAGAAAGGGTGGGAGACAGGTGGACAGAAAGGGTAAAGCGAGAGGAGGAGTAAAGGTGGTAGAGAGAGTGAAGGAATCCAATCCAATCCAGTCTTGATCGATCCGTCGCGCGTGCGTGTGCGTGCGTCGTCCTCCCCAGATTGGGAGCAGAGCAGAGCAGGAGTGCGCGCGAAGCAAAGCGGGAGGAGGCGCAGAGGCTGCGTGCCACCGACACCGATCGGATCCCGCCGCCGCGTCGGCCGGAGCCCGCATTCCGTCGCCGCGCCAGCCCGGAAGCGGTGGTTCGTGGCTTCTTCGAGCTCGCTTGCTGCTCCTGTAAGCGGTAAGCATAGCTCTCCGCGTTCTTTGCTGATGGTTTAATGGTTTCTTGGGGGGTTTTTGCTCTTTTTGCGGCGCGGTTTCTTGGGGAGGTTTAGCTGCGGGTTGCAGCAATCTTGATTCTTGAAGTTGAATTCGAGGTTCTTTTCTTGATTCACCTATGCGATTTCTTGTGTCAGTTTCTTGCCCGATTCATTTTTTTTCCTGCGAAATTGATTCAGTCTCATCAGAATTTCGTGCTGTTGGCTCCGCAAGAGCGGTTCTTGCAATACCCAAACTTGATGAAATCCCTCCATTTTACTGAAAATCTTCCGATTATTAGATACAAGTGCAGCGCCAAATCCTGTTAATCTCCCCAAATCGACAAGTGAAGTAACCAGCAGACGCCATTTATCCCTGCCATTGACGGCTGTACATGCGGTTTTACTCCAATTCTACGCTTTCCTGCTGCTGCTGCTGCTGCCGGTGGCAATTGATGCATTGCCTCCCCAGCAGAGCAATCCCCAGTAATGGAGGGTGCAAGTACAGGAGAAAGTGGCCGGAGCAAGGAGGAACACATGGGGGCATGTTCTACATTTACTCATCCATTCCCTGGCCCCCGGCAACTGTGGCTGTGGTCTCTTCCATTGGTTGCGTCTGCACCCATGGTATCCTTCCCTGTGGGATACAGCCTGTTGTTGCCATGATCTGAAAGAGTGTGTGTGGTTGTACAACTGATACTTTGATGCGGTTGCGGCTAATTGATGCGTATATGCCCGCGTGCACGTGTCGTTGTCAATCTTGTGGCGATGATCGGATCAATGTGGCTACTAATCGATTGAGAAATTGATTTAAGGTAGGCTGGATGATGGTGACATGCCTATCATGTTTTGTTGTTAAAGGCCACATTCTTTGTGTGGCTTTCAGGGTTAAGATGGAATAGTGTGGTGGTGTTGTACTAGTGACGAATGAATGATCTGTGCTGCGCGACCAAACCGCAGATTAGTACACATTGACAGCCCAGTGCGTTGCCAGTTTGATTGTGCATTGTGTTAGCTTTAAGGATCAGTTTTAGGGGGTTTACTTTGCTTTAAGAAGGTGACTAATTGTTGTCATGTATAGGTGTACTATATGATTGTGAGTGCAATTTGACTAAAGCATTAACCACTTGTTTAATTACATCTGCTTTGGATGCTTGTGCTTCCTCCTGCAAGGTCATCTGTCCTATGTCTGAAGGTGTATGCTTGTGGACGAGGCAGAAGTTGTTGAGTCGATTATCTGCATGTCCTTGTCTGGATGGTAGTGAATTGGATGCCATGCGTGCCCAGCAATAAACCAGGTCTTGACTGAAGGACTTGTATATGCAAATTAATTTCCTGCTGCGGTGTCTTCCGTAGAATCTGAGTCACCTAAAATTATAGTAGCCTTGTGCTGCTTGTTTGTTGCTTGCCAACTTGTTTGGACTTATATGTTAGTTGCATTGGTTGTTTGTCCCTTCGTTTCTGTTTTCTGTACAGTTGGTTGCTGGTTACTGGATAGGTTAGTTTTACTTACTTTTGTAGCCTTCTGAATCCTGCATCGTTACCCTGCTGCCATCATGTGATAGATCTTCATTTTCTTTTGTTTGGCTAACTGAAGGTATTCAACATACTTGATCAGAGATATAGCGGGGGATGGATCGAAGAAGCTGGCCTTGGAAAAAGAAGTCTTCTGATAAATCATCAGCTGGAGATGTGTTGAAGAGTTCCAGTCAAGCAGAGCAGGTTTGTTTTCACTCTTTGGCTTTCCTTCCTTGCAATCTTGATCAGTTGATATGCTGATGCATTCAGTCTATGCATCACTCATGAGAAAAAAAAATCTTCTTTCCTGTCTTCCTTTGTTTAAGTCAATGATCTTCGTAAATCTAAACTACATGTTTTGTTTTATTCTTTTAATCTGGTCATCAGTGGCTACCATGAGAGGCCTGTTCATTTATTCGCCAACTGTCCTCACTTTTTTTTAACAAGAATCCTTCTGCAAACACATATATACAACTGATAGCTCTTCTTTAATCTGTCCTTTTTCTTCCAAAGAATTATACTGTACTCCCTTATACTCTGTACTTTGTCAAATTGATAAGCATCCTATACATGGTGTGTGTGATTTTGTGGGGGAAAATAGGGCTTCTTTGTTATATATCTACCTGATGCTATTCATGCTTTTATTTTTCCGAAATGAATATGTTGCGCATCAACCCACATAATTATGCTTGTTTTTATTTGCTATCCGGTATGTTGACTTGTTTTCTATTTCACTATCTCTGCATATTAATATGCTATGGTCACACAGTTTTGTCCTGCATTAGTGCCAAATCATCACTGCCTGTTTATAGCAAAACAGAGGGAACTAGTTACAAACTTTACTAAGAGACGCTCTTTTTCAATTTGATTTTTAATTTTATGTGATACTGATACCCAACTGATGTACTCAAATTTAAGTCTGTGTCATGTACTACTTTTGTTATGATAATGTGTCATGTACCTTAGATTGTTAACTAACATGAATTTGCTTTTTGGTCAAGCCTGCTGTTACCCTTTAAGTAGCAGGCAGTGCATTTACTCATTAGACTTAAGGTAAACCGATTTTATCATTAGTGCTAAATGCCATCAATTACATCCATTCATTTAACATGTCAAAAAATAATGTTGTTTGTTTGATCAACATGGTGATTAAACACTTATCTTGATTGATTATCCTTTTCTCAAACTATTTTCCTGTTTTTCAGGATGAACAAGTACCAAAGTTTGTTCAGATTTCACCAGAAAGATACACAAATCTTACTGAATCAGAAGAGCAAGTGAAGATTCTATGTGATAAGGTGAATGTGTTGAATGAAAAACTATCTGCAGCACAATCAGATATTACTACCAAAGACAGCCTAGTAAAGCAGCATGTCAAAGTGGCGGAAGAGGCTGTATCAGGTTTGAAGCTGATTGCTGCTGTTCTTGACTTTTTTTTGCTTGATAGACTATTGAGTAAATTGTAGTGTATCATGATTTCTCTCCAGGAGCTTGAACTGGTCATTTCTATTCTATACCTTAGTAACTACTGGAGGTGTGCAACATAACATTTTATTCGATGCAATAAAATCTGTAGTAACCATAACTAGTAGTCTAGTAGTAAGACTCCCATAATAAAAGCAGTAAGACCGAATTTTCTCCAGGAGCATTTTGTAAATTAATGCGTGTATCATCATTGTAGGTTGGGAGAAAGCTGAAGCAGAGGCCTTGGCGTTGAAACATCAACTAGAAACTGTTACATTTTCTAAGCTAGCCGCTGAGGAAAGAGCTGCCCATCTGGATGGTGCTCTCAAGGAATGTATGAAGCAAGTGAGGACAGTGAAGGAGGAAAGCGAGCAAAAGTTGCAAGATGTTATCTTTGCAAAGACCAAGCAGTGGGAGATGATGAAGGCTGAACTAGAAGCAAAATTAGCTTCTTTTGAACAGGAGCTTATTACAGCAGGTGCTGAGAATGACGCACTCTCAAGATCTCTTGAAGAACGGGAACACTTACTGATGAAGGTTGGTGGGGAAAAAGTGCAAGCAGAATCTCAGATCGAAGTGTTGAAAGGCACTATTCAATCAGGTGAAAAAGAGATAAGTTCATTGAAGTATGAACTGCATGTTATTTCCAAAGAACTTGAAATTCGCAATGAAGAAAAGAACATGAGTGTGCGTTCAGCTGATGTAGCAACCAAGCAGCATGTAGAGGATGTCAAGAAAATATCAAAACTGGAAGCGGAGCGCCAAAGGTTACGTGGTCTTGTTCGGAAAAAGTTACCAGGGCCAGCTGCATTAGCTCGAATGAAGCTGGAAGTGGATAGCTGTGGCAGAGACCATGCTGATAACAGATTGCGACGCTCCCCTTCAAGGAGTTCTAACTTCCATCATCCTTTGTCACCATCCCCTGATAATTCTCTTGAAAACTTGCAACACATGCAGAAAGAGAATGAGTTTCTGACTGCACGCTTGTTGTCAATGGAGGATGAAACAAAGATGTTAAAAGAGGCGCTGTCAAAGCATAATAATGAGTTGCAGGCATCAAGGAACACATGTGCTAAGACAGCAGGCAAGCTCCGCAGTATGGATGTTCACATAGTGAGTGCTAGGCAGTATAAGAATCCAACAAATGCAAACCTCGATGTTCATCATGATGGTGCACTGAGCCTGAATGGAAGCAACCCACCAAGTTTGACTTCCATGTCCGAAGACGGTGTTGATGATGCAACAAGTTGTGCTGAATCTTGGGCCAATGCTTTAATATCTGAGCTCTCACACATCAAGAAAGATAAAGGAGGTAAGGGCAGTTTGACAGAAAATTCCAATCAGATGGTACTCATGGATGACTTTCTAGAGATGGAGAGGTTGGCGTGTTTATCTCCTGAAGGGAAAGAATGTGGAAGCTTTATTGACAAGAAGAAGGCCGCTAAAGTTGACACAACTCTCACTACTGTCACTAAGCGGGAAAGTGATAGAGATTCATGGCCATCCTTGCAGTTCCCAGATACACCATCCAGCAGTGAGCATCTGCCTGAGAACTCCCCACTTTCAAAATTGCACTCAAGAATTTCTTCTCTCTTGGGTTCTCATTCACCACAGAACAATGTTGGGAAGGTACTAGATGGTATCAGAAATATCCTAAGAGATATTGAGGAAGAGGCAGAATCAGTGAATGCAAAAAAGAATCAGCCTGATAGCATGAATGGAGTTGCTGATAATGGATCTTCGACAAAGCAATCCAAGAACCTGGGGGATGTGGATCATGGTCTAAGACAGGCTATTTTGGAAATTCTTGATTTTCTCCGGCCATTTAAAAGACAACTATCTGAGGTCCAAGGTAAAAGTTCCCACCAAAACACAATCCTTGAGAAAATAGAAAAGTTCTCCACTATAGCTGATAAAGTTTTGCTAAATGAAAATGCTCTTGCCGAGATGGTGATTGCATTAGCGGAAATTTTGGCAGAAAATTGTGCTATTAAATTCACATTGATGAGAGACAGCATCAATGAAACCGAGAGCAATAATCTGGACTGTATTGATAAAGTGACCTTATTGGAAAACAAAGTGCATCATGAGCTGATTAAAGATAGTCTTGCTGATATTTGTTCACTTGTGCCTCATTCGTCTTCTGATCCTGACTTTGAGGGTTCTAGGGATGCATTTGTTGTTAAAACTACAGTGCGGACATGCTCAATGGAGGAATATGAACAACTGAAATTGGAGAAGAGGAAATTGGAGATGGAATTAGCAAAGTGCAATGATTCTATCAAATATACAAAGCTTGGGTTTAATCTGATGGAGAAAAACATGGAAGAGCTTACTTCAAAGTTATCTGCATGTGAGAAATCAAATAGCTTGACTGAGACACAGTTGAAGTGTATGGCTGAATCATACAAATCACTTGAGTTACAGAAGTCGAAATTAGAAAGTGAAATAGAAGTTCTGCATAGACAAATAAATATTTTGAGAACTGAACTTATTGATGAAAGACAAAACCATCAGGACGATTTGGCGAAGTACAGAGATCTTAAGGAGAAGATCGAAAGGTGAACTACCTGTCTTTCCATTTTGATATTTCCTCAGTTTTTCTTTGTTGAAAGGACTTAGACTATTTTATCATCTTGTTTCCTTTACTTTGTTGCATGTTTAACAGATTCTTCCTTGACTTTGTTTATGTCATGAAGGTACGAGAATGAGAAGAATACTTCATGTGTAGATGAGGATGCAGGTGTTAAAATGAAGCAGGTAAAAATTGCTAAGCCTAAACTTCATGTTCGTAACTGATGATAAACCTATGTAGTTTGTTTACTCCAGCTTCTTTCATTAAATATAGAATAAGCTGGTCGGGCATTGATGCCATGAGAAATTCACCTATGTAACGAGCCGGCTGCTTGCAGTTAGGGGGACCTTGTACTGCTGAAAACTCCTCAATACAAAGATACGCAAGTCTTTTGCGTATTCCTCAAAAATTAAATATAGAATAAATTTCATAAATGTACAGGCATAACTATTAACGCTTATTTCTCTGAACTTTAATATTCCTTGTTAAAGTTGCAACTGATTCTAATAGACCTGGTCACTGACAACCTCAAATCATGCGTCCCAGCGCATCCAACAGCCTATAGAGAAGTGTCCATGTGTATCAATGGTGTTGAGTGATGAGAGGCAACACTGGACCCTTTTTAGCTGATCCATGTGCCCAATACTTATGACATGCATGTGTCAGTGTCAGCAGCCTCCTATGCACGCCTGACTTCCGACAAGCCAACATCTCAACAAATTGGTGAGAACTTAGAAGGTGCCAAATAGTGCCAAGACCGATTGCTTGTTGCATGGGCTCTAAATCTGTAGTTATGCGCAAGCATTGCACCCAAATCTATAGTTTTGTAGAATTGGTTCTTAGAAATCTGTAATTCACTGATAGTTATTCCAATGTAATTCTAGTTATGTAATTTTTATCTGTTATACTATATCAGCTCATATAGTGCCAAACACATGGATTACACATTTATTCCCTTGTGCTCTCCGAATAAATACTTCCTGGACAATAAACGCTTCAGTGCCCTTCAAATTCTTTCTTTTAAACATTATTTTTTTTCTGGTCATGTTGTGTATTCCATAATATATTCTTGGTTAAAATAATGACAGGACAAAGAGATCGCAGCAGCAGCAGAGAAGCTTGCAGAATGCCAGGAGACAATATTGCTTCTTGGCCGGCAGCTGCAGACTCTTCGCCCCCCTCCAGCAGAACCACTGGGTTCTGTGTTAAACAAACAACCTGTGGGGGTGATTTCTGAAGATCAAGCTAGAACAACCCAAGGCTTGCATTTTAAGAAGCTGTCAGGTCAATTTGATACAGATCACGCATTCTCAAGTGCACCGGGAACAGGAAACGTATCTCCGCTAAATGGATATAGAACACACAAAAGCCCCTCCAATCTTGATGGAAACACTTACTTTGCTTCCCCAAACAACTCCAAGCGTCCAAAGCACAGATCAAGGTCTTCTTCCTCTTCCTCATTTACTAACCAGTTCACAGAGAAACAGGGCCGAGGTTTCAGTCGGTTATTCTCGAAGAGCAAGAGCGAATACTAACCGACTTTTGAGCTTGTTTTGCTTGTGGTGGCAAGCACTGCAGGTGTATATTTTTGCCAACAAAACCTACCACCTATTTGGGTATTATGTAGATGATGCCTGCACTTACCAGATTCTAGTAGTTTTTGCTTGAGATTTTAGCTGTATCCATATTCAGTGTGCTTGTCAGCCGTCAGTACTAAGAACCATCCTTTGCCCTGGATTTTTTTTGGGTTGCTGTTCTTGCTTATACCTCATGGAACCTCACTGTAAATTTGCCTAGCTACCTTGATGAAGATTGAGAAGGTAATGTTGTTAGTGTGAAGAGATTTCTCTTGCCAAGGATCAGTTAACCGCTAGCTTGTGTTGTGGTTGGTTAGTTTTCTGTACAGATAACCTGAAAAAAGTTTGGAGTTTGTTGTCAAATTATTTATTGTAAAGTATTTGGGTACTCTGTGTGCTAACAGTTTGGAATGTAATGTGTTACCCCCAGTTCAAACAATATCAGTATGCTAAGGATTTAGGCTGCCTTCGGGAGAGCGTTTTCCCAGTGCGACATGGTGTTTTTCCACGCGCACGATTTTCAAACTACTAAACGGTGTATTTTTTTGCAAAAAGTTTTTATACAAAAGTTGCTTAAAAAATCAAATTAATCTATTTTTGAAAAAAAAAATTAGCTAATACTTAATTAATCACGCGCTAATGAACCGTTTCGTTTCGTTTTCCGTGTTTACTGTGTACGCTGGTAACTCGTATCAACGAACACAGCTTATGCTGCAACGGAGTTCAGTTTTGTATAAATTCCCTCCCCACCCCCTCTTTTTTTTTTAGAACTCAACTTACTTATATACAAGAAACGATCAGTTTTTTTTTCGCTTGCCAGTACAACATTTTTATTTAATTAGAAAGGAAGCCTGTGCCAATGCGCGGGCACCTTATTTATTTATTGTTTACGGTGCAGGCACCTTATTTATTTATTGTTTATATAAAAAATGTTAAAAGAAGTTCCATGGTACCATATTGGAGATTACCTTAAAAGGAAAAAGGAAAGAAAGAAGAAATATTTATACTATGAATGAAATAGACCATGGACTTTGATATTAAAGAACGTCTGTCAGATCAAAAAAAATGTCACTTTGTGCTGGTTATCTCTAAACTCGTTTATCATCAAGACTTATTATTATTTTCTTGAAAGTTGGTTGTCTGTATATCTATGACCAAAATAAACCTAATAGATCATTAATACAACAATAAAATTCATCCCACTCTAGACCTAAGTGTTCATGTATCACCTATATCTAAATCGACGCTTAAATGTATCAAAAATACAGCACCAGTTAATTGGATAACACCGTTAAACTTAGAAACGAATGCCTCTCTAACGGGCAAAGCCGACGGTGCCCGCCAAGGCTTTGTTCTTTAATGCTTTGAAACATAACTTCCGTATTTATATAGTCGTCCCCTCAAGACTTGCGCGCATGGAGCATAATATTAATGCGTAGTTTCCTATCTCCGCATACTCATTTAGGATTGTATTGATAAATAGGCCAATTGAGCTCTATTGCTAATAGTGCCCAACCAGTACAACCACCTTAACTCGACCATATGCATACCCATGTGGTACTTACAATATCCTGCAAACTCTATTATTCGTACTTGAACCCTTCAGGAAAGAATAGAGAGAAGATGTAGATAATGAAAATAGTTTTCTAAAAAAATATTTTTAGTCAATTTATTGTATATGTAGACACAATTTATTTATAGTGTTAATAGGTTCTACTTAAATTTTAGTAGGAGCGATATAATTTTTCTCTTGTGAAGATAAACAGGGTTGATCATTCGATACTACTTCCAAAAATTATAGCTAAAGAGGCATATCACTATAATAATTTCTAAAGCACCATCATCATTTTTTATATTTTGACAAAGATTTATAGCCTAGCGACTGGTTTATTTTCAATACTTCTTGTTTATAATTACATTAGATATGTTTACTATTTTGAAGAATGTATTTATTTTCACAAACTTAGCTAAAAGGGCCAGATGTTTTACTTTTTTCTTAGGATTTGTTAGACTTTCTCTATTTTCTTACAGAGTCACGTGACGGAGCGTTCGTAAGAACTTTAAAATATTTGTTAGTGTTGACTATTACTATTTCAACTTTGACCATTATAACTCAACCGTGTATGTCCCTAAGCTATGACGGCGTAAGTATATTCTTTTTATAACTATTTAAATAACATGTAAAGGGCTAAAATGTTAACCTAAGTGCCACTTTTTAAATCAAAGCATAGTAGTTGATATGGTTTTTAAGGAAAATTTGATACTTTACTCTATCATATTATCCAGATTAATTACAATCTGCCTAAGAAAATCTTTTAGATTCGGTGGCTATAACGACCTGAAAACATTATCTGTGTAAGCAATAATCCATCACAAACATATTAACTCATATGAGTTTCGATATACTTTTCCTTGTATTATAGATCTAATTTAGCTATTGATGTGGGTAATATATGATGTAATAATTTATGTTTTAAAATTTATTTGGAGACTAACTGTAAGACTATTTGGATGAGAATGTATGAAAAAGATATAATTTGGTTCATGTGATATTTTTTAATCAAAATATAGTTAATGTGAGGATTAGCGGTGAAGGATAATCGTTTTTTCCCAATCGTACGTACGTACGTAATACGTTTTTCTTCGGTCATCTTATTTTGTACGTACGTACATAACACGGGAGATTTTCTTTTCGGGTTTTTCTCCGATGAATAGTTATTTATTTTTTTACACTCGTATGCACAGGAGATTTGGTGGGCAACTTCTTTTTACAGATCTAATTCATTGATTTAAAATAATGGTTCACCATATTAAGTGAAAATCAAGAAAATCAAGAGATAAATGTTTTATTTTTTTTCGGAATTTCTTGCATTTTCTTTATTTTTTATAGCACCACATAGCGGCCTGAGAGCGTTTGTAAAAAGTTTCATGAACTTTAGTATACAGTAAATATATATAATAAATAGATAGATAGAAAGTTTCATGTGCCATCATGGAGCTTTGCACGCATAGATGTTTACAACGAAATAACATATTTCTTATATATAGAAAAACATGGGCACTATGCATCTTAAATTTTTCATCTAATTATAAATAAAGTAATGGTTCAGACATATTTAAATTTGAATATACAACTTCAGAATTATGGTAATTTGAATACCTAATTTGCTTGTTTCTTTTTTTAGTAAATCCTTAGATCTAGAAAATAGGAAGGAAAAGGAGAAGCAGCAGTAGGTGCGTTCGCATGGACGCATGGGAGGGGATCGATGGGCTTTAGCGGATGCGGAACTTGTTTTTTTCTTTAATTGATCAAAATCAAAATTATGAGCCACCGGTTTAAGTGAAAATTAATGGTCAGATATTTTATTTTTTATCAGAATTTTTAGTAATTTAGTAATTTATCTAATTTATTAGAGGATCACGTGACAGCTCGAGTGTATTTATAGGAAGTTAAATGTACTTTTAGTATATAATAGATACGCAAGTTTATCACTCGTGTTTCTCAATGTATAGTTAGGGAAAAAATCAACAACTTTATCCTAAGTTATTATAGTGATGAATTTCTTTTGACCCAAATACAGTGATGAAATTGGAGATATTAATTATTCAGATGCACTTTATTACTGCTGTATTATCAACAAAATTTTCTTTCTTAATCAAGAGACAAACGTTTCTTTTCGAACTTTGATGTATTATGAATTTAGTTAATAAGAAAAAGGAATCGAGATTTCAGTAGAAAAAAAAGAGAAAAGGATTTGGGCCAATTTATCGAGGCCAGCCTATGCATGCGGAAAGGCAGAGGGCTAGGTGTGATTGTGTGAACCAAGTTGGGCCAAGTGTGGATCAAGTATTCTCCCACAAAAAAAAAAGTAAATGAAGTATTTCAGGTTTATTATTTTTATCTCTGCCGAGTTAAATAAATGCTGAAACAAAATTATTCTTTAAGAAAAGTTGAAAAAGAAGGGATGGAATATAAAGATTCATTGAAAAAAAAACATCAAAGGTGCATCCAATTGCAATTTTCCACTAAATAGCAAGGAGGGACAATGCACGCCAAGCTCTTATGTTACAACCGTTATAATGATATACTACCACGTCGTTCGTTTGTCTTATTAAATTTTTTTACATAATTACCATTTATTTTTTAATATTTTTATCACTAAAAATACTTTAAGCATGGTTTTTTTAATATATATGTTATACGTTTGCACAAAATTTTTAAACAAGATGATCAAACATGTTTTCAAAAGTCAACGGAGATTATAAAATATAATGGGTTTAAGATTACAATAATTATTATTTTTATGTTTCAAAACTAAGCATTTTATAAGTTATATTTATTATTAAAATTCCAAAATTTGGCTTGGAGTTTGTCAAAAAATAGTTATGATCGAAGGGAATACGTCCTTGATATATTTGATATTTCTGAAAAATTTGGAAAATACTCCATATTCAGCAACATAAATATACCGGCCAGGTATCAGAAAAATATGCTTGCGTCTAAAAGTCTTCTGAAACCTCAATCTATCTACAAGGAAGATCTTTAAAAGTATATATTAGAACTATACCGGCATCGTGGGATGTGCTTTGGGTATCCTGAAAATTTTTATTTTGGTCATAGCGGGTAAATTAAGTTGAAGAAGAGGTTTTATATAGCAGTTTTTTTAGATTCTACTTTTCATCTCTCAATTATTATTACAGTCATTCTAAAAAAAATATTATTACAGTCTAATTTTTATTCTCAACTTAGATTAACTTATATACACTTCTCATAAGTCCAAACAAGAAAATTTTAGTCCATACACTTATTTATTTATTTATTTTTAGATTATATGGAAGACGCACATGTCCACACCACGACACAAATAATACCACACTCACTCTTTAAAAAAATATATTTTTAAAAATGGAATCTCCATTACAGGAGATCTCGCTCTCCACAAGTATGGCACAATGTTCGCTCCTAATCGGCAGAGCCCATGCACGATCATGTGAAGGGGTGGGTGATTGATCGATTGACCATGCGGAGGGATAGGTGACGGCGATCACGCGGAGGGGGAACCAACAATTTTGTAAAGATGGTCCAATTTTTTTCAGACTCAAATTTAGGATAACTCCTAGACAGAAAGATATTTTTATGTCTTAAATCCTAATTATAAAATCCTAAGAAGAGATTTAGGGGATTGGATTTTGGGTAGCTCGCGGTGATGCTCTTAGTTCATGGCAATAGCTAACAACCCAGACCAAAATTAATTATCAAAGGAATAACAACCAAGGTTTGGGGTCAGGGCTGTCTTCAGGAATTTAAGGCCTCCCGGTGCGAAATGCATATTGGGCCCTAAAAATTATGCCATTTTTATCTTTTTGTTTTAACTCGGTGATCTATCCAAGCTGTGATAGCTTAACTTCGTTGGCATTAACTCGAACAATTTTAGCGGTTTGAGCCTCTTTTAGCATCATCACCGTGACCTCATGTTTGATTTTTAAGTATAAAACTAAAATTGTTTCACAACAGATCTATCAAAAGTAGGACTCTTCTGAGATTTAACTACTGCTACTATTAGTCTTTGTTTCTTCTTAAGCTTTTCACAACCATATTCATTTCCTATTTCTAAAAGATAACAAGGGTTGATGAAATAAACATCTTTCTATTTGTAAAACAAACAAGATTAAATAACTAACGTAATCTAAATAGTACGTAAATTATAGGGCTTAACAAGATAAGGAAAGAACAGAAGATTGAACAACCTTGAAGACGATGCACAAACTGCATCAGTCACGACAGCAGCGCACGACAGGGTGTGTCACTGCATCGGCACTTCTTGGTAGGTCACGCCTTGGTGGCTGGCATTCTTCTTCTCGCTGGCCAGCAGAGAAGCTAGGGAGCCAGGGACGCAGCCAGAGCCACGCACGGTACGGTGCCGGCGGCACAGAGACGAACAGTCGGATGGTTCGTGAGAAGGTCGCTCGGAGTACGAAGCGATCAGCATCAAGATAACATATCAGTATAGGTACTAATCATGTATGGCGTATTTAAGTCTTAATGGGTCTTTCTTTTTTTTCCTGATTAAACATATATTTAAGAAGATAACTAAGATTTGGGGCTCCAATATTTTGGGGGCCCTGTGCAAGCGATCAGCTCGCTCTTGCTTATCAACGGCCCTGTTTGGGGTTATTGAGAGATGGAGGAGTCAAACCTGCAAAAAACAGGAGCAGTTGTTTTTCCCTTTTTGTGGATTTACATTAGCTGAGGAGGTACTGTTATTCAGAAAGTGTGATCGAGTTTACAAGGAAATTTCATCCGAAACAATTCTGTCAAGAATAGATCAATTAATTGATCCAAACTGCATGCAAGCCAAATAAATAGTAGTACTATGCATGGATGCTTTTGACGTATGCACGCTACTACACAAACCCTTTTTGTGTCGTCTCCAAAATCCCTTTGATGTCAAATTTAGAGCCGACACCAATTTAATGGCACAGTCCTTCTCATCACAACCGACACTAATAGGGATACACGATTTCAAAAGAAAAAAGACTGGCTTGGCTCAAATCGAGCCGAACAATCCTAGAATCATCCAAGAATCAGACCAATAAACAATGAACAAGAACAATTAATCATGCACATCACAAAATCTAGTTAGCAACAACAATACAAAACACAGATACCAAATCCAAGAACATCTAACAACAAAATCACAACACTAACAAATCACACAACAAAATCACTGCACAGTTGTTGTTCGCCTGCCCACCACTCACCATCAAGCCCTCTCACCGACCCCGACCACCCCCTCCCCCTCCGAGCTCATGGCGACCAGATCTGGCCAGCCCGAGCTCCTAGCGACCGGATCTGCACGCCGCTGGTGGGATGCCAGTGGAGAAGGAGAGGAAGAGGGGAGTAGGCGAGGGGCGGAGAGGCTGAGATGAGGGGACGCCATGGAAGGAGAGCTGCTGCCGCGCACCGTCGTTGATGAGGGGTGGCTGCCCATCGCGCGCTCACCGAGGGTACATTGCCCACCGCGCGTTGTCTCCAAGGAAACGCCGCGCACCATTGCCCGTGGGGAGACCACCCGCCGGGCACCGCTGCTCACCAGTTGAGAGAGAGAGGGGGAGGATGGGAGAGGGGGCCGGAGTGGGAGTAGGAGGGGGAGGGAAACAAAGAGGATAAGGAAGGGGTGGCTAGGGTGAGGGGATGGGGCAGCGAGGGTGAGTGGATAATAATGAATCCCCTCGGATCACAGGTACTTGTTTTTTTAAGAACCGACACCTATAATATATTAGAAGTGTTGATTTTTAAAGAATAAACACCTTTGAGCAACTGTAGGTGCCGATTATTTTAAAAAACCGACACCTGCAGTATTGGTGCCCGTTTTTTACTCTAGAACCGACAGTTATAGTTCTCCAAAGGTAACAGTTTTTTTATTTTTTTATCCCGTGAAGATGTGAAAAGGTGCATAGGTGTCGGTGGTAAGGCTATATTTTCCACTAATAAAATTTCACACCAAATAGTAGTTTAATTCCGCTACCCTAATGTTTAAACTCCATATCACAAAATTATTTCTCTGATCTCCACTGACCACTGTACTATTGCTTATTGGGGGCAGATTTAGGCTGCGTTCGGATGTGTGGGTTGGGAACTAATCCCACCCACACGCAAAACGGAATGACTCATTAGCACACATGATTAATTAAGTATTAATTTATTTTTTTAAAAAATAAATTAATATGATTTTTTTAAACAACTTTTGTATAGAAATTTTTTTGCAAAAAACACATCGTTTAGTAGTTTGAAAAACGTACGTGTGAAAAATGAAACATGTGAGTTGGGAAATATGGAGAAAGAACACAACCTTACTTTCGTAATTAGGACATCTGTATTCTTCCATGATTTACATTAATTGATTTAGAACCGACTTTTTAATTTCTTGATAGCATTGAGAACTGTGAGGTGGTTACTAGCAGGTTTCAAGGAAACCGCTTCATTAGGACCAGGACCAAGGTCACTTTTTTGTGTAGTGTTAACCCTTACTACCATTATTCTTTTATATGTTACTTAAGTTCAACATTCGAAAGGCTCCATTGTGAATTGTTGAACTGTGCTTCTTTCAAAAAATATTCCTTTTTTTCACCCACAAATTGAACGTCTCTTTTCTGTTTAGTAAATTGACATGCCAGCAACTAGAAGCTACTTTTGTGCAGCTACAAGCATATATAACACTAGTGTGTAAATCAAGTCAATGCCAACACTATATATAGCATTTCTAAAACAGCATAAGATTGCTCTTCATTAATAAGACATTTACTTCAGTTCAGGTTAGCACTGAACAGTTGGTACCATATATTTGCAGCATGCAAAATATATTCTTTTCCAGCTAGCTACTCACATTAATTATTCTACTAAAATATTGTCATGTATATATAGATATGCAATTTTTTCACACCAAACTTGAGATAGGTAACTAATATCTATGTCTTAAGTGCTGGAAATCAAGTATTTAATTTGGCATCTAGCATCTATCTTGTGCTTATATATATTAAGAAAAGACGTTCTCATGTGTGATGGTGTCGCTTATGTATCAATGCTAATAGTAGGAAAATCCAATACATTTGGTATCACGCGTGATAAATTTGCAAAGAATAGTAACAGCTATATGGAACTTTTGCGACCCTTGCACGCAAAATGTACATATTGACACGATTCATTGCATATATGACAACTGTTGATTAATGTTCTTATTTCTAAGAAAGCTAAATGCATTACTAATGATCCAACTAATTATTACATTCTTTGGTTGTACAAATAAGAAGTGTTTCCTACGAATGTTTATCCCTAGTACTGTGCAAAAGTTGCAGAAATAATATTGTTACAATGAATATTATTTATGCTAGTACCAACAAGTTATAATAATTACGTACTAACTTACCATAGTTACATGTCAAATTTACCCCGTTTTCATAATTACGTTAGCGACGATCTCTCTTAAGAAAGAAAAAGACCTGCCTAATTTATTAACGAATCAAAGAGTAATGTAGAGACACATAATTAACTTACTTAACTAGTAGCATATATAGTACCATGTATTTGCACGCATGGCCGGCCGCCATGCCACAGAAACATCATCTTAGCTTAGAGTATATGCCAAAATTAACTAGTTCAAGTGCGTATGCATGCATATGTTCATTACGGTATAATGCACTTGGTAATAATTAATTACCTCCTACATGGACTAGTAGTAATAGAGGGCTCATGAAACTTTTCAATGCAGGTTGGACATATTAAAGAGAGCTATCTAAACTGAAACATGTACTTTCCTATACTGACTTTCGTATGGCTTCATATTATTCATATCCCAACCGCTTGTCATTTTCCAACAATTGATAAGAAGGGAGTCCCTGAATACAAGGGCATATGATATAACTTCAAGAAACATAAGGAGAGAAAACATTGTTGTGTGCATGCTGCATGGTCTTAGTCAAAGATGCCCCACCAAAGCTATGCTTCCTGTCTGTCTCTCACTCAACAGACTCTAAAATTAATCCCCTGCCAATCATTTAGCCCCAGATATACCACAACTATTCATAGAGAAACAAAATAATTAATTAGGCTTGTTTTAAATGTACTGTGTCCCATAAGGAATAGCTAGCTAGCCAGACTGAATCTAAGACTAAAGGTGCACTATATGAATACTTGCATTATTGTAGTTGTAGAAAGCATGAAGCAAGTAAAAGGAAACTAACACCTGGCTCTAACTCACATATGTTCACACTGTATTCAGTTGTCACCATACATATATGTTCAGTTATCATTAACACCAAAAATGCTCATTTTGCTAGCTGTTGTATTATGGCCAAAAAAAAGCTCATTTGGCATAGAGAGAGAAAGTCCCAAATTAAGACTGACTAGTTCACTTCAGATGTTCAGTTAAAACCTTGAAACAGAAATCAAACAAACTTCAAACACAGCCGCAATCTGCGATGAGACGAAGTTTTTTCTTTTTGGGTATATTGAACTAAATTAGATCAGGTTTGTTTTTGCAATTAGAACTGTTGCAATGGAACAGTGATCAGGCTACAGCTAAGCTAACAAGAACTCATCTCCAAGCTTCCTCTTTTGGAGCAAACTCCCAGGCATTATATAATGGTGCAAGTGGGCACCCCTTGCACCCCAGCCCAAGAACAAAGATGATACGCGAAAACCGGGCAATGCCTGTTACCTACCATCTCCATCCCCAACATCACCATCATCGTCTTCCTCCCCATCGTCGTCGCCGTTCGATTTTTTCGTCTCAACGACATGGAGGATTTGGTGAAATTTTTTTCACCATTGGATTAATTTCTCTTCTTGCCTCAACCAATGCATTCATGAATGATTAACACCTGATCAATTAGTCCATGAGCTAGCTAGCTAAGCTGACTTGATCACACTCAGTGAGGAGTCACTGTGTGTGAGGTGGCGGCTCCAGCTTGGAACTCGACGCCGACCGGCCATGGCGGTCAAGGAGCTCCCTCGCCAGCGCTTGCAAGTCGCCGCCGTCGCTGCCATCGTCGTCGCCGCCTCTGCTGCTGGACGAGCCGTCGCCCATCCGGTCATAGGGGTGATGGTGCAGCTGCTGGTGGTGGTGTTGCTGCTGCTGCTGGTATACTCCCCACTGCGGCTGCGCCGCCGGCAGTGGGTCAAAGAGGGTGGACAGGTCGGCGGTGACCACCGGAAGGTTGGACGACGACGACGGCAGGTCGGAGAAGTTGAAGTTGGCGGCAGCGGTCATCGGCATCAGCGGCTGCGGCTGCGGCGGCGCCGGTGCTGGCCCGGCGACGTATGGCGGCGGCGACGGCAACTCCATCGTCGACAGGTGTCCTTGCAGGTAGTTCAGCTCGGACTGGAGGCCTGCCACCTGAAAGTACATATGCACATGGGGAATTGAACCAGATCATCATCAGTAAAATGGACACAAAATTAAAACTTGGCATAATCAGATTAAGGAAATGTAGGTAGCTATATTAAAAAATCTTAATGAAATGCTGATCATATTAGTAAAGAAAAGGAGGAGGAGAAATGTTTCCAAGAAGGGAACTATACTAGCTGCAGCTTCAAGAACTACTAGAGATTGATGCATCCTAATTCCTAGCTAGGGCTTGCTTAATTCCCATTTTTCTTTTGTGGGTGTGAAAACCAAGCATGTATGCATACCCTCCTTGATTTCAGAGCAAGAGAGAGAGAGGGGGACAACAACCTGATGCATGATATAAAATGATGTGATAAATGGAGATATCATGCATCTATCAATCTATCTATCAGAAGATTCAGAGAAAGAATGAAAGAAGAGAAAGGGCAAGAACAAGAGAGAGAGTAGATGATGGGATTTAATGATGAGATGGATGATGAGATGTGCACATCATCACTGGTAGGAGTAGTAGCGAGTAGTAACAGAAAGAGAAGTCCATTTCTCCAGATTAACTCCCTTGCTTGGCTTGCTAGCCTTCTCTCCTCCCCCAAAAAAGGACCCCCTTTGCCTTCTTCAAGAAAAAGACATCCATCCTTCCTCCAAAAACCAACAAAATCAAACCCAATAAACCAAAACCAAAACTGAACCTCGATAAATCGCACAACCACCATCATGAACATCTAATGACTCACCGCCGCCAATGACGACGGCGACGAAGACGACGACGATGAGGAGGAGGGAGTAGTATACCTGGTGTTGGAGATGGAAGATGTGGGCGACGCAGCCGTAGACGGGGTCGCGGAGGCGGGCCTGGGCCTCGTAGCAGATGGTGACGACGGCGTCGAGGCGGCGGTGCGCCGGGATCTGCTGCAGCAGCTTGGACACGTTGCTGGCGCCGAACACCTTGTGCACCGCCGCGAAGTGCGCCGCCCCGGCCTCCGAGTCGAAGTATGGCGCGAAGATGCACCCCTGCACGCACTTCCGCCGCAAGAATTTGCACGCTCCGCACGGCCCTCCTCCTCCTCCTCCGGCGCCACTACCGCCTCCTCCTCCTCCTCCTCCTCCGCCGCCGCCGCTGCCGCTCGCGCTCACAACCACCGACGAGCTCATTCTTGGAATGAACCCCACCACACCTAGTCTCTTCGATCTCCTACCTAGATGTTACCTTGTGTAGGGTTAAAACTAACTCAAGATCGATCGACTAGTAGCAAGAGAGATAGATAGCTAACAAATGTTTGTTTGTTTCTTTCTCTGTCTCTCTAGAATTGAATCGATTTTCTTTCTCACAAATGGTACAGAGAGAGAGAGTGTGTGTGTGTGGAGTAAGAATGGAGGAATGAGGTGGGGGCGGCTGTACATATAGGAGGGAAGAAGGGCAAAAGTGTAAATACAGCAGCAAAGTGATAAATAGGCTGTTTGCAATCCCATTGGTGGAGGCTAGTGTATATCCATATATTTCTATATATACTAATCCTTACTTAATTACTGCCAATTTTGGGCCTAGCTAGCTTTATTTATTTACTTTACTTTATTTTTATTTCATTCTATGTTTTCTTAAATGCATTTTTATTTCTTTATGTTGTTGCTGGAATTATATATTAATGGAATTGTTTTTATTTAGGTCATATGTGTATATCAGCTACTAGCTGGTTTTCTATCTATATGTGTTTTCTTTTTGGTGCCGTTGTATTGATGAGACTTTAAAGCCAAGGCAAATGAGAGAGGGTGCTTGCAATTGGCCTTGGCAACGAGTACACTTCTCTTTCTCAAAGGGTTAGAATATTGCGTGAAGCAAACTGGCCTGGCTGGGGGAGAACAGCAAAGACCGAAAATTAATGCCAATTGCATCCATCCATCCTCTCTACTTCTCTCTCACCTCTTTTTTTTTGTTTTTTTGGTTAGTTTCTCTCTCTGTCTAAAACCACCATATTG
Source organism: Oryza officinalis (assembly GCA_008326285.1). Taxonomy (NCBI): domain Eukaryota; kingdom Viridiplantae; phylum Streptophyta; class Magnoliopsida; order Poales; family Poaceae; genus Oryza; species Oryza officinalis. The sequence goes on from BDMV01000010.1 coordinate 5,485,518, forward strand.
ATCACATTTCACACCACCTGCACAGACCAACAAGGATGATCTCGTCGCATGCACTCTCTCCCATGTGATCCTAACATGACATTATTCCACTCAATACGCCACACACAAATTTGTTAATCTTTTTAATTATACTAGTAGTTTTATTTAGATAAATTATAATAGTGTATGTATATATATATAGTTAAGCACAAAAAATTAATAAAATTATAATGCAGAAAGGGTAACCCCCAAATATTGACTAGGATGATGCAAAAAATCTTTTTTTAGCACAAATTGAGGATGGATAATCGCCATATACGATGGGATAATACACCAAATAGAACCGCTAGTGCTATCAATTGTACCTTATCTTTTCCATTCAGCATAAAAATATATTTCAACGATTAATTATCTCATACAATTTGAGCGAGTAACCGTCAAAACTTCTAAAGATAGATATACTATTATAACACATTATCGTAGCGCTAGTGCTATCAATTATAATATATCGTTATTTATATTTTTTTAATTCATACCCCAAAATAATACGAGCAGTACGATTATCTGGGGCATCTTCTAAGTTTAGCGCATTGGCACATAGACATGAGAGTGATTGTCCAGATAAACTTCTAAACATAGATAGCACTAATATTACGAATCATAACGTAACTATTTAATCTATTTCATTCCTCACAAGAATTATATATATCATTGTTTAATCATAATTAGAGTGATTGTGGATGCAAACTTCTAAACATAGATAGCACCAGTAGTACTATGAATCGTAACGTAACTAATTATTTAATCAATTCGATACCTCTTAAAAATTATATATATTATCGTTTAATCGTTCCACATAATTAGAGCTGTGGATGTAAACTTCTAAACATAGATGGATAATGACATATATAATACACCAAATCATAATGCTAGTGTTATGAATTGTAAGATAACTATTTAATATTTTGTAATACATGTAATTAAAAAGAATAAAACGGTAGGTTTATCGGTCACATCTTCTAAACTTAGAGCTCTAACACAAATACATTTACTATCGATTAATCATGCCATATATCTAGATAGACTTCTAAACAAAGATAGCATTAGTGTCATGAGTCGTAATGTAACTGTGTACGTAATCTATTTCATTCCTGATAAAAAAATAATATATATCATCGATGATCCTATAAAATTAGAGCGATTGTGGGTGTAAACTTCTAAACATAGATAGATCATGATATAATGACATATTATGAGAGCGACGGCATAGATAGACTCCTTAACATGGATTTCATCTAATATGAAGTGGTTTAGTAGATTAATTTGATATAAGATGGTAATGTTGTTTTACTTTTATCTTAGCTAGGACTAGCTAGTGGTGTCAAGGTAGATAGCCAACTTCTCCAATTTACTGTTTGATTGTAGTGGTGTAAGTAAATGGTTTTATTGTTCTTTTAATAGACAGCATAAAATAATATATGTAAAACTATAGCTTGTAGGCGACATCATCTAATCGACGATATCAAATTTATCTTCTATATTTTCCCACACTATAACCAATATGTGGTGATATGATTTTTCAGACATAGATATAATCTACAACGCCACATATATATTGAATCAAAATTTCAGCAATATAACCGAAGTGGTTGATATATATCAGTAATATATTGGCATCGAACATAGCATATATAATTATTGCCGGCTTTGGATTGTATCACTAAAAAAGTGCAGTTGGTGCAGTTATTTTTTTCGACGTATCCATCTAACGCAAGGGCAGAAATTCAAGAGCTCCAAAGTTATTCTTTGAGTATGATGAAGGCTTAATTAAATAGCTAGCTGCCAGAGCTGCATCCGTACGTTGTCAACGTATGCATGTTATGCCTTTGGACTCTCTTCATTCAGTGATCGATCAGGTGAGAAGTAAAGTAAATGTGGCTCTCTGCATTCTGCAACGCGGTAGCTTACTGCATTGCTCATCATACATCCGTTACAAAGTGTACCATATGTTAAGCCAAACAGAGAGAAGAAAAAACAAATGAAAAAAAAAGACACGACAATGACCATCTGTATCCGGAAACCGTTGCCGCGCTTGCGTGAATTTCGAGGCATCAATCGATCCATCCATGCCCAGACATGCATGGGAATCACCGCCAGCCATCAGCTCTCGACACTTCACCACCTGCAGTTACAACTTACAAAACTTTATGTTTCGTTTAGTTTACATTTGACCAAGATCATCCTATACGCGTATATATAATCATACAGTAGTTTAACTTTTATATAAAAAGGTTTTCACATATACGTATACGTATATGTATACGTATACGTATATATATATATTATATATATTAATGTATGGGGTTATGAAGGATGTGATTGTGAGATGGAAATAGATGCAGGGTTAGGATAGTATGGGGGGCGCTAAATGGATGGTCGACGTTAAAACTTATCCGTTAAAGAGTGAGATAACACTTCTCTAACCCAATTTCCAAACATGTCATATATATATGTATGGACAATGATCGATCTTTTCAGTTTTTACATGATCACATGTGTTATTACAGAAAACAGTACTTCTTCCTTGATTTGTAATATTAAGGAGACTTTTAGAGAGGGATAAGGTATAACATGTAAATATGTGTGAATGATGTGTGCATGCCTGGTTTGAACCAAGCATATGCTAGCTACTAGTAGGTAGATGCAGCACTAGAGCTGGCATGCATGGACTGTGTGATCACTGTAGAGTATGGCCTGATTGATCAGGAGAGTGTGTACCAAGCAAACCCTTTTCTCTCTCTCTCCCTCTCACACACACAGAATATAATGTGCATGTGGATCTATAGATGGATGCGTGGAAGCCAAATGACGGCACCCTAGCTAGGTAAGAAACTTGCATGCTTGACCACCTCTCTAATTCACCACTCATCAACTTTTTTGTGACCCAAACACACAATCTTATCACAAGTTAATTAATTATGGACCAGGTGCCCATTGAGCAATCATTAATTTCTTGTTATCTTAATCATCAAATTAATTGCCACATCAAACTGGATTTCATGATCAATAATTGACATCGTACAACTGTATCACTGATAAAAAAAACATGGAGTCCTAGCTCCAAAATTCTTCAGTGTCAGTACTAACCATCCATATGGAGAATGTTGCTAAATAGTACTGCGCTCTTTCTTATGGAGAATATGCGTACACATTTAGCTAATACCCTAAATATATACATATATCAAAAATACCCCGGGAGTTGAAGAAATACCATGCATCAAGTAGATCCAAAAGTGGTTATTTCCTTTTTGTCCTTTCTTAAGTTCTCCATTTCCACAGAAGTACTATAGACAATTAAAACACTTTTTTGTTGAAAGTATCCATTGCTTTATTAGTTGTGCTTATATATATTACACATTAATTCCTTAGCAAGCATCGTTGAATTATTTGTTCTTTTATGCAAGGAATTAAGATAATTAAAATGAATTGGTCAGCAACAGAATTTGGTACTACTACTTTACAGGTCAAGTGAACTCCAGGCATATATGGATGTACATACAGTTGAGATCACATTTTTTGTCTTGCATTGCTCCTGAACCTTTTGTCCTTTGCAATATATCTTGGACGGCAGCAAAGCAGTTACTTCAACTTTATTCTGATATTTAGGAGAAACTGTTGGATCGATCCATGCAGGATCCAGAAAACATGGTAGTGATTTACAAAAGCTGTACTAACGTAGCTTTCTCCTTGGAGCAGCTCCAATATAATGTGATCCATCGATGAGAGGCTCCAGTTTTTGTCAAAAGTATTATAAAAGTATATATGTGGCTACGTACCAGTAGTACTGTACTTGCCACTGACGCCAAACCATTCAAACTAATATAGTTAAATTAATTAACTGTGTAACGTACGTTTGATTTATTCATAGATTTTAATTAACTTTAGTCACGATAGTAGCAAGCTTGATGCGTTGATCAGGTGACCTGTTTCATGCAGCGTTTGTTCTATCTGGAAGCTAGCTGGTTAATTTTGACTAGTTTCTTGCAGCCGTACACAGCCAATGTTTCCACTCATGTTTGTATATGTAGTCTACGATCGACTTGATGTATTTATTCGCATACAAAGAATGTAGGCAGAGCACAAGAGGACAAGGTTGGGAATGCGGCAATGTGAAAAATTAATTAACGCACAATATTTTTCCATCGATCTTAACAATTTAGAAACTTCTTAACTTAATTTGATGCAAGAGAGGAAGAGACTGCATCGATTTCTATGTATTATGAAAAAAAAACTAATTTAGTAATAACTTCTTACCGCTGAGTTTTTCAAACTTTTTCCTCACTATCACGATTAAGCAATTTTAGGACTCATTTCAAATGTAGAATTAGAAAACAGATAAATATAAAAAATACAGGATTTTGACATGCATGTATGCTAAAGGATTGTAAAAGATAGAAAAAAATATAAAAATGATGGTTTAATTAGATCACAGAAAAAACACATGAATTAGATAAAAAAATAGATTCGAAGGATAATTAATTTATATGAGGTTGAAACTCTTGCTAACTTATTTTTCTTTTAAAACCTCTGTAGGATTATCTATTCGATAGAAATTTTGAAGGAAATCATAGGATTAACCTTCATTTTAAAATATTCCTAATACTAATTGTAATAGAATTAAAATCATCTAAATTTCACTACTTTTCCAATAAAAAAAGGGACCCTAGTAACATGAAGGCCCGTAGAAACACGAAGCTAGATCATCTAGGTACATGCAAGAATTTTATGATAGTATTGTCGGAATTAAACAGTTTTTTGTGATTTTTTTAGCGTACTTTGGCCTAGTAACATAAAGGCCCGTAAGGCCCATTGTTTACTGTTGGTGGGATTAATCCCCACAAAGTGAGTTTAATTAAGCAAACCAGCCAGTATATGATCGATCGACATGTTCCAAACATAACACATGTTAAGCCTTTTTACATGAAGAGATGATCTAAGTTTAATTAAGTACGTCGCAATAGCTAATTAGCGACCAACCACGCGCCCCCGCACGTACGCGAGCAATAACGTCTGGTCCATGAAATTTATTTCTTTAACGGTTAAATAGCCACCCTAGCCTAACTTGCTCGTGCAATTGCTCGCGTAAACTAACTGGTCCATGAAACTAGCGCAAGTTAGGCTAGGGTGGCTATTTAACCGTGTGTTGTGTGCTCTTATGCGTTCGGGCAATTGCGCTTTTAAAACTTTTAAATTCTAACTATCAGTTTGATATTACTTTTTAAAGTTATTTATTTGATTTTTTTAAAAAATGAAGATTAAGTTTGGCCCTATCCCATTAAGGCAACATAACAGTGCTAACTTAGAGAAAAAATGGTGTTTATGCCCTTGTTTATTTTAGCCCTATTTTCTTAAAGTTTTTTTATTAGACCTATTTTTATTTCAAATTTTTGAGATATAAGACAAATTTGTTTGGTAGATTTGACTTAGGTACGTTTAGCGAGTTTTGAGGAATTTGACATATTTTTTATCAATTTAAGTTGGATTTAATATATATTTTTTTACAGATTTGACTTGATTTGACTGACATTTTACAAATTTGACTTATATTTGTAAAAATTATTGAACATACTCATAATTTTGACAGCATCCATCGCTATCTGTATATAGTTTCTTTCATTTTCTTTCCTAGAGGCATTTCGGTCTTTTCATCCTGTATATTCCATGCACTCTTAACACTTGGTTAGAAAGGGTCGGACAACAGGTTCGGTATTGAAAACCGAGGTCAAATAAGCAAAAAGTTAAAAAAATAATACAAAGTTGGTAGTTAGCCTTCGGATCGAATTGTCAAAAGCACAATTGTCCCTATGTGTTTATATATGCAAAATAATGTTACGGATACCATCATCCTTGCACTTATACATGATATTCCTTATAAACATTATCTCGTGAAGCTGCTCCGATTGGAAATTAGTCCCACTACTACAGAAAAAGTTTTTGCAGACAGCCAGATCTGGTTTTCTCATGCGGTTGGTCGGCCCGTCTGCACAAAAAAATCTGCAAAAATAACGATTTTCACATGCAGGTTGCCGCCTCTGGATCCGTGCGGGGCCGGACGAAGGATGGCCGCCGCCGTCAAATCCGGGCGGGAGGAGCCCTGCTGAGCCGACCGCTGCTGCTGAGCAGCCCGCCGCCAGTCGTCGAGCTGCCCGCCGCCGGCCGTGCCCGCTGCCCACCCACCGGCCGCCGAGAGAGAGGAGAGGAGAGAAGGAGAGGAGGTGAGAGAGGAGAGGATTGAGAGGAGGAGAGGACTTTTAGGAGAAGATAAGGTTGGGATTGAAAAATTTTGAATTGTTGGGAGGGAAAAGAGTAGGTAAGTTAGACTTCTAGACGGATCCTTAAGAGGCCCGCTTGCGAAAATATATTTTCGCATGCGGCCCCTTAAGAGGTCCGCCTACGAAAATCGATTTTTGCATATGGGTCTCTTAAGGAGCCGTATGCCAAAATAAGCATCGATTTTTGCAGACACCGTCACTTACTATCCATCTGCAATCTAACGGAGGTCTCGTAAAAAAATATTTTTTATAGTGTCGTAACCTATTTTATATGTTCCGGCATAGTACACCAAGATTATTACCAAATACCTATATATTCATGTATATAAGGTGTACAAACCCACTACTAGGCTTTTAAGATGAGATGTTTTGCAATAGTCTCTACAGTAATAGAATTAATATAATCGTTCATCTTTTCTAATCTATTGAATCATATCTATTTGCACTACCATATCAACTAATAGTTCTAGAATATTTTTTTACTGGTAGTACTTACAACTCAAAAATAATTAGTCGAGAGATTGCTCCTACTAGTAATAATATTTGGTGGTAAGATAATACCAATAGAGACAACCGTAAAAACACTGTTCTAATCTAGATATGGTTAGCCCTTGCACTCTTGGAGTATGCACATCACGGTTTCCATGTGTGAAGGACATTTGCATCAGGCGGGCGTTTGTAGTACTGTCACTGCTGGGGAAAGGGACATTAGTTCCGGTTGACAATTCGTCGTATAACCGGGACGTATAATCCGAAATCAAAGATGGATATTTTTAGTCTCGGTTGAAACAACTGGGACTAAAAATCTATCTTATGTATCAGTTGGTGTTACCAACCGGTACTAAAATTTTTTTTTTAAAAAATATTTTTTATTGCTTGCTGATTTTTTATATATATGCATATACATGTGTAAATATATAAATATATATATATAAGTAAATACATAACACTTATATATATATATATAAAAGTAAATACATACACATATGATTAATATATATTTGCATATAGAGTAACGTATATATAATTGCTAATATATATTACTTATGTACAACAGGAACTAAATACATTTTTGATATATGTACAATCATTGTTAATTCTAATGTTCTGTCATATATTACAAAAGCTAAGAGTTGAACTCGGAACGAGGAATAGGTTTTTCATTGTCATGGAATTCTTCCGATGGATTAATAATCTCGTCCCGACGGATTAACAATATCGTCCATAATAAATCCCATCAGTTGTTCTTGAACAACCTTTATGTAATCCATCGGGAGAGTTGGTCCTTCATCCAAAGAACCTATCGTTTTTTTTAAAAAATGAGATATGAATATATTAAATCAATGAGAAAAGTGTAAATAATTCTAGAATGGTGTTTTCATACTTCGATATCCTTATCAGTGTTAATGCCTTGTGATATGCAGTGCATAAACGCACAAATTGGTCCCTTGTTCCTGTGGTAAACATTAAAGGAGAAACGAACTTATGAAATATTCCTATTATAGAATAAATGAAATATAAAATTTTGGACCATGTACGTACCAGAAAGTCCATCCTCACAGCCAACTCTTCCTTGAATTCCCCGCGGACGTCTGTACGAGACCGTGCCCACGACCTGCAGTTGCAAACTATAATTAATGATACTTTGATCGACATAGTAGCGATAACAGCAATCATAATGACAGTACAAGTGGATGACATTACCTGTTAAGCATGTCAAAGATATCGTAGAAAGTATCCCTTGTTTCCGCATCGAGTCCATCACATGAATCTTGCTTCTAGACATGTCTATGACAAAGAGGACCCAGTGGAATCTGCAAATTGCATGAAATGTGATATACATATCATTTTATGAATACGAGAAGAAAATTGGTACAAAAGGTGGTAAAAACTCACTTTGTGTTGTAAGGCAAAAGTATGTACTGCTTAAAATGTTACTGAACGAGGAATTTGAAAATGGTCCTCAGAATCTTTTGGCTAGTCTTCTGCGGTCTTCTCATTGATTATGTAGGGGTCCATGAAACCACACTTGAAGTATCCATGCCTACGACAATTTTGTATCTCCATTCTATAATGAAAAAAAGACGTCAAATCTTCGATGTTACATACGATGGGGTAATGAACAAAAAAAAAATTAAACGACACTTACAAAACCCAAAAACTGATAAAAGAGACGTCAAGGGTGTCTTGTTGGTATACGTCGTACACATCCTTGAAGTTACATATCATACATCCCATGAAAGAAATCTTCATCTTTAATCCTTGCCGCGAACATAACCCTACCATAAGCTGATATATCCATGTACCATTCATGGAATCGAAACATCTGTGTACTTAGGTTCTTGACTAGCTCTGGCTTGACAAGTGGTGCATCGATTGTGTATGGGTGTTTTAGATCTTCTTGTGGCATTCTTGATAGGGGCTATCCCTAGCAGTTGCTCCTTGCTAAGATGTGTATCTACTATAGATTCTTGTAAAGTAATCTTAAGGTCCGATGGCATCTTGTTAACCTCTTGTTTTTCTTGCATTCCAAGCTGGGGGACATCCTTGTTCTTTTTTTTGCTCTTCTCATAAGACTTGCTAATTGAGTGATCGTAGTCTAATATTAAGGACTTTCTCATGAGTTCTTTTATCTTCTGGAAAAAGGCCTTAGTTGCCTGGTCTATTGGAGTCTTCTTTTGTGGACTTCATGGCTTGAAGTACTCCTTTATTTGCCTTTTCACTTCTTGGTTAGTCTTCTCGTCAGTCATATCATACGGTCTTTTCTTGGGAGCTGCTTTCTTTGGCTTGTCAAGTCTTGGCTTCTTCGTTTGTGTGGACTTTAACGGCATGGGATGAGATGGGCAAGACCATTGTTGCCTGCTACTTGCAGCTGGTTGCAACGGTGAAGACGGAGGAGACGATGCAGACCGAGGTTGCGGTGGACATGGATGTGACGGTGGAGACCGAGGTTGTAGAGGAGACAATGGAGATGGTAGAGACCGAGGATTGTCAAGTTGCGACGGTGGATATGTAGGAATGGACGCCGCTGCTCGTCCGGGAAGCACGATGTAGCGCTTGCAGCATAGTATGATGGCGTGGGCTGTCTCTCCTAGTTTCATCTCCCTATCTACTCCAAGGATGTCTAGCTCGAGATCGTCAAATCCTGAGCAGACCCGCTCCACCTCGACCTTTGAGTATCCAAGTGGAATCGGCCTACAGTGGTACATCCCGTCTTGCTGGACTTGTATGGCCATGCCCTCAGCCACCTTCATGAGAAACGAGGTTAGTTAGTGACATCTATCTGGATTGATGACCTTCTGCGAAATTGTGTTCAGGAAAGCACAGAGCTTTGTTATTGTTGTCCAGACATTATCAGGAAGGATACCTCGAATTATAACAGGAAACAGCTGTGTCATCAAAACGTGATAGTCATGAGACTTTAGGTTTGTGAACTTCTTCTCTTTCATGCTTATTATCCCCTTTATATTCGACAAGTATCCAGACAATACCTTGATGCTAACCAAGCATTCAAACATAATTTCCTTCTCCGTCTTGCTCAGAGTGTAGCTAGCTGGACTTAAGTAATGACTTCCTTTCTCCTTCGGTTCCGAATGAAGGCCGTTACGTTGTTTCATATGTTTCAGATGATGGCGTGCTTCAAGTGTATCTTTCGACTTCCCATATACACCTAGGAAGCCTAGCAAGTTTACGCAAAAGTTCTTAATGAGGTGCATCACGTCGATTATGTGTCGGACCTCTAAAACTTCCCAATAAGGTAACTCCCAAAAAATAAACTTCTTCTTCCACATCGCTGTATGACCATCTACACTTGCTATAGGTTGGCTGTCAGGTCTCTTTCCAAATACTACTTTTAGATCTTTCATCATAGCAAACACAACTTTTTCGTTACGATATTTAGGCTTAGTATGGTGATCTGCCTTCTATTCAAAATGTTTGCTTTTCTTTCGTACAGGGTGGCTTGCACAAGAAAATCGACGATGACCCATGTACACAACCTTCCTACAATGTTTTAAATACTTACTGTTAGTTTTATTCATACAGTGGGTGCAGGCCCTATATCCCTTGTTTGATTGTCCCGATGGGTTGCTAAGTGCAGGCCAATCGTTAATGGTTACAAACATGAATGCTCGTAGGTTAAGTTGCTCTTGTTTGTCCTCATCCTACACAGGGACGCCTTCTTTCTTTCATAGCAGTTGCAGATCTTCAATCAATGGTCTTAAGTACACATCAATGTCGTTACCAGGTTGCTTTGAGCCTTGAATAATAATCGGCATCATGATGTACTTTTGCTTCATGCAGAACCAAGGGGGAAGGTTGTAATTACATAGGTTCACAGGTCAAGTGTTATGAACGCTGCTCATCTCTCAAAATGAATTCATGCCATCCATATTTAAACCAAACATTATGTTCCTTGTATCATTTCCAAAGTCATCAAATGTTCTTCCTGTCTTGTTTACGTTCTTCTGCATATGAACACATCATTCTAGCATGCGCTTTGTTCCTAAACAAACAATTTAGACATGGTATTATAGGGAATATCACATCACCTTAGCAGGAACTCTCTTCTTCAAAGGGTGTCCGTAATCTCGTCTAATCTTGTATCGTAATGCATTACAAACCGAGCATGCTTCTAGGTTCTCGTACTCATTACTGTGATAGAGGATACAATCGTTTGGACATGCGTGTATCTTATGTACTTTCAGTCCTAGAGAGCATACTACGTTTTTAGCTTCGTACGTTGTTTCGGACAATTCATTTCCCTCCGAAAGAATATTTTTTATGAGTTTCAATAACTCACCAAATGTCTTGTCAGTCACACCTTTTTTTGTCTTCCATTACAAGAATTCCAATGTAATACCCAACTTTTTGTGCCCATGTTTGTAACCTGGGTACAAGAACGTTTTGTACTCCGCTAACATACACTCTAATTTGTTAACCTCCTTTTCACTTTCATAGTTTTTCTTGACCTTCTTTTCACTTTCGTAATCTTTCTTTGTGTCGCACAATATCTTACCAAGATCATCAACACTGTCTCATTTTCTGCAATAGCTTCGTCTGCCTCGCCTTTTGTATTTTCTACAAATCCACTGTATTAAGCCCAATCCGGAATGTTGTTGTCTTCTTCTTCATCTTTTTCTATTGCAACCCCTAACTCTCCGTGCGAGGTCCAATAATTATAGCTAGGCATGAATCCCGACTCTAACAAGTGCACATGAAGAGGTCTTGATAGAATACTAGTTATTAAGACCAGACCTTGTCGGTGATTGGACAGGGAAAAACCATGCAATCAACTCCGCTATGAACTGGTTAGACTGCTCAGTTTTGTGGAAAAAATGCTATTAAAGTCGGACCGAGAAAAACCATGCAATCAACCCACCTATGAACTGGTTAGGTGGCTTGGTTTTGAGGAAAAAACGCTATTAAACCGAAAAGAAAACCCAGCTATGAACCGGTTAGACTACCTGGTTTGAGGAAAAACCACTATTAAACTGGAAAGAAAACGTTCTTTGAACCGGCCTCGTGGCTACAGTACGCCAGGGATGGGAAGAGGATGTGCGCGTGCATGGGAGCAGGTGGGGGTAAAATATGGAAAAATATGCTCAGATGGGGTTCAAACCTAGGATCATATAGGAGGGAGTTAACTCACCAACCACTAGGCTATCGTGCTCCATGTGTTTTGAGAGAATGATTGGTATATTTAATAGGTATTGAATCGGGTCAGACCAGTTTTCCAGCCGGTTGAACCAGTGAACCATCCAACCGAGAGTCTCACCGGCTCGATTACTGGTCCGGTCTCAATAACTATGTGTAGAATACTCTTTTTGGTTTTTGTAATTTTTGCATGGACAAGATATAAAACCCAAACCCTTAGGTTTGTGGACATCAGGCACACTCAAAAAATAATGCATGCCATCAATAAACTCCTTCGACCGTCGGGTCGCGGTATACATCCATTGTCGATTCATCTATATGAAATAAAGAAATGCAAAGGAAGTCGACGAAAGTGAAAATAATTAAATAATAAGCATTTAATAATTTAAAATACGTTTTCATGTATTATCTTTTTTAGAATTCTAAACATATTTTTAATGAATTCTTTTTATTTCTAACGATTTTAATGAGTTTTAAATGAACTTAATCATAGCCATGGTTAAATATATATAATTATATAAGTTTTAAAAAATTGTATATATATTGTTTCATGTCTTATCTTTATTTTATTTTTTTAGAAGTTTTTTAAAAATTCTAAACATACTTTTAATGTATTCTTTTTATTTCTAACTATTTTAATGTTTTTAAATGGACTTAGTTTTCTATTCTTTTTTCTTTATTTTCTATCATTTTTCTTTTTTTGTCTCTTTTTTAACATTTTTATCAAATGCCTCTAAAATTATGAAGTACTCTTATTTCCTCTAAAATATAATATGTTAACCATACATCAATAGAGAATAAAGTTGCTAATCTTTTGGATCTTTTCAATTTGTGTAATATAACCAAATTACTTTAGCAAAAAATTTTGGCATGACCTCTTTTCCTCCTCCTCTTGGCAGCAATGGTTCAGGCTGAAGGAGGAAGAAGGCATATAAAAAGGAAATGATGTTTAGTACCGGTTGGTAACATCAACCGATACTAAAGTGTTGTTTCAACCGGTACTAAAGTGTTGTTTCAACCGGTACTAAAGTGTTTTTAAGTATCGGTTGATGTCACCAACCGTTACTAAAGATCTTGGGGAGGTCTGACTCGGTCTGAGAATGTTGAACCGAGACTAAAGATTGTACAGTACCATTGGTTTTATCAACTGGTACTAAAGAACATTTTTAGTACCGGTTGATAATAGATCCAAGAAATTTGTTGTTTTGGATATCACGACGAAATATCAGTTCTTCAATAATGTGTGTTGAGAGTGTACGTACGTAGTCGTCTTCTTCTTTTTTTACTGGGGGAGAGTGTAGTCTGTTAATTGTATTTACTGTCAATACTCAATACATGTATAGGAGGATAAGGGACGGACAAGCAGTAAAATGTTCCAATACAAGTACGCGTTTGGGAGTGCATGCATGGATGCAGCAACAGCGGCCAGCGGCGCGGTCGACTCGACAGCGAACGAACGCCGCGCCGTCCGGTTGCCTTCACCGGCCGGGGGACAATTCCATGTATCATCCTCCTGGACTTGTCTTGAGTTTTGCAGCTAGCTGATTAATTGTTACAAGCTGCGAGAGAGTCAAAAGACATTCCATATATATCTTCTCTTCTCTCCCCTTCCTGCTGTTTATCTTGTACTTGGACTACTCTAAGAGACAGGATCGTGTACATAGGTATAGGATAGGATTACTTTTTCACTACTACGGAATCGGTTATCAGTGACCGAACATCTCTAATATTAAACGTGACCCATTAATTATAGATTATCTCATCTTTAACGGTTCTAAAACACCCCTTTAACATAAGGCTATGAGATATAACCCATCAGAAATGTGGTGTCATTAATAACGGGTCATAGAAAGTGGTGACCTGTCACAGAGTATTCACTACAACCTGTCACACAGAAGACACCACACCTATGACGGGTACATCAATATAAACCATCACAGATGAGGGAACTAATTTTTAACAGATAATAAGTACAACCTATCAAATTAAGATGAGAAACCATATCTAACGGGTCCTTTTACGTACCAGGTAACCACCGAGACCATTGACCTCATCTTCTTTTCTGATTCCCACCGAGACCAGCACCAATTAACAGAGACAGTGAAACCACAAAAATTTTATCCTCTTTATCTCTCTCTTTCTCTCTCTCTCCCTTCCGTTCGTCAATCTAGACTTCCACCAACCGTTGAGCCCCGAGTGCTCATCACCGTGGCCTTAGCCTCCGCTGCTGGTGAGCCCTAAGAACATGAGATCCGGCCTCCATGAGGTTGGGGGACGTCAGATCTGACCGCCCCTGACTTCGTGGTGGCTCGATTTGGCGCCCGTCTTCTCTCCCTTCCCCGAGCACAAATACGACAAATTAACATAAAGTTGACGCTATTATATTCATATTTGAAAGTACTTTCTTATTTCTGTTTGAAACGGTTTGCACCAAATGGTGCAAAGTTTCATATTGATATAGCAGAAAAAAAAGAAGATTACAACCCTGAAAAATTGTAACTAGGAAAACACAAACAGACACATCATCATCGTAAGCTAGTAGCTCCACACACAATTCAAGATAAGGAGTAGCACCAAGCCGTACACCGCTAAGCTGACCGATGGCTACTAGACATACAACGTAAACACCTGCTGAACACTGACTCATCACAAAAGGTTGTTGATGAGCTCCCGACTGTTCTCACGTAGAGTTGTTGACGTAGCGAGAAGGCAAGAAAGAAGAAGATCCAGTCCTCCCTCATGTTAACTAATGATGATAACCAAGAACCGTTGGCGACCAAATGAGAGGATGCGACAACGGCGAGGAAGGAAGACCTCCTAGACAATGCCTCCAAGGAGGTTATGGTGTAGGCACCATCGTCGCTCATCCATCTAGACTAGGTTTTCACCAAGAGAGTCTTGTTAGGGAGGGGCATAGTGGCATCTCAACAACACACTAGGAGGGTCACGCCGTCGAAAAAATATCGTCGTTGCTGGCTCAGTGAAACTTGGGCTTGGCTTTTGACCGCAACACCATTACCCATACACGTCGTCACCATCCCAGAGCTCCAATACCCAAACCATCTTTTCCGCACCAGTGCGCCAGCTAGCCAAGACCCACCTTTAATTTGTCGAGTCTCCCACGCGGCCAGTGTCGCCTCCTCCGGTAGCCCACGGTGCCACCATGCCTACCGTTGTCCGCCAACCTCCACTACATGCACCAGGCACCTGCTACCGTAGCCACACCTCCATCGTGCACACTGGTCGCGTGCTACCGTAGCTGCGCTGCCCCCCTACTGCCATAGCCACGCTGGCATCCCTCTACCACCGCTTGCTGTCTTGCCCCGCCACGTCCGTCACCGACCGCCTTCTCCCACTGCCGCTGCCCTCTTCGCACCTCTAGCTGTCATCACTCGACCCCAGCCCGATCCGACGCGGACATGTCAAATCCGGCCGCGGGGGCATCGGATTCACGACTTGTTGGTATTTGATACGGTCACAGATAAATCCGCAAGTGCATGAATACCGTTGTAGCACTTCATCTCATAGTATTTCAAAGGTATCGAATCACCGGGAACGTGTGTGTATATCTAAGGACAAAATTCAACCAAGGACAACAACGAATGGTAGGCTTAGCACTTCCCCTTTCTCCAAAAAAAAAGATCTTTCTATTTAAGAAATGAAAAAAAAAATCTTCTGGTTAAAACGATATTACTGGACCAATTAATGTCTTATGTAGGGGGTAAAATTAAATATGCATCCATGTGCAGTTTGAATACAATATATATGGATGCCTCTTCATTGCACTGCACAACTAACGTTAGTTGTGTTGGAATATTAACGCGCGCGTGTGCACGTGAGCGGATAAGTGCAAGTGAAGCTCGATCGATGCATGTGTGCATGGTTAAAGAATGCAGGCAAGCGTGCGTCACTAATCTAATCAGCTTTGATGCACACGTACCTAGTACATATCCTTCAGACCATGAGGTTAATTAATTAATTATTCATTTTGGATAGTGCAGGCTGGTATACGTAAAAGCATTTTATAAGAATTTTTGCGTTGGACTTGTTTCTTAGCCATGCATTAACTAACAAAATAGTGGTGAGAGTAAAAGACCAGGTACTTCTCATTAAAAAAAAACTACTATTGACCAGTATTTACCTGTAGTAGATAAGGGTTATTGGGATAAAACTTCTCAATATGTAGACCAAGGATAGAAGGATAGGTAAGAGGAAGAAAATAATTTGCTTTTGATAAATTTTGAATGCTGGAAATTAAGTGTTCTTGGGATGAAGGGAGCAGCACATACTATATACCAATTAGTAGAGCTCATTTGTTCTATTATTTCGGACATTCACTACAGCAGAACCTACTAAATGCAACGCCTTATCAATTCGGTTAGACAAAAATCGCATAAGGGACTTCCCGCCATCCGAATCTACGCGTGCTTTAGGTGGGCAAAAACCTAACTCCATATATCAGTGCAGGCTTCGGGGACAAACCGATCGAGCACTGATGTGTGGGTTCATTATCAGTGCCGTCTAGCTAGTGGTTCAGACGGCCACATATACCTCTCATATCAGTGCCGGTTGAAAATACAGTAGGGGGAGGGGGAATGGGGTTTGGGCAGGAGAGTTTAGGTCGGGGTCATTTAAATAACCAAACCCATATTCACATCTCAAATAGGTTGGTCAAAAGGAAAAAAATATCCATATCCCAATAGAATGAGTTGGTAAAGTTGAGCGTTTGCGACCGACAGATCTCGGATTTGAATTCCGTCATGACAATGTATATTTTTCGCTTAAAACAATAAAATAGGTA
This sequence comes from Oryza officinalis, assembly GCA_008326285.1. Classification (NCBI taxonomy): domain Eukaryota; kingdom Viridiplantae; phylum Streptophyta; class Magnoliopsida; order Poales; family Poaceae; genus Oryza; species Oryza officinalis. Next base: position 5,502,285 of record BDMV01000010.1, read on the forward strand.
TTGCTGGTGGTTTAAAATATATATGTTTAGTTTTTTGTATGTCCTAAATTTTGAATTTGAATCATATTCAGTACCAGTACCGATGGCCGTTTTTGTCCTAGTTTAGTGGGAGTAATTATTAGGGCAATTTTTTTTATACAATATGAGCAGATTATTTTGGAGAGAACGCTATATCACTGTTGCTGGTCTGGAAGAATATATATATAGTGGGTCTTCAAAGGCTTTGTTTCCAAGTTACCTGACAATGATGACATTTTTTAACCAAATGGAATGCATGGCATGCATGGAACTATACATACTTTTATGTACTACTGGGATGAGTGAAGCAAGCAATCTGTTTGGCTGTCCACAACAACAGCTCCCGTTGAAGAACTCAAGATAATAGGACCAAGATAGCATTCAAAGCCCCACAGGTACGGTCACACTTGATCTGCCTCCTTATATTAAATCATAAAATCATCTTAATTTAATTCTCCTTAAAATGAAGGAGGAAAGAGGCAGTTAATATATAACCTTTTGTTTTTGTTGATTTTACTTAGTTTAACAATAGCACAATAACAACCAGATATATATTGAAATATATACACAACTTACTATAAACTAGTAACAGTTTTTTATTTTCTCATTTTTGCCGTTTACCCTTGTTAGCTTATTTATATACGCTTCCTCGTTTTTCTTTTTTTTAAAAAAAAATTCTCCACTTTAAATTATTTGTTATTATAATTTTTTCCTAAGTCAAATATTTCTGTAATGGGAATCAATATTTGCAAAATTCGTGTAGTTTAACAACATGTGAATTATAGATTATGAATCCTAAACAAAGGAATTATATATTATAAAAGTATTTCCCATAGGGAATTAAAAAACATAATTCTTATGATGTGTCAAATTATAAGAATTTCTAAAAACTAATGATCAAAGATATGAACATTTGACTTGGAACAAGAAGTACTTTTGAATGGAAGGAGTAACTCCCTTCTACTGCTTCCGTCCTAAAATAAGTTAATCTAGTATGAGATGTGATATTTTCTAGTGCTACAAATCTGAACAAACGTCTATCTAGATTCATAGTATTAGAAAATGTCATATCCAATACTAGATTAAATTATTTCGGGACGAAGGGAGTAGTACTCTCGTGTGCATGTTCAACACATTGGAACCGCCAAATCAAGATGTGGTATGAGGTGTGACCAACTGTGACCATGTAGCATATGCATGCTAGTTTCATCCCATTCCATATTATTTTGAAAAAAAACTGCAGTGCCTTCTATAGCTTTCAGTGACTTGGAATCCTTCTCCCAGAAATCCTGCATGTGTTAATAGGTTTTTAATGACAGGATGTTTGCCAGGATGCAGCAGGGGAGACATCTGTTTTGCATATCCTAACGCAACAAGGGGGCCCCATCTATATTAAATTCCAACGAGGAGAGCTCAGCTAGCTTCTCTAGTGACATGGAACATGTAATAGAAAAGAGAGTCAAGCCTATCATGCCCACTAGTTCATTTTATAATTTGGATTATGGTTTGTCCAATGAGAACAAAATTAACTATAGCTAGAAAGCATACAAGGTAGTACAAATAATATTTATTGATAACATTCTGTTGTAAAAAAAAAGAGATGATTTATTGATAACACTCTGGAAGTTAATTAATTTATTCCTAATTTGGTACACAATGAATGAAATGAACCGTTCCCTAGCTTGTATATATATGAAGAACTAAAGTATAGAATGTGGTTTACTCCTTTCTCTTAACTATTGAAATTTCACACATGTGCAACATAGATAAAATGAGCGTATTATGTTCAGGGACAAACGTAATGCACATGAAGAAAAGTCAATTAATTTTAATCATCCAAGTATATATATCACACTTCAATCAATAGCTTCATAAATGATCCACACCTGGGGGAAACAACTTTTGTTGGACCAAACAAAACTTCCACCCTATTATATAAGCAGTGACTTTAATGTGGAGGACCTACCTACCTCCTAAAGTTTCAGCACTACTATCCTTCCAATGCTACTTTTTTTTTGCCATGGATAACCGAGTTTTGTCATTTTATCTACTTTACCAAGATGTCACATGAGAAAGAAAAGAAGAAGAATCAGTTTAAAAAGTCTATGCAAGATGGTAGTCAACTATCCTAGATATACAAGGATCTCATTGGAGTTTACACTTGAGCTAGCATCAATAGCACTTTTATCTGTATGACTTCTAAACAGAAGTGTTATAATATTTTATAACAATATTTAATTTGCTCACATAATTGATATACTATTGGCAGGTCCTAATCGAATAGGCCTTTTTTTAATCATGCTGTAAAATTAGTTCTCAAACACTGTTACATAACATCAAATACATGATGCTTTTGATATATATTGGTTCATCTAAAACTGGCATATATAGGGTATTTTCCATCCTTCCGAACCCTTATATGATGGTCAAATTTAAGACTGGCATATATAATGCCTAATTAGTGCCAGCTCATTAAAAGAATCATCACTTATAGCATTGGACACTATTGCAGGTTTTCTAAAACAACCTGATTTATGGTCGAGCCAAGCCATCAGTCAATTTTTTAAGACAAGTATTGGCCTCTCTATCCTCGGTCACTCTCTCGCTCTCTCATTCTCTCCTCCCAGCTAGAGCTTGAGTAGTGTCAGATCTGGCCACCTGGAGCTTGATCCCGACGGCCATCGGATTTGGCTGCCACGAGCTCAGGGGTGGTCAAATCCACTGTGACGATGGCTCCCTTCCCTTCTCCACTTATGTCGAGATCGACTATGGTGGGAGCTCCCTCCCCATCCTTAGGTGCGGGGTGACTCCCTCCCACTTCCCTGGCATGACGGTGGATCCCTCCCCCTCTCGTAGGATCAGTTTCTAACATGATTTTGTGATGTGTTAGTTTGTGGATGAATTATTGAAACTTTGTTTCATTTGTTTTGGATTTGTATTTTGATTTGTTCAATTTGTGGTATGCGGCTCAGAGGATCGGCTTGATTGATGCATCGAGCTGGCTCTATGGTTTTTTTTCTCTGGATACCCCATCTATACCGGTTATACTAATTATAGAATTGACATAGATAGATTGGCACTATTCGTGTCGATTGGGGAACCGACACAAATAAGGTTTTCCAACCAGCACTGATGATCTATTTATGGTGGTGAAATTTGCATTTTAGAACCATACAAAACTATAAATCGTCAAGATTTGCAGCCAATCAATGGTCCAAAGATAAGGGGTAGTTGAATTTGTGAGATGTAACAGTAGTGCCAAGTATACTGGTCCCAACATAATCTCAGAATTGGGGGCATGAGGGAGCCCAAATCTAGGAATAAAAAAACAGGGCACACGCTTTTTTATGAAACATTCTAAGGAACTAATTAAGAAAACATGGAAGTGTAAACTAAACTTTGATAGGTTCATTAAAGAGGCCCACATCATCATACAAATTATGTCATTATAATTAGAAAGTACTTAATTTTGACAGGAAAAGTCAAATTCAGAAGAATTAAAATATAGTTACACCATCTCAATAATCTAGACCAACTGGTTTCCACCAAGTACAAAATTAACAAATGCAACACGCCCTTTCAAATATGTAGTCTATGAGCTCATCTTTCAATATGAAGAGTTCTAATTGGGTAGGCAGGTGACAGAACAAACAATGTGCGGAAGGAAAACTTCCATCTTGAAAAATGTACAGGTCAGATCATTGGAAATTTACTTACAGATGTGCTGAGGTAAATAAATATCGAGAAGAACAATTTTTTTATCAGAAATTAATTGAGGAGATAAATATTCACTACTACAGAGAACATTTTTCTGTACAGGGGGGCTTTATCTTCGCATGCGGCCGACCTGTGGGCGCGCCTGCAAAAATCGCCCCCCTGAGGGCAGGTTAATCAGCCGCATGCGTTCTTCACCTTTCATATAAACTTTAAGCAAAGATTTCGAGTTGAAAACCTCCCCCCCTATTTGTTGCATGCATAGGAGAGAGAAGAGCTCGGTTTGAAATGGTGAAGTTCGGGCTAGCTGCAAGATATATGGGCCCATCATCGCATGCGGCCGGAGCCAGCCGCATGCGAAGATCGATCTTCGCATGCGGTCTGTTAGACGCCGCATGCGAAAACCATCTTCGCATGCGGCCGATTAAGCAGCCGCATGCGATAATGAATCTTCGCATGCGGCTGATTAACCTGCCCTCAGGGGGGCGATTTTTGCAGGCGCGCCCACAGGTCGGCCGCATGCGAAGATAAAGCCCCCCTGTACAGAAAAATGTTCTCTGTAGTAGTG